>CM031239.1:599385669-599865898 GCA_018340775.1 Taxus wallichiana var. yunnanensis | reverse complement strand
GTTATACTATGAGAATCTTTTCCAAGAAATTCCAACCATCTAGTGGTGTTCGAAATAAATATGCCACTTCTCTTCATAGCCATGCAATTAAACTAGGTATCATCCAGAGTTAAACTTCTTTTTAATCCCCCATGGTAAATCGGGTGAGATTTAGATTCGTTCTTCTCCAAATTATTTCTCTCTCCGAATTGGCTCATAGCTCTTTTCTTAGGTGCGAGAATGGATGGGTTTAGCTACGGAACTATTGTGCTTAGGTGTGGAATGTAATTTTAATTCTTTTCGCTTCCTCCTTGAAGTTTTATTTTTCAACTACTTCTTCACTTTGTTTACTCCATACAAATAATATATCATTATAAACATGCTCGCGAATTTTCTCTCCTACTGACATCACCCTCATTACTACTCTCTTTTAATCATAATGTACTGATAGATGTCTCATCATACCACTTTTAAATCAAATCCAATCACACATGTGAAATTCTAATCTAACCTTTAATAATTTAAAGACATAATTACCATCTTTGATGATGTGATCCCTCCTTCATGATGACTCATCATTCCTAAAAGTGAAACAAAAAGAAAGCAGTTAGAAAGATAGCTAGAATTTCAAGGAAATTCCTTTTTATTTCTGGATTAACCATTTTATTTGAGGATCAAACCACCATTGTTGGTTTTTAGTTGATCTCTAAGAATTTTTTTTGGAAGAGAACACCATTTCTTGGTTTTCATTCCTTCCTTTTATTATTATTATTATTTTTCTTTTCTTTTTTATTCTCTTCCCTTTATTCCTGGATTTATCCATCGATTGTTTGATCATTTTGGAAGAACTGGTTCTTTCCATATGATCAAATTCTTTAATCTGCCTTTCAATCTGCATCAAGAATTCATCCTTAGTAGGAGGCTTCCTATAAATTTTTAGCTTATGTCCATTGACCAAAAGTGTCCTTCTACTACCATCAATAGGGAAGTAATTGAATAGAACAATTGTCAAAGAACTAATCAATCGATCGAGGGGTCCCGACCATCTAGTTCTCAATTTGCCCTTGGATTATTGGTACTTAGAATCAAATAGTAATGCCCAATCTCCTACCTTGAATTACCTCTTATTGATATGTGTCATGCCATTGATTTCTTTAATCTTGGATTATTTACATGCACTGTTGAAGTGCTTCCATCCTTAACTCATCCAATTCATTGAGTTGAAAATTCTTTCCTTTTGTGTTAAATCGACTCAATACCTATTTTAGCTATTGTCCTCAATGTTTGCAATTAAAATTCAATAGTGTAGCAAGGTATTTTTACCATAGACTAACTCATATGGTGAAAATCCTGTTTGTAGTTTTCAAGTTGTATTGTAGGCGGCAGACGACTTCAGGTAGTCTCTTTGCCCAATCTCTTCTTCCTGATTCAATTGTTTTGGTAAGGATTTTTTCCAATTCTCTATTTGTTACTTTAGTTTGTCCATTTTCTTGTGGGTGATATAGATACGATTTCATATGAGTGATCTGATAATGTATTTTGAAGGCTTGGATCATATTAGACATAATTTTTGCCCTTGATCTCGAAACTATACTTCTCGGTGCACCAAACTTTACCATAATTCTATGCCAAAGGAAATCGAAACGACTTCTTTAGTGGCATTTGTTAAATCATGCACTTCTGCCCACTTTGTCACATAATAAATACACACATGAATGTACTCCTTTCCTTGTGAAGGAGGACTCAAGGGACCAACAAAATCTAACCCCATCTTTCAAATGGTTCAATCACCACTTGAGGTTGCAGAGGAATTTCATTGGTAAAAGTTGGTTGTCCCATCCTTTGATAGGGATCACACCACTTGATATATCTCTTCACATCCTTGTACAAAGATGGCCAATAATAGGCAAGTGCCAAGTATCTTATGAACTCTTCTTTTCACTAAAAAGTGTCCTCCACTTGGTTCATCATGACATGTCCTCGATATGTCAAATATTTCATCTTCTCTTACACACCTGTAAAACCAAATCGGGACCAGATTTAAACAACATTCCATTTAACCATTTATATTGTGCGAAGGATGAAAATTCTCTATTGCAAGATAATTTTCCATATCAATAAAACCATGGTGTATCAACTAAAATAACAAACAATTGTTGATATGGAAAGTTGTCATTAATTGGATCTTTCTCCCCTGTAGTGGTTAGTCTTGACAAGAAATCAAATACCACATTAGATTTCCTAGGAGTATCTACTATGGTAATATCAAAATCTTGTAAAACTAATAACCATCTAATTACCCTACCTCCAACCATTGGTTTGTTCATTACGTACCTAATTGCTTTGAGTGATCTGTATGTACAAATATTTTATAACATGTGATATAATGTTTGAATTTATTAATTGCATTGATCACAACAAGAAATTCTTTTCAGGTGGTAGTGTAATTTCTTTCGATGGGAGTAAGACTTTTACTAAGTAATAAATGGCATACATCTTTCCTTCTTCATTTTTTCGTCCCAAAACTCTGTACCAATGGAGTTATTTGAGGCATCTATTTGAAGGTGAATTTATTTTCCCAATTAGGTCCTCTCAATATTGGGGAAGTGATTAATATTTCTTTGATTTCCTCAAAATCATGCTGACATCTCTCATCCCAAATAAATTCATAGTCCTTGGTAAGAAAATTAAACATGGGGGAACAATTTTACTAAAATCCTTGATAAAGTGCCTATAGTATCCAACATGCCCTAAAAATGACTTGATATCTATGGGGGTTTGAGGAATAGGTAAGTTTGAAATAATTTTGATTTTTTTTTGGTCAACCTAAATTCCTCTTTTTGAAATGTGGTGTCCCAATACAATCCCCTCATCAACCATCATCAAACACTTCTCATGACTAAGAGATAGATGGTGTTGCTCACATCTTGTTAATACTCTATCTAAATTCCTCAAAGCATCATCAAATGTGTCTCCATGTATAGTGAAATCATCCATGTATACCTCTACACAGTCATTTGTTAGGTCTACAAAAATTACTAATACAACTCTTTGGAAATTTGTCAGAGCATTACATAATCCAAATGGTAATACCACTGTAGGTAAAGGTAACCCATGGACATGTAAAGGTAGTTTTCCTAATCCTTAAAAAGAACTCGATTTGATTATATCCACTAAATCCATCAAGGAAGGAAAAGTAGTGCTTACCTGCAATGTTGTCTCAGGACTTGATCTATGAACGGTGGGGAAAATAATCTCTCGGTGTGGGTTTGTTTAGTTCCCTATAGTCAACACAAATTCTCCATTTTCCATTATTTTTAGGAACAATTACAAGAGAGACACCCACCGACTATTTGAGATAAAGGTAGATAATCGAGGACTTCATCATGTATAGCTATGCATCGGAACATACTGTGTCACGCAATCTTAATGCAAAAGAATTCCGAAGACATTGAATCCCCGATTGCATTCATGAGTTCTCCCCTCAAGCCTCACGAGTTGAAGATGACTCAATTGGAAAAGCATGCCTTTGCCGTTGTCAAAGCAGTGAAGAATTTCAGGTATTACATTCTAAACTCGCATACGGTGGTGCTGGTCCCTGACACGGCGGTGAAATCAATTCTAACTCAGCAGGAGTTAGGAAGTTTGAGAGGGAATTGGATCGCAAAGGTCCAGGAATATGACACGGATATTAAACCAACCAAGGCTGGTAAGGGGCAGAGGCTGTGTCGGCTAATGGCTGAAAACAAAGATTGAGAAAAACCTAAAGGAAAAGAGGCTGTCATGAAGCGAAGAGCAAAGCCCTCTAGAGGAACCTGATTCTCTGCCTCTAGTTTTATTTGTTGCAACTAGTGATGAGTGGTACTCCGACATCGCTTTCTTCCTTACCTACGGCGAATGCCCAATGCACCTAACCGCAAAGGAGAAGCGCACTATAAAGCTCAGGGCAGCTAAATATGTCATCTGGGATGACGGTTTATATAAGCGCGGGATAGACGGTGTCTTCCTGCGATGTGTTGACAAGCCCCAGCAAGTAAAACTGCTGGAAAGTTTTCACAATTCAGCCTGTGGAGGCCATTTTTCTTCTTCCGTGACAACACACAAGATCATTCGAGCCAGGTACTATTGTAGGCGCTCTTTAAAGATGCGGCTACAGGTGGCAAAGTGTGAACCACCTGTCGGCAATTCGTCGGCAAGCCCAAGTTGGCTGCCCTTCCCTAAGGCGGTCATTATCAATGAACCATTCGAGCGATGGGAATTGATTTTATTGGCGCACTCAATCCTCAATCGAGTGCCGGACATAGCTATGTCCTTACAGCAACGGATTACTTCACTAAGTGGGTGGAAGCCATACCCGTCAAGCATGCCACTTCTGAGGTGGTTTGCAGTTTTATCAAAGAAAATATCATTGTCAGGTTCGGCGTTCCAAACAAAATCGTTGCTGATAATGCTTCTAACTTCTCCTCGCGGGAAGTTATTAGTTTTTGCTATGAATATGGGATAACTTTAGCGCATGCCTCGGATTATTACCCTCAGGGAAATGGTCAGGCGGAATCCAGTAATAAGAACTTGGTGACCATCATACGGAAATTAGTAGATGAGAACCAGCGGATGTGGCACAAGTCTTTGTCACGACGCGCTTTGTGGGCGGACCGCATTACTCCCGAGAGATCTCTCGGCATGTCACCTTTTCAAGTGTTATATGGCACGATGCGAACTTCCCATTTACTGCGAACTTCCTGCTCTACGCTTGGCACGAGTAATAGAAGATGAAACTTTCCAGAATTCTCTAGAAAAGAGAATCATGTATCTTGCGGAACTTGAAGAAAAGAGAGTAAGAGTGGTCGACAGGATCACTGAACATCAGAATCAAGTAAAGAGGCTTTTTGATAAGAAAGCCAAGCAGAGAAATTTTCAAGTGGGAGACCTTGTCCTCTTGTGGGACAAGCGAAGAGAGCGAAGGGCATGCACGAAAATTTGATTCCCTGTGGAGAGGGCCCTTCAAAATCAAGCAACTCAATGGAGAGAATAGTTTCTATCTCTCATATCTGGATGGAGCTGAACTCCGCTTCCTATAGCGGGCAACATCTCAAGATCTTCGGGAAGTAGAGCTTGCTCTCTTCTTTATCTGATTTATATTTTAGTTGTGTGTTTGCTTTCGTGTGTGTTTGCTTTCGGTTGGTTGTGTGTTTCCTTTGTCTTCCCTCCGGTCCCCCTTGTTTTTGACTCCGTACCCAATGGATAGGCACATGAAATCTGGGATTCTCTACCCCCGAGTTCGCTCAGGGATAGTCCCCAGAAAGAGCCAGCTGTTATCCCGTAAAATTGACAAGGGCAATTTTACTGATAACCATATCTGAAAATTTTGTTTGATCCTCGTTAGATCCTTCGGCGTTTCAAACGTTGTAAAATCCCTTCTAAAATCTAGTTTTGAACTTAGTCTTTTTGAGCCTTTTTGGTGGCGCATGGATTTTCCTTGCAACACAAAGTTTTGGTGCGCCCACTTAAAAGCCTTTGGCGCATGGTTTTCCATGTTAGCACGTCTTTCGGTGCGCGAAAAGGATGTTGAGTCTCTTTGCGTGCGCGAAGTAGCATCATGCCTTATTGTTGACATTGCTTTTGTTGCTCCACTTTTCGGTGCGCGAAAGGCGCACACATAATCTCATTATGCTAACACAAAGTTTTGGTGCGCTTACATTGAAAGGCGCCACGCTTTCCCCTGTCGACAGCAACTTTCATGCGCCATTTCAAAAGTGGTTGGCGCATTGATGACCAGTTTTTCTATAAATATACGTGCGCGCCCAATGTCATTTTCATTCTTTTGCAAAGCACGTGATCGTTCTGGACTTGTCAGCCTCTGCTCCATCGTTTTCATCGCCCTGTGGACCCGCTCTCCAAACTTTTGCTATATATCCAAGGTGAGAGGTTCTCCCTCTTCTCCGTTTTGTGCTTTCGGTTCTTTGAGTGTTCTTGGTCTGTGTTTTGGCTTGCTGGCCGGTTTTAAAATGAGATTATGATTAAGCTAGCTCCTCCCCTGTGTTGTCCTGTCTCATTTTCTTCTTCTTTTCCTCCTCCCTTCCCTCCCTCTTTCCAGATCTGCTGGTAAAGAGTGTTGTTTTGAAAAGGCTTGGTCTGAAAATCTTTTTATGAAACCTTATATGTCCAAGCAACCTTTGAAATGGAGGAAAGAAAGAAAAGGTTTGAGCTATGAGTTTAGTTCTGTGGCGCACTGGCGCGCCTTGTTACACTAAAAATAGTTGCGCCCCTTTGGCGCATCTACCCGCCCTGTTACATGATCTAAACCCGCGCCAATGGCGCACCCATTTGTCATGCTGCATCTAGAACTCATGCGCCCTCAAGGCGCGCCTTTCTCGCATGCTACAAGTGTCGATCCCGCGCCCCCTTAAAAGCCTTTGGCGCACCATTTATCCATGTTACATCCCGTTTCCATGCGCCAAAGGGCGCACCCAGCTTCCATGCAACACAAGCCTTATTCGCGCAAGTATAAAGCTATAAAGGCGCGGGCGCACCCCCGATTGCAGTAACATGATGTTTTGTAAACCCTTTTGGCGCACGAAAAGTCCATGTTACACGATCCATCCATGCGCCAAAGGGCGCACCGAATCCCAATGTAACACACAATTTTCATGCGCCCTGCTATAAAATGCAATCTGCTACATCCATGCGCCATGCGCCTTTGGCGCCTTGATATAACCTCTACTGCACACTCTTTTACGTGCGCCTTATCCATTTGGCTGCACCATGACATGCAATTTTCATGCGCCTGCGCCTAAGCCTTAAAATCTCTAACTCTTTCTTACTGCTAGCATTCCATGGAAGATCAAATGACTAATTCAACTTTTGTGGATTGGGTCTCACTTCTTCTTCATGCGAGATCAGCAAGCGAGTTCGAAAGAACACATGTCTACGTCAAGCAAAAACCCACCAAACCAAGAGGAAAGGCTAAGGCGACGAAGAAGAGATGAAATACAAATATCGGAGAGGGTCGGGATGCCGAATCACGGTGAGTGCGGTATGGATGTCGGAGACTCGAGGTGGGTCACATTGACATGGAGGAATTGCAGGTTAGGACTCGAAAGAGTTCAAGAAGTCCATGGATGGACAAGTTAATAGGCGATGCCACTGCGCTTCACGGAGGAATCCCGTCGTTACATCGACAACGAATTCATGATGGTGATTGCCCAATGTTACAACAAAGACACAAGATGTGTCGAAAATAGCAAGGCGAGGTAGTCATAAACCTCACTTTGCCGTCATTTTGAAATAATGCTCGGCATCCCTCACCACCGGAACTTCGTGGTGTTGCCAACAAGAATGCATCAAGGCACAGGAAGACAACGAAGACCGGTGCATGCGGTTGATGAATGAGGTCTACCTAAAGAACAAGAAGGTGGTGACCGGTGGCCACAGGACTATCCACCAGTGATTTCTCGGAGGAGCTCGGCGATCTATCACCTTCTGAGCGAGTCTTGGGCTTTGGATGCCCACTATTTCCATAAGTGGATCTTTGCGGTACTTGGAGACAATGAATAAAAATTTACCCGATCAGCGCTTTTCTTTGGGGTGAAATAATAAGCGGCACCATCTACGGCGCTTCTGACAGATTCGCCACAACGGAGTGTTCCATATGAACTCCTATGTAGTCTGACTGCGGCGTCGGCGAAAGGATTATCCGAGGCTGAACCGAAGTGGAGTATGGCCTCGAGCCAAGATATTTGATTACTACCCGAGGCGAGGTGGAGAATAGCATCCAACATTTCACAAAAGTTAACGATGCATTCTTCTATCATGTCATCACTGCTGCGAGGCCAAACATGACTCATAGCCGGACGACCAAAAACATAGTGGCGATCACGAGAGAAATGGGGGCCTGTTCACCCAATTTCCCACGTTCACCTATCGAGGGCTGCCACTTTTTGGGAGAGCCAACCGAGCTACCAGGTATCTTGGGCCTAAGGCGATTCTACTAGAACTGTCAAGGCGGTGGTCACATACCATGAGAAGTGCCTCGAAAAGAAAGAAGGGTGGAACTCCTTTCCCCCTCACGTGGGCGATACATGCTCCACCCACCATAAGGCGAAGGAAATGTTCGCGAGTGGAGCTACTCAACTTGAAGCATGACTTCCCGGCCCGGGCCTACCTTCGACCCAAAGCTGCCCAGCGGCTTCGATCCGATCCATGTCCCTCAAATGAGGATATTTACATTGACGTTCTCCATGAGGCGGAACTCGAGAAGAAAGGATCACTCTCGCTTGGCATTGGCGGAAATCATCCAATACGGAGTGGCCATTGTCCCCAAGGCTTCGGACTACGGAAGATGAAGTAGATAAGGTGTATAATGACCGAGATGGGGACAATTGGCCCTTCCCGGCCATTGGCAGAGAGCAAGGCTCCTCAAACAATTGAGGAGAGGGTCAAAGAGACTATGCGGAGAACGAGCATTGGTGCCGCATGAGCGGACTAATCTACCTAGGGGTAGATTTCACAACTTCCCGTTGGGCAATGCACCTCGAGGTCGAGCGGTGAAAGGCAAAGGTGCAAAAGGTGAAACTAGCACCATTCAGGAAGAAGCCCCTGAAAGTCCTCTTCCCTCAGAGCCAGACCAGGTTATAACTCTGGAGGAAGAATTGACAGAGGATAGTCCTATACGCCCATCCACCCAGGATGTCGGCGTCGCTTCTGACTTCGAGAGGTCCCTTCTATCCCTTCTTCTTCTCTTCCTTCCCCTCCTCGAGTGACTCAAACGACCACCCCTTTGGTCGTGTCCTCTGCCCCTTCTTCTACCCTTTCCCCTGCTTCTTCATCTATCTTCTCCTCCCTCGCTGATTTGTCTTCCTCTATTTCTTCCCTCATCTCAGAGCTCCCTTCCCTTCCTATGTCTTACTGCGATTCGGTTTCCCTTCCTCCGTGGACACTTCTTGGCTATTCTTTCAATGCATGCCGCCGCGTGTCTCCACGTTTTCCCCTCCTCTACCATTCTTGCCTCCCTCTCTGTCTCTGGTCCTTCTTCTATAGGACCAGCTTGGATCTCTCGGCCGGTGCCAACAAAGAGGAAAGTCCCCATCGCTCAGATGGACTTTTCGGTCATTCCAGGCTAAAGGAGCAAAGAAGCAGAAGCCGTTACACGCTTCTCGAAAAGCTGCTGCGGTGAGAGAGTCATGGAAATAGCGTACCCCACCCCTCGAGAAAAAAGATCATGTCTCAAGCAGTTTCACCGTGACCCAAATCACAATGGGGACATCTTCGAAAGTCTCCGGGGAAGCTCTTTCCATGATTGATGCACTCTGCAAAAGCTTGAGAAACGAAAGAGGAGAAAAGGCTGCGAAGGAGCGAGAACAAATACACTTGAAGCCTTACGAGGAAGATGGGAAGTGCACCTCCCACAAGCTGCCGCCAGAGACTCTGAGCTGCTGCTCGGTCGGGAGAAGATCAATGAGTATTCAAAGATCGGCGAGCGGGGTATGGCCGTTTACTTGGAGGGCCAAATCCTCAAGGATAGTGAAAGAGTAATCGCCGAGTATATCGGTTTATACCTAAACATCGGAAGGTGAATAAGGAACTCCAAGCATTAGCGGGTCGATATCGAAGAGTTAGAGCATGCTAGACTCCAGCCACGAGACCTTCCAACAAATGTTATTTGATTGAGTCGAAGATCTGGTCAAGTTCGGAGTATTCGGCCATCGAGGGCCCTCAGCAAAACTATGTCCACTCTGGACTATCGGATGGATCAGCTGGAATTCGTTACGGAAAAGATAGACAAGGTAAAGGAAGAGGCCACTGGATGCGATGCATCAAATGGAGAAAGTTGTTCTCGCCATGACTCCGGGGTTGCTCACTCCTTCCCTTACCTTGAGATCAGGCGATGATGACACTATCCGGATTTTGAGGAGATAGCTTCTCGAGGGACGGGGCGGAGAGGTCACATTCGACACTGAATCTATCAACAACCTCTTGGCCTGTAGGGACTTCATCGGGTTCCTTATCGAGGCGGGAAAAAGATTATTCCAAACTCCCGGAAAAGCTCATAGACGAGCGGGAGACTTGCGAAGCAATCGGTGAAGCGGCACAGGATCCATCACGGGATCAATTTGGGCGATGATTAGCAAGTTTTTGGAATACCGCTCGATTCCACATATCATCTCTGGCGGCATCGAAAGCAGGCAACCCTTTTCGGCCGCAGGATGATGATGATGAGTAACTTCTTCTTCTTCTTCTTCTTCTTCTTCTTCTTCTCTCTATTCTCCGACTTTCTTTTTGAAATGTCTAAAATGTGTTGAATCTGAAATGATGACATCATCCATGTTGCATCATGGGATGATGTCATCCACCAAGTTGTCAAAGTCAACATGATTTTAGATATTTTGTAAATATCTTTGTAAATAAGTGGTTGGCTCCATTTTGCCTTCTCTCTCCCTCATCTTCTATAAATATGGGAATACTTGTTGTATTCGGTGTGAACATTTTTTAGATAGAAATAGAAGTGAGGAGAGAAAGACTTTGAGCTTTCTTGTAACAGAAGAAAACAGTAATACAATTATTAAGACTTTGTGCTCAATAGCTGTGTTATACATTAGATCTTTCTTACGTTAGATCTGTATGTGTTTAATCTGTTGGATTCATATCTACTTTTCTGTCATTTGCTCATCAGTATTGCTTTGTTTATTTATGCAAGTAGGTTTGGCTCTGTTTACTACCAAACTAAAAACATAAATCTTCGACCTTTACTGCTTTGGAATTCATTTCTTTTCTTCCTTCGGATCTGTTCTTTCTCTTCTCCCTCTTTCATTCCTTTCTTTTCGCGACTGAAACACTCTCTTTGGGATGAGATCCCAACCCCGAAGCGAGAATCATGAGACTTGCATAGGTTCTGCTAGTAGAAATAGCAATAAACCGATTTCGCTTTGCTTTGTCTCAAAGAGGGCTAAGCCACACTGCTTGGCTCGTCATCCATAGATCTGTCCACGCGACAGATTTTCGGACCAACAGTTTTTGGCGACTCCATTTGGGAATGGATAGATCATCGGATCTATGGTGGTGGTATAATATAAAATCAGAAAAATAATAAAATCGCTGCCAGTTTGCAAATCTGAACTTTTTGTTGAAAATCCAAAAATTTGCAAAAGTGCCCAAATTGAAAATTTTCTTCTGAGATCCATAGATCGGGCCTGAATTCTGAGATCTTTAGTTATTTGAGTTTTTATCAAAATTAGCATTTTTCGTAGAGATCGAGTTTTTGGTATTTTTCTAAAAAGTTTAAAACCCTCTGAAAAAGTAAAAATCAGATCTGAAAATCAGCTGCTATTCTTCCTGCCATCTTATCCTCATACTATTTGTCATTAACATGATCGGTTTTGAAGAGGATAGTTTTAAATATCTAGAAAAGTGCATCTTTGCTGGTTTTTGTGAAAAACCAGAAAATCAGCAAGTACACCCAAAAATAAAGTTTAAATCTGCGCCATAACATCGCGAGATCTGGAAGATGCTGTTGTGAAGTGAACCTTTTACGCGCGACGGGAGAGCCGTGGAGAAGTTGATCCCACTTTCGATCTGCTTCAAAGGCACAATTTCAGCGTAACACCGGCACGTTTTTCAGCGCTAAGCTCGGCTAGCCGGTCATCCAGGAGTGTCTCACCTCCACGAAGAAAAAGTCTTTTACAAGGAGCATCTACATCCCTTTGTAGTGCCTTGCTGCTCAGTGGAACCACCCTCCCAGCTCGTGTGCTTTTTCCAGCCTTTCAAATGGCGGTACCATGGGGAAATGCTATGGGTCCTCTCGCACTGCCACATCCAGTTCACGCGCTCCCTCACGGAAAAAAGAATTTTCCTAAATTCGACGGGAGCGGAAATCAAAGCACGGATTCCCACATATCTGCTTTCATTATGTCATGCAGTATTTTGGACGTGACTCACGAAGATGTGTCGGTTCGCCTTTTTCTGGAAACTCTACAAGGGCCCGCAGCCGAATGGTTTCAGCATTTGCCGGCCGCATCTATCACCAGTTGGGCAACCTTGCGGGAAGCTTTTGAAGACAGATACAAGCCTTCAGAAGATGCATTTGCGTTGTTATCACGGATCACTCACCTGAAGAAAGAAGCCAATGAGACTATGCGCGATTTCGTCACCCGGTTCAATGCATTAATCAACCGTGTCCCTACTGCCATGCTTCGACACCGGAGAATCGAAGTGTTTCTTCGTGAATGCCATGAGCTCAAAAGTCAGCTTCTTGCTCCTTCAAGAGCGAGTAGCTACCCTGCCGCTCGCTCAGGCTTCTGCCATTCGGATAGAAGACAATTTGATAATATCTGGCGAGTTGAAAAAGGAATCATCAAAGTCGAATCTTGAGATCCCTCACTTTCTTTACTTAATCGATCCGGCATTCCAAAAGATGGCGAATGATCTGCTCGCATTGAAAAAGCAGTTGGCCCAGGCTCCTAGTTCTTCATACCGAGACGTTCCACGAAGGAGTTTCGTTCCCAACAATGTTTCACAAAGACCGCGTCTACCTGCAACTGCTCCACGGTTGGCGCTTGAAGCTCCTCCGGTCAATGCTTTGGCTGAAATTGAAGAGGAAGAGCGATCTTATGAAGAACCTTCATCCTCAAGGCGAAGATGATCAAGATGTCGGTGAGCCGGCGGCGACTCTACTATTGGATACATGGAATTTGATGAGGATGAATCGATGAAGAAGAGTACTCAGGGCTATGCAAGCGGACAATCCTATGCTTGTTTTTACCCGCTCGCAGGAAAGGAAGCGGAAGTTGCTGCCCATGTGCGAGAAGGAGGAGAGGTCATGTCAAGCGTGCCTCCAACCATTGCTAGAAGAGGTAATCCTCTTCCTACTCAATTCCCTGTTAAGTCTTTTGCAAAGAAGTCTTTTCCGCCCATCTCTCCTCCGAATCAGCCCCCTCATATTCCTATCAAGATCAGTAACCCTGTTCCACCATCGCGAAATGAAGGACTCATTCCCTCACCAACGCAACCCTTGGCCGCATTCGATATAATAGATCATGCAAAAAAGACCAAGATCCAAATGTACAAAGGCTTAGTACCTTGATCAAATCCCGAAACGACTTGTAAGATTAACTAAATATATTCAGAGTCAAGCTGTTACATCTAAACAGGTTTCCCCGAAAGGAATCCTTTCCACTCCTCCTGAATCCCACATAAATGTTGCTTCAACATCTGCATCAGGCAAGATAGAACCTTTCTATCTCTCTCTCCTAATCAACGGCCATAAGTTGAGCAACTGTATAATTGATTCCGGAGCTTCTGATAATGTCATGCCGGCGAAAGTCGCCCATGCTTTGGGCCTCACTCTTACCAAACCGTTCGGCAGATGTTATTCATTGGAAACCAAGCAAGTTCCGTTGGTTGGCCAAATCAAAGACGCGCAATTTGCGTTTGCGGCTTTCCCAGATAAAAGAGTAAAAATGACAGTCCTCGTTGCTGACATTCCAGCAGCCTATGGAATTCTGCTGGGAAGAAGCTTTTGCAGCGAAGTTGGTGGAGAAATTCACATGGACTGGTCTAAAGCTAGAATACCCGTCAAAGGTGTGATGCAGACTTTAGAACCAGAATCGCAAAAGAAGTACTTGGTTACTAGCTCTGAGGACCCCAAAGCCCAAATCCTTTTTGAATCATCAGGGATGGGGAACTACTTCTTATCTACCGAGAGGAGTACAAAGGGCGTTTTTGTTCGAAAAGGATCTTAATGAGATCTGGACCTTGCGGTTTGATGGCGATTGCGCGACTAGTGGATGTGGCGCCGGAATCGTGCTAATATCTCCCGAAGAGGAGGTAATTCCTCTTTCTTTCAAGTTGCGGTTTTCAATACTAACAATCTTTGCTTTGAGTATGAATCTCATTACTCGGTATGCAAGCCCAAGGAAAGGGGAATTAAAATCTAAAGGTACAAGGTGATCTTTGAGCTAGTTGTAAATCAGGTCAAAAGGATTTACCAAGTGAAAAATGAAAGGCTCAGGCACTACCGCAACGCAGTATGGGACAGCATCGAAGAATTTGATGCCTTTTCGATAGGAGCAATTCCAAGAGCTCAAAATGACATGGCCGATTCATTGGCCGTTTCAGCATCTCTCATGCTCCCACACCCGGGTTTGAAAACGAACAAATACACCATTGAAGTGGTTTTCCGCCCGAGCGTGCCAGACAACTCTCAGCATTGGCAGGTATTCAACGATGATAATCACCTCATTGCCTTTCTAGAAAAATCAGAAAATTTTGACGAGTTGTATTTTGAAGGATCCACTTCTACATGCCGTGAATCAATCAACGGTCAAAACCATGAATCAGAGGAGAAAGACGGCATATGTCAGCTCAAAGGAAATAAAATTCCGAAGGGCCTGGTTTCTCTGGAGCGCCTGTTTGACAGGCATGACCGTTTTGTGAAAAAGAAGAGGCGAGATGGTCCTGACTCATCCCCAGAGACAGAACCAGTCAATATAGGTTCTGAGGCACACCCGCAATTTGTAAACATTGGCAAATGTTGCACACACTGAAGAAGAAGCGGAAATTTGTCAAGTTCTTTGAAGAAATATATGGATGTGTTGGCATGGTCTATGCCGATCTAAAGTCCTTGAAGCGAAAGGGCGTTTCGGCATGACATACCATTTGAAAGAAGATGTCAAAGCCTTTCGCGAAAGCAAAGGCATTATAATCCTAAGATCTCGGGTACCATCCAGGCTGAAATTCAGAAGATGCTGGATGCGAGAATCATCTTCCCTATCCATCACAGTACTTGGGTAGCGAATATTGTGCCAGTGCGCAAGAAAAACGGCGAGATACGCATATGCGTAGACTTTCGAAATTTGAATCAAGCTTGGCTGAAAGACAACTACCCTCTTAGATAATGGATCAAGTTACTGCACGATGGCTGGATCGAGATCTTATCCATGCTTGATGGTTTTAGGCTCTGATCAGTTGAAGTCTCGCTTTGAAGATCAATTCAAAACAGCATTCACTACTCCACAGGGTACATTTGCCTCTGACGGGATGCCTTTTGGCCTAACTAATGCAGTGCTTTACTTTTCAACGGGCCATGGACTTTGCATTTAAAGGTATGATGGGAAAAGTCATTGTAGTTTATCTAGATGACTTAACCATGTTCTCTAAACAACGAAGTGATCATTGTGATCACTTGGAGCAAGTATTGGCAAGGTGCGAGAACATGGAATTTCCCTAAATCCCAAAAAGTCCGTTTTTGGAGTCACGGAAGGGAAGTTGCTAGGGCATGTGGTTAGCAAAGAAGGAATGAAGATAGATATTGAAAGGGTTAAGGCTATTGAGCCTTACTCGCCTCTGAAGCAAGGCCCAGTGTTCATTCTTTCTTCGGAAGGTGAACTTTCTTAGGCGTTTTGTTCTGACTTTGCCGAAAAGACTCGCCACATCTTGAACATGATGAAAGGATCACCCACTTTGGATGGAGTGAAGAAGGGAAAAGGTCATTTGAAGAAATAAAAGCACATTGCTCGTGCACCGATCTGGTATGTCCCGACTTCTCGAGGACTTCATCATGTATAGCTACGCATCGGAACATCACGTATGCAATCTTAATGCAAAAGAATTCCGAAGACATTGAATCCCGATTGCATTCATGAGTTCTCCCCTCGAAGCCTCACGAGTTGAAGATGACTCAATTGGAAAAGCATGCCTTTGCCGTTGTCAAAGCGATGAAGAATTTCAGGTATTACATTCTAAACTCACATACGGTGGTCTTTGGTCCACGACACGGCGGTGAAATCAATTCTAACTCAGGCGGGAGTTAGGAAGTTTGAGAGGAATTGGATCGCAAAGGTCCGGGAATATGACACGGATATTAAACCAACCAAGGCTGGTAAGGGCGAGGGCACATGTCGGCTAATGGCTGAAAACAAAGATTCGAGAAAACCTAAAGGAAAAAGAGGACTATGCAGAAGCGAAGAGCAAAGCCCTCTAGAGGAACACGATTCTCTGCCTCTAGTTTTATTTGTTGCTGACTAGTGATGAGTGGTACTCAGACATCGCTTTCTTCCTTACCTACGGCGAATGCCCAATGCACCTAACCATGAAAGGAGAAGCGCACTATAAAGCTCGGGGCAGCTAAATATGTCATCGGGATGACGGTTTATATAAGCGCGGGATAGACGGTGTCTTCTGCGATGTGTTGACAAGCCCAGCAAGTAAAACTACTTTGAAAGTTTTCACAATTCAGCTGTGGAGGCCATTTTCTTCTTAGTGACACACACAAGATCATTCGAGCCAGGTACTATTGGCCGACGCTCTTTCAAGATGCGGCTACCTGGGTGGCAAAGTGTGAACCCTGTCAGCAATTCGTCGGCAAGCCCAAGTTGGCTGCCCTTCCCCTAAGGCCGGTCATTATCAATGAACCATTCGAGGCGATGGGGAATTGATTTTATTAGCGCACTCAATCCTCGATCGAGTGCTTTGGACATAGCTATGTCCTTACAGCAACGGATTACTTCACTAAGTGGGTGGAAGCCATACCCGTCAAGCATGCCACTTCTGAGGTGGTTTGCAGTTTTATCAAAGAAAATATCATTGTCAGGTTCGGCGTTCCAAACAAAATCGTTGCTGATAATGCTTCTAACTTCTCCTCGCGGGAAGTTATTAGTTTTTGCTATGAATATGGGATAACTTTAGCGCATGCCTCGGATTATTACCCTCAGGGAAATGGTCAGGCGGAATCCAGTAATAAGAACTTGGTGACCATCATACGGAAATTAGTAGATGAGAACCAGCGGATGTGGCACAAGTCTTTGTACGACGCTTTGTGGGCGGACCGCATTACTCCCAAGAGATCTCTCGGCATGTCACCTTTTCAAGTGTTATATGGCACTGATGCCGAACTTCCCATTTCTGCTGAACTTCCTGCTCTACGCTTGCACATGAGTAATCGAAGATGAAACTTTCCAGAATTCTCTAGAAAAGAGAATCATGTATCTTGCGGAACTTGAAGAAAAGAGAGTAAGAGTGGTCGACAGGATCACTGAACATCAGAATCAAGTAAAGAGGCTTTTTGATAAGAAAGCCAAGCAGAGAAATTTTCAAGTGGGAGACCTTGTCCTCTTGTGGGACAAGCGAAGAGAGCCAAAGGGCATGCACGGAAAATTTGATTCCCTGTGGAGAGGGCCCTTCAAAATCAAGCAACTCAATGGAGAGAATAGTTTCTATCTCTCATATCTGGATGGAGCTGAACTCCCGCTTCCCTATAGCGGGCAACATCTCAAGATCTTCAGGAAGTAGAGCTTGCTCTCTTCTTTGTACAGTTTATATTTTAGTTGTGTGTTTGCTTTCGTCGTGTGTTTGCTTTCGGTTGGTTGTGTGTTTCCTTTGTCTCCCTCCGGTCCCCCTTGTTTTTGACTCCGTACCCAATGGATAGGCACATGAAATCTGGGATTCTCTACCCCCGAGTTCACTCAGGGATAGTCCCCAGAAAGAGCCAGCTGTTATCCAGTAAAATTGACAAGGGCAATTTTACCGATAACCATACCGAAAATTTTGTTTCGATCCCTCGTTAGGGATCCTTCGCGTTCGAAACGTTGTAAAATCCCTTCCCGGGAAATCTAGTTTTCGAACTTAGTCTTTTTGAGCCTTTTTTGGCTGGGCGCATGGATTTTCCTTGCAACACAAAGTTTTGGTGCGCCCACTTAAAAGCCTTTGGCGCATGGTTTTCCATGTTAGCACGTCTTTCGGTGCGCCAAAGGATGTTGAGTCTCTTTTGCGTGCGCCAAGGCGCATGCGCCTTATTGTTGACATTGCTTTTGTTGCTCCACTTTTCGGTGCGCCAAAGGGCGCACATAATCTCGCTGCAACACAAAGTTTTGGTGCGCGAAAGGCGCTTCATGCTTTTCCCCTGTCGGCAAAGAAAAGGCACGCTTTCCCCTGTCGACAGCAACTTTCATGCGCCATTTCAAAAGTGGTTGGCGCATTGATGACCAGTTTTTCTATAAATATACGTGCGCGCCCAATGTCATTTTCATTCTTTTGCAAAGCACGTGATCGTTCTGGACTTGTCAGCCTCTGCTCCGTCGTTTTCATCGCCCTGTGGACCCGCTCTCCAAACTTTTGCTATATATCCAAGGTGAGAGGTTCTCCCTCTTCTCCGTTTTGTGCTTTCGGTTCTTTGAGTGTTCTTGGTCTGTGTTTTGGCTTGCTGGCCGGTTTTAAAATGAGATTATGATTAAGCTAGCTCCTCCCCTGTGCTGTCCTGTCTCATTTTCTTCTTCTTTTCCTCCTCCCTTCCCTCCCTCTTTCCAGATCTGCTGGTAAAGAGTGTTGTTTTGAAAAGGCTTGGTCTGAAAATCTTTTTATGAAACCTTATATGTCCAAGCAACCTTTGAAATGGAGGAAAGAAAGAAAAGGTTTGAGCTATGAGTTTAGTTACGTGGCGCCTTTGGCGTGCGCGCTTTGTACACTAAAAATAGTTGCGCCCCTTTGGCGCATCTACCCATACTGTTACATGATCTAAACCCGCGCTTGATGGCGCACCCATTTGTCATCTTTGCATCTAGAACTCATGCGCCCTCAAGCGCGCCTTTCGCATCTTCTACAAGTGTCGATCCCGCGCCCCTTAAAAGCCTTTGGCACACCATTTATCCATGTTACATCCCGTTTCCATGCGCGAAAAGGCGCACCCGGCTTTCATGCAACACAAGCCTTATTCGCGCAGTATAAAGCTATAAAGGCGCGGCGCACCCCCGATCATGATAACATGATGTTTTGTAAACCCTTTTGCGCCGCGCACGAAAAGTCCATGTTACACGATCCATCCATGCGCCAAAGGGCGCACCGAATCCCAATGTAACACACAATTTTCATGCGCCCTGCTATAAAATGCAATCTGCTACATCCATGCGCCATGCACCTTTGGCGCCAGTTTAACCTCTGCAACATTCCTTTTCTGTGCGCCTTATCTATTTGGCCTGCACATGCAATTTTCATGCGCCCTGCGCCCTAAGCCTTAAAATCTCTAACTCTTTCTTCTGCTAGCATTCCAATGGAAGATCAAATGACTAATTCAACTTTTGTGGATTGGGTCTCACTTCTTCTTCATGCAGATCAGCAACTGAGTTCGAAAGAACACATGTCTACGTCAAGCAAGAAACCCACCAAACCAAGAGGAAAGGCTAAGTGTCAGAAGAAGAGATGAAATACAAATATCGAGAGGTCGGGATGCCGAATCACGGTGAGTGCGGTATGGATGTCGAGAGACTCGGGGTGGGTCACATTGACATGGAGGAATGCAGGTTAGGACTCGAGAAAGTTCTGAGAAGTCCATGGATGGACAAGTTAATAGGCGGTGCCACTGCACTTCACGGAGGAATCCCGTCGGTGCCATCGGCCAACAACGAATTCATGATGGTGATTGCCCAATGTTACAACAAAGACACAAGTGTCGAAAATAGCAAGGCGAGGTAGTCATAAACCTCACTTGCCCGTCATTTTGAAATAATGCTCGGCATCCCTCACCACCGGAACTTCGTGGTGTTGCCAACAAGAATGCATCAAGGCACAGGAAGACAACGAAGACCGGTGCATGCGGTTGATGAATGAGGTCTACCTAAAGAACAAGAAGGTGGTGACCGGTGGCCACGGACTATCCACCGAAGTGATTTCTCGGAGGGAGCTCGGCGATACTATCACCTTCTGAGCGAGTCTTCGGGCTTTGGATGCCCACTATTTCCATAAGTGGATCTTTGCGGTACTTGGAGACAATGAATAAAAATTTACCCGATCGCGCTTTTCTTTGGGGTGAAATAATAAGCGGCACCATCTCGGCATTCTGACAGATTTCGCCTGAACGAGGAGTGTTCCATATGAACTCCTATGTAGTCTGTTGCCGGCGTCGGCAAAGGATTATCCGGGGCTGAACCGAAGTGGAGTATGGCCTCGGGCCAAGATATTTGATTACTACCCGGTGAGAGGTGGAGAATAGCATCCAACATTTCACAAAAGTTAACGATGCATTCTTCTATCATGTCATCTACCTCTGCGAGGCCAAACATGACTCATAGCGGACGACCAAAAACATAGTGGCGATCCACGAGAGAAATGGGGGCCTGTTCACCCAATTTCCCACGTTCACCTATCGAGGGCTGCCAACTTTTTGGGAGAGCCAACCGGAGCTACCAGGTATCTTTGGGCCTAAGTGATTCTCTAGAAGCTGTCAGGCGGTGGTCACATACCATGAGAAGTGCCTCAAAAGAAAGAAGGGTGGAACTCCTTTCCCCCTCACAGTGGGCCGATACACATGCTCCACCCACCATAAGGCGAAGGAAATGTTCGCAGAGCTGGAGCTACTCAACTTGAAGCATGACTTCCCAGCCAGGCCTACCTTCGACCCAAGAAGCTGCCTGCCAAAAGCGAAGCTCGATCCGATCCATGTCCCTCAAATTGAGGATATTTACATTGACGTTCTCCATGAGGCGGAACTCAGAAGAAAGGATCACTCTCGCTTGGCATTGGCGGAAATCATCCAATACGGAGTGGCCATTGTCCCCGAAGGCTTCCAGACTACGGAAGATGAAGTAGATAAGGTGTATAATGACACAGATGGGGACAATTGGCCCTTCCGGCCATTGGCGAGAACAAGGCTCCTCAAACAATTGAGGAGAGGGTCAAAGAGACTATGCGGAGAACAGAGCATTGGTGCCGCATGAGCGGACTAATCTACCTGGGGTAGATTTCACAACTTCCCCGTTGGGCAATGCACCTCCAGGTCAAGAAGCGGTGAAAGGCAAAAGTGCGAAGAAGGTGAAACTAGCACCATTCGGGAAGAAGCCCAAAGTCCTCTTCCCTCGAGCGAACAGGTTATAACTCGGAGGAAGAATTGTGAGAGAGGATAGTCCTATACGCCCATCCACCCCGGGATGTCGGCGTCGCTTCTGACTTCGAGAGGTCCCTTCTATCCCTTCTTCTTCTCTTCCTTCCCCTCCTCTCAGTGACTCAAGCGACCACCCCTTTGGTCGTGTCCTCTCGCCCCTCTTCTTCTACCCTTTCCCCTGCTTCTTCATCTATCTTCTCCTCCCTCGCTGATTTGTCTTCCTCTATTTCTTCCCTCATCTCAGAGCTCCCTTCCCTTCCTATGTCTTTTGCGATTCACGGTTTCCCTTCCTCCCGTGGACACTTCTTGGGCTATTCTTTCAATGCATGCCGCCGCGTGTCTCCACGTTTTCCCCTCCTCTCTGCCGTTCTTGCCTCCCTCTCTGTCTCTGGTCCTTCTTCTATAGGACCAGCTTGGATCTCTCAGCAGCTGAGCCAACAAAAGAGGAAAGTCCCCATCGCTCCGATGGACTTTTCGGTCATTCCAGCTAAAGGAGCAAAGAAACAGAAGCCGGTTACACGCTTCTCGAAGAGCGCTGCAGGTGAGAGAGTCATGGAAATAGCGTACCCCAACCCCCTCAAAGAGAAAAAAGATCTGTCTCTGACAGATTTTCACGTGACTCAAATCACAATGGGGACATCTTCGAAAGTCTCCGGGGGAAGCTCTTTCCGCGATTGATGCACTCTGCAAAAGCTTCGAGGAAGCAAAAGAGGAGAAAAGGCTGCGAAGGAGCGAGAACAAATATACTGCTTGAGCCTTACGAGAAGATGGGAAGTGCACCTCCCATGGCTGCCGAGACTCTGAGCTGCTCGGTCGGAGAAGATCAATGAGTATTCAAAGATCGGCGGCGGGGGTATGGCCGTTTACTGCTTGGAGGAGCCAATCCTCAAGGATAGTGAAAGAGTAATCGCCAAATATATCAATTTATACCTAAACATCGGAAGGCGAATAAGGAACTCCAAGCATTAGCAGGTCCAATATCAGAAGAGCTAGAACATGCTAGACTCCAGCACGAGACCTTCCAACAAATGTTCGACTGTTCAGTCGAAGATCTGGTCAAGTTCGGAGTCTTCGGCCATCCAAGGGCCCTCAACAAAACCATGTCCACTCTGGACTATCGGATAGATCAGCTGGAATTCGTTCTGGAAAAGATAGACAAGGTAAAGGAAGAGGCCCTGGATGCAATGCATCAAATGGAGAAAGTTGTTCTCGCCATGACTCCAGGGTTGCTCACTCCTTCCCTTACCTTGAGATCAGCCGATGACACTATCCGGATCTTCAAGGAGATAGCTTCTCAAGGGACAGGGCCAGAGGTCACATTCGACACTGAATCTATCAACAACCTACTGGCCTGTAGGGACTTCATCGGGTTCCTTATCGAGGCGGAGAGAGATTATTCCAAACTCCCGGAAAAGCTCATAGATGAGCGGGAGACTTGCGAAGCAATCAGTGAACGACACAAGGATCCATCACGGGATCAATTTGGGCGATGATTAGCAAGTTTTGGAATACTGCGCTCGATTCCACATATCATCTCTGGCGACATCGAAACAGGCGACCCCTTTTCGGCCGCAGGATGATGATGATGAGTAACTTCTTCTTCTTCTTCTTCTTCTTCTTCTTCTCTCTCTTTCTCAGACTTTCTTTTGAAATGTCTAAAATGTGTTGATCAAATGATGACATCATCCATGTTGCATCATGGGATGATGTCATCCACCAAGTTGTCAAAGTCAACATGATTTTTAGATATTTTGTAAATATCTTTGTAAATAAGTGGTTGGCTCCATTTTGCCTTCTCTCTCCCTCATCTTCTATAAATATGGGAATACTTGTTGTATTCAGTGTGAACATTTTCTAGATAGAAATAGAAGTGAGGAGAGAAAGACTTTGAGCTTTCTTGTAACAGAAGAGAACAGTAATACAATTATTCAGACTTTGTGCTCAATAGCTGTGTTATACATTAGATCTTTCTTACGTTAGATCTGTATGCGTTTAATCTGTTGGATTCATATCTAATTTTCCGTCACTTGCTCATCAGTATTGCTTTGTTTATTTATGCAAGTAGGTTTGGCTCTGTTTACTACCAAACTGAAAACATAAATCTTCTGACCTTTCTGCTTTGGAATTCATTTCTTTTCTTCCTTCGGATCTGTTCTTTCTCTTCTCCCTCTTTCATTCCTTTCTTTTCGCAGCCTGAAACACTCTACTGGGATGAGATCCCAACCCCCGAAGGTAGAATCTGTGAGACTTGCATAGGTTCCTGCTAGTAGAAATAGCAATAAACCAGTTTCGCTTTGCTGTCTCAAAGAGGGGCTAAGCCCTGCACACTGTTGGCTCGTCTATCCATAAGAAATTCTTCACCATTTCCTGATATCTTAGAAATTGAAGCTACCAATTCTTCCTCCCCCAAGAGAAATCTCGTTCCTCCAGAGTAAAATTATGTACAGTCACAGGGAATTGTTGTTGTTGTGGTTCTAGAACTAAATGTGATGGTTCTAGAACTAAATTTGATGATTCTAGGATAGAGTCTACGGTGTTTTCGTAACTAAGGTTGTAGGTTTCGAACTATTCCCGATTGCTCCAAGGACAATTGGTGTTCATTCAATGGTTTTCTAATCATATCTTCTACCTCGCGTACGTGATCCTGCAATGTGATCATGGCCAAAGAAGACATGTTTTTCTTATTAGTATCAGGAGTATCAACCCACAATTGTTCTTGATAATCAATAGAAGGTTGTGCAGAAGGATATAAGGAGATTTTCTTAGAATTATTACCATTTGAGATAGTCATATCACTTGATCTATAATCAATTAAAGCAACAACTATAGCTAACCATGGTCTAGCCCAAAATAATGGGATAACCAAGTGTTTTACCTTTTGGCTATAATATAAGGAAATCAACTGGATATTCCCATGACTCCACCATAACCGCTACATCTTCAATAACTCCTTCTGGTTTTGCTACAGATTGATCTTCCATCTACAATATGGTGTTAGTAGGTTGTATACCTATTAATGGTAATGTTTTCAAAGTGTCCACTTTGTCATCACATTTATAGCCACTCCCAAATCAACCAAAACATTATGTATATCTTTATTCCCTATAGAGACAAAATAACAGAATTCCAAGATCTCCGTATTTGGGAAGCAAAAGTTTTCCTGCTAATAAATCAGCAAGTTTCCCATCTACCTTAATAGTCCTGGGGTACTGCTTCTTCCTTCCAGGTCTTTTTAAACATAGAATTTTGATTAATTTGTTCAATTCTGAATGTCCTTAATTGCTTGTAATAATGGTATTTAAATATTTAATCTCCTTAGTTCCTGTACCAACTCAAATTCCTTAGTTTCTATGGCTTCCTTAAATCTCTCTGGAAATGGAGTCTCGATGAGAGTTGCTTATCCTGCTCATTATCCTTTTCTTTTTCATCCTTCTTGGGAACAACCATACTAGGGGTTTCAGTTTCTTCTGTCATCCCAATGATTATAATAGGTGGAATGTTGATTACTTTGTCAGATCTAGTTTGAATATCCTTACAATCCATGGCATTTAGATCAACTGATTTTTAAGGTTCATTCCGTAGATAGGAGTTATTTGTTTGTTTCTTAGGTTTACGAGTGGTTGTCTTTGGTATTTGGGTTTGGACCACATTTTCATTTTGTGAATTTTGTGCTAGGGAACCCATTATGGCTTGTTGATTCTAATTACGATATATCCTCCTCGAGCATAATTATTAGGGCTCCACCTAGGTTATGACCAAACATTCAGGTTTCCTTGACCAGACCATGGTTATTGGTGTCCTTGGGCATACCAAGATTGACCTGACCAATCCTGAGGATTCCATGTTGGTTGAGGTGCCCAAGGTGGTTGTCCCTAATTTTGTGGCACTGTCTGAGCTACCCATGGCATCATCTAGGGGTTAGGAACCGACCTGGGGATGAACTTCCTTGGCTAGGTTGTCTTTGGACAAAATTTACTTCTTCTGATATGGATGGAATGCTACTTTGTTTAAGCTGATTTTTAATAAATGGAAGAAGAGAATAAACATCACTCTCATGGTCCCTAGATTCATAGTTAAGGCACATTTCTATTTTGTTCAAGGGAAAATCTCTCATTACATGCTTCTTCCTACATCTAGGAAAATATATAGTTAACAGCTTAGGTTTTAGCATTTTCTTAAGCTTGCAATCCATCCAAGGTGGAAGTTAACTAAACTAAAATGTCTGTTTTGAAATTTGCCAATTCATCCATCAGTTTGTTCATATCTGGGTTTAAATTTTTAACTGTTTTTCCTTTTCTAGGTCCACCCCTTGTTCATGAATAGCTTCTACAAATGTCTTTAATATCATTCATTCTTATTTGATCAATATTTCCACCTCCTATCAAATCAAGTGCCTCTCTTGATTCATCATCCGACCTTTCTTAAAAATGGTTTTGCTTAACTCTTCTTGTAATACAAATCCACATCTTTTTCTCACAAAAAGGAATCTATCTAAATAATCTTCCATATTCTCATCCTCTTCTGCTTGATTTTGAAAAATTATTCCTTCCTATTCCTCCCTCTATAATAATCTTGATACTTGTCTAGGAAGGCAACTTCCATTTGTGCCCAAGTGGTAATAGAATTAGATGGTAATCCCATAAACCACCTCATTGCTACATCCTTCAGGGTAGATGGAAACAACTTGAGTTTTTGATTATCTATTTTGTAATCATAAGTTTGACACAGTACTTTAAATTCAAATAGAAATTGGTCAGGGTCTTCAGATGACATCCCTCTAAATGTGGGTAAATGTGTAGGTGAAATATTTTTCATAGGTGCATCATCATCATCCAATTGAATTGGATAAGTGAAGGTCCTATTAGGTTCTCTTTTTGCTTCTTGTGCCATTTCTGTAGTACCTTCTAGAATTTTTCCCAATCAATATGGTATGTGATTTGTTTTGGGGAAGGTGAAAATTCAGGAGTAGGAGGTTGACTACTCAATTGTGAATCAAAACTTTCTCTAAATGGGTCTTGAATATGATCTTTTTCTAAAGGTTCTACTTCCTTTTGGTGATTGATCTAAGAATTCCAAAGGTGGTAATTCTACTTTGTGCCTAACAGGGGACAATGGTGCTTCTAATTCTTGATCAACTTCCTTATTTGATGATGATTCTTGTTCAAGATATTTTTGGGAGGAATCGACCCTTGGAGTCTCTTGGTCTACTCATAAATTTTATGATGACATAGGGAAGATCCTACAATTACTAGATGTATGATGGCTGCTCTTGTTGACACCTAATTAGACAATTCTAACTATTGGATCCTTGGAAACAATTCGAAAATGATGGGTTTTATTATTCCCTTCATTTAATCAACTCTTTGTTGATGTCATATTCAAACCAGGGTGGTGTCCGAAGCTATATGCAACAAGAAATATTAGTGATCTAGTAATTGATGGTAGGTATTTGTTTTATTTTTATATTTTCTAGGGGATTTTCTCAATGTCTTGAGGATTCCTTGGCTAAAACCTTATTGAAATCAAACTATGAGAACTTGCTGGAAGTAAACACTCTCTGTAGAAATAGATTGCTAGAAATAAACACACATTTGCAAAATAGAATAGATTGTTGTAAGTAAACACACGTTACAGAAATGAACACACTTGCTTTGGAAATAAACACACAATTTGAGAATGCTGAAAGTTGATTGCAAAGAAAGAAGAATCTAATCTAGAACACCTGTAGGAACAAGTATACAATAGATTTCAACTTGAGTAATCAAAAGCATTTACAGAATTAATAGATCTATACTATTTTCTCTAGAAATATAAATACCAATAAAATGAAGATCCTAGTTCTTAGAAGAGTGGGCCCTTGCTCCACCTTGAAACAGGATTTGACAACTTAATATACTCTCAAAACAAGAATGGCTATTTTATTGATAAAATGTTTTGCATTACAAAAACGTATTGTCTCTTCTTATCTCTTTGTATCTTTGTGTATATATCTCTATCTATCCATATATTTATCTATCTATAGGTCTAGCATATATATACTTCTTCCACAAGTGTATATACATCCATAGCTTTCCTACCGATTCGAGAGATAAATGAATCATGCCCAAAATAGATGTTGAATTGGATCATGGCTGGACATACTATTGTATGATAGTTATCCCTGGATCTATGAATATGAAGAATTGGAAATCTTCCAATCTACTCTTGATTGAAAGGATCATTGATTGATAAATTAATGAGATGTTGTTGGAATAAATAAACTATCATCGGTTCCAAAACTTTAGAGAAGTTCTAGAACTAAAGGAAATCATTCCAGATTTAACTGTGAGGATTCTGAAGCTACATGCAGGAGTTCTAGAACTAAGTTTGAAGTTCCGTAACTAAGTGATGGAGTTACGGAACTAAGTGGTAAAGCTTGTAATCGTGTAATGGAGTTCCGAACTAAATTTGGAAGTTCGAGAATCGATCCGTGTTAAAACCAATGCTTTCAAAAACATGTCGAACGATTCATACTTTTTCTTTCAAATGATTGTTACTGCTTTGTTACAAAAGTGAACTTCCAAAGCACTTAGTTAGAATTACATAGTTTTTAAATGTTAGAAATATAATCAACAAAATATGAACGATTACATCCTAAATTATATTAGATCAAACAAAATTCACAAAAATACAATCAATCTTCATAAGAAGGAGAGTAATATAAGATAATTTATTGTATATTAACGAGGCATATTCTCGCCTCATCACATAAAACATGAGAAGAGGCACATAGACACAAGTGATTAACTAAAATAAAGAAATGATATCTATTTATAGTTAATCTAAGAAAGATACAAAAATGTAATAACTGATATAAACTAAAATAATGATGATTAATAATTCTATTTAATATTTAAATGAAATGAAATAATTAAAATAAGAGGGATAAGATACTAACTTGAATATAACTTACCTCATAGTGTGTTGGGATCGAACATACTGATGTGTGGATGGGATAGAATATAAAAACACTACCCCGAGAAGTGTAAGAAATAGATATTTGACTAGACTTGGGTTCCTAAGAGAGTCCTGGGGCACCTATGGGTGCCCTGGTCTATATTTTGGGCACTGTGGTCTACATAAAATCTCAAGATCTGAATCTAGAAGTGTCACAAGGTCTTCGCAATGTCTTTATCCTTGTCACATGGTTATCGCAATATCTTCACTTATGTCTCTATGGATATGATGTGAAGATATACCTGCAAAACCCTATTCAAAGCATCAAATTCCTAAAAAAAAAAAATTCATATGAATAGGTCGACTGACCTTAGCTACCACAATGGTGGACTTACAACTAAGCATTGCACTACATTCCAGACCCAATGTAGTTATATGTGCTTATGTCTGTAATTTTATACCTAGGATTCCCTAGCACTAATGATATAGAAGTAGGGGGAAATAACTAGATGTAAAGATGCAAATGGTGGATGGAATATAAAGAATACAACCCTTCCCCCTATGCTTGTGTGATGTAGATGTAGAAGATGCCCAAATGCAGTCCCTTGCCTTAGTAGATAGATATCCTTTGATAGATGATAGTCCACCCATAATGTAGTGAGTATGCTATGTTTATATAGGGATCTCTTGTTCAAATTTTGCACTAATGACCTGACATGCCAACTAGTACCTAGGATAATGAACAGGAAAATGAAAATACTGACCTCAAATAAATAAATTAGACTCAAGTGTTATGGGGACTAGGACTCCTAAAATCATGGACCGGGTGCCCATGGGCACCCCAACACTACCCTAGGTGCCCCAGTCAAGGAATGGAGATGAAAATCAATCAAATTATGACACCTAAGACCCTATGAGAGATGACTAAAACTCGAATGCATAACTCACAACCGTATCATATAAATGATGATGGTGAACAACTAACTAACGATAAGACTAGGGGATGATTCATTAGTGAATACTTTTATTACGCTTAATCCATATATAAATAAACATACTTGGCGGTATAAATTTAATAGTAAGTGCATGATTTTGTGACTACATTTCCTGCCACTTTATGTTGGCGAGAAGAATGCTCAGTAACATAAAGTAGATAAATATGCACACCTAATAAAAATTGGAGAAGCCCATGTTGTAGTAGAACAAGCAGATGTGTTTTAGAAGTGTGCCGATAGAACCATTAAAGCATGTCGAACCATGAATCAATGGGTTTATCCATGTAACGTAGAAAAAAACATACATGTTGAGATGAAGTGCACTAAATGAAAGTGATGATTAGGATGAATTATGATGATGGTGAGATGGGGTAGGGATTGATAAGTTCCCAACCTGAAAGCTTGTATACAAATGAAAAACTAGAGGATTTCGGTGTCCTGCTTGCTAGAGGAAGAGTGTAGAGAGAAAAGTGTATTATTATCCAATCTCTAACTACATCCTCAAGATATAACCATCAGATACGAATCGAGATGAAATTTTATTATTTTTTGATCCAAATAATTTTAATCAAATAGTTGACCCATATAGGAGTGATATAGGAAGGCACTCTTTCCCCACTCCATGGGTGTTTCCAAAATGTGATGACTTCTAAGTTAGGTCATCTGGAAGAAAACATGAAATGTATGAAGGCTTCTAAGTTAGGTCATTTGGAAGCAAGTGTAGAATGTGAGAGGGCTTCCAAGTTAGGTCATCTAGAAGCAGGCGCAAAATGTAGACTAGCTTCCCAAGTTAGGTCATCTGGGAGGTCGCGCATAACTCCCAAGTTAGGTCATTAGGGAGGGAAATTGTGTTGAAATCGTATTGATTGAATGATCTCAATTTTTTAGAAATTTTGAACATGTTAATTGATTGATTGATTGGTCAATTATTTGATTAGTTACTCATGGAGAGATTTTACACAAGTTTCCCCCAAGTTAGGTCATTAGGGGAAATGATGAAATATTGTATAGAAGAATTGCATGCTTATTTCTCCCAGATTAGGTCGTTAGGGGGAATTAATGGTGAATTGTCACACAATGAATTAGTAAATGTTTGAAAAATGGTGAATTGGTAATGTTGATTGATTGCGAGTAATATAAGGGGAATTATAGGATGACCCAATGATATGCCCCCTTTTGGTGAAAGGGGAAGTGATGAAAAGAATGAATGCTAAGCTGAAAGTAAGCATGAGATAGATAGAAAGTGGTAAAATAACCAAAATGTGTATAATTGAATGAAATCCACAGTTGAATAGAGATAACATGCACATAATGTGTTTAGTATGGTGGTGGACAAAATTCTACAAAGAATGTTGTAAACATGGTGTAAATTGGAGTAGAAACGCTCAAGATATGATAAAAATGGTGTAATGTGTATTAGTTGTGGTAATAAGCACGAAATAATGACTATAGTAAAGTAGGTGATGAAAAATTAACTATAAATAGTAATGGGAAAAAGTGTTTAGTTACTTCATTTGTTATTATATATGATTGTGAGAGTGTGAAAACAATGAGTAAAAATTCCATAAGTGAGAGCAACACGTCCTAGTTGGTTTGAGAGGGTAATGACTACCGTAGCATCACGTCAACCACCGAATTAGTAAGTGCTTTTGTTTTCAAAAATACATGATGTCGTAGTCATTGTATTGAATTTTTGAAAATTTGAGATTTTTTATTTTCTCGGTGTTTGGGACCTAGACAAGAGTGGTGAGGGTGCTAGTGACCCTTAGGACATGAGCACCTAGAACTAGGCACTGTGTCCTACTCCAGGCACCCAGGTCCTACATCTGGACACCCTAGTCTAGAATATGTGCATTGTGTGGATAATGGTGAAGAGCATGTTTCTAGTATGTCTTTCACCAATAAGTTGTGTACGTATGAGAAAAACATATAAGGCAAGAGGTTGGGTATATGAGGAATACCCGGAGGTTGAAGAAGGTTGCACTGGTGTAGAAGATCAAGCCAATTGTGAAGATATCCTTTTTTTGGGAAGGACTACTTGAAAGAGAACACAAGACCATAAGATAGAATTAAAAGCATCGGTTGGTGGACTTCCTAGTGAGAGCTAGATCTAGGAAGTGGGTACTTCCTAGAAGGTTGTCAATCCATGTTTAAATACAAATCAATACAAATAAGAACATGAAATAGAGAGTCCTACTATAGTTGTATAATTTAGGTATCTCACACAAGCACAATAATTCAAATCTAATCTAAATAGTGAATACAAGATTAAATCTAAAGAGGATGGTTGGTTGTTAAGGCCTATAGGTATAACAAAGGGTTTTAGGTAGATCTAGGTGAAGTTTTGGTTGGTTTTATGAGGTTTTGGGTGAGGTTACAAGATTTATGGTGTGGGGAAAAATATCAAGTACAAAGACCAATATCAGTTTGGTAATCAACATCGGTAACTCGTTACACCATCATCAATTGTCTTATCGATCGTGGTAGGGGAAATTGAGTGCCAAAGTAGAATAGGGCTTGGTTCAGGCTCTTTGTGATTACACAGAGTGTTGGGAGGCATATGCATGGTAGTAGGGTTTATGTGAAGGCTTAGAAAGGGTGGTTGGAATGACAAAGAGGTTAAAATGGGTAGGTTTTTAGGTAGATGTGTGTAGGAGGTATACAAGAGAGAGGCAATCTATAAATTAAAGGATTTAATACCTAAAGCTAATGAAACTTAACAATTAGATTAAAATATGTAAGTGGAGATTGAATGTTAATAGATGATGGTTGATGGAAAGTGCTTGGAGGAGAGACAGTCCCAATCCAATGCAGCAAAGATCGATGAAGGCATGGTGATTCCTTGTGCGAATGACCTGGGATCTAGTGTAACCAGTTGATTGCTTTGGTGAATAGTGTAGGTACTCAAGTACTATGTTGGTTGTCAAAATATTGTCTTGAACGCTGGATGCAAGAGCTAAGAATGCCAAAAATAAAAATCCAAGATGGAAGAACCTGGGAAAAGGGTTGGAATTTATTATTTAAAGAAATCTGATTGAGGTTTGGTGACCGGAACCCGCCAAGGAATAATCGACATTGTTAGGGAGAAAAGGTCATACTTTTCCAAAACTTTCCTTTCTCTCCATTTTTGGTGTCGGTCAAGATGTTTTATGGACTAGGAGTCCGGGTTGGCACTAAATGAAATGGAAAATTGGTAGGAGGGATAATAGGTAATGAATGTTAGGGTTAGAATGAGTCTTAGTTAGTTAAGGGGAGTGGTGACTTATTCTAGGTTAATAAATGGACTCAAAATGGGTCTATGGTGAGGGAATTATTAACTTAATATGGGTAGTTAAATTAATAATAATTCTTAGAGGGGTCATGGTAAGAGGTATGTTACTTGAAGGGGGCCTAAAGAGTTGCGACCCAATTTTGGGTGTCTACATTTTCCCCTTTTCGTCATGTATCTTGTGTAATAAGCGGCGATGAAAAAACAAGAAGTAACTTTCCCTAGGTATGGGTGGAGGTGATCCCCCTCAAACCAGGAACTGATCAAGTGGAAGGATGAATCGGTGACGGTTTTGATAAGGTTGTAGGTGATGAAAAATGGGGTAAGGAGTAGGTGTAGGTGTAGGTAATACGTGTGATATGATGGAGGAAAAAAATCACATGCACTCGCCGTGAGTGAAACAAGGTACTAGGTTGAAGAGAAAAAACACTCTACATTGTGAAAGGTTGATATTTTATCCAAACAAGAGTGATGTGGTCTAGGTATCCAAGGTGTAGGAAGTGCTTCTAGAAACAAAATGAGGCTAGGTGGAGGAACTGGTATAGGTGTGTTCTCAAATGCTAAAATGTTTACTCTGTCGAGATAAATGTTATGAAATAGGGTAAGGTAAGGTCAATAGGCTAAACAAAGGGGTAGCTTTATCATACAATAGAGCAAGTAAGCACATTTGATTAGCATATAGGTGAGGTTGGGTTAGCTAAGGTATGGGTAAGGTCATGGAGAAGGGTATGGGTGAGGGCTAACATGTCTCCGATTATCCGTAGGGAGGTGGTAAGGTGGTTGGGCTAGTAGCAAAAACCTATAGGGAGGTAAATAGGGCTGGTCATCTCGAAAAGGATAAAGGAGCAAAATTTAAGAAAATGAAGCATTTGAGGTGATAAGTAGGGTGATTGATGCCGGTTTAATGGGAACTTATTCTCGATAGGTGTGAATGATGTTGGTCACTACAATAGGACACAAGTGACATTGGTCCTAAAAAGGTGATATGAAATAGAAAACCTTCCCAAAAGTGATTCATTTGAGCATTTGTGTTGTTGAAAATGACTGGTGGAGAGCATTTTTGCAAGAAAAATGACAAGGAGGGTCAGGAGGCTGAGTTGGCAAGATATTAGTGGTGGGAGGAGTTGATTTTCTAGTCCCAATTTGCGCTTAGTTGATTGGTTGAGTTAGTGTGGAGCTTGTTGAGATGGCAAAGGTAGGGGAAGGAGTAGAGGATGTCCCCATTTAGTTCCTAGAGATCTCAGCATAGAGGCACCAACAAGAGGAGGTAGGATCTAAATTCTATGGTTGGATTTGGTAAATGAAATTGAGTAGAAATGCAAAGTTTTGGGTTTTGAAATTTTGAATAAAACTAGGTGAAATTGGGGTAGAGGAGGGTAAAAATAGGTTAATTAGAGGGGAAAATGAATGTAAGGTCAATTCTAAGTGATTTGGGTGAGTTAATTAGGTGTTTTGATTATATATATTTTTATGGGAGTGTTGGGGGTTTGGCTTGGGGCTAGACTAGTAACCGACATTGGTGGGTATCGCCAACATCGGTTGGTGAATGGTACCAGCATGTGAAAGGTAACCGACATCGGTTGAGTAACCAATGAAGTTTTTATATTAAAGTGTAAATTTTAAGAAACTGTTAAGTTTAAGTCACAAAGTGAATGGGAAGTTGAGTATGGAAGCAAAGAGCGTGTGAGGGTAGGGTATGGGTAAGAGATGATATCATAGTAGGGATTCAGGAAGTTATAGGTGAGGTAGGGGAAAATATGATGGAGAGGATGAGTGGGGAAAGGGTGAGGTGGCTTACGAATATAGGCGAGATAGGTCAATAAGTGTGAGAGTGGATAATTAAGATCGAAAAGAGGGGGAAATAGTGGAATGGGAAAATGATTAACATGTTCGGGTAGTAATGATGCATGTAAGGCATTAGTTGATGATGAGGGACCAAATTCCACCCTTATTAGTATAGAAGTGACCTACCATCCTAGAGGATGAGTGGGGAACATGCAGCATTAAGGCTAGGTGTAGTGAGACGTTATAGGTAGATTACCCGAGATCACAAGGTATGATGGTCGACCTCATCAATAGATGGGATCCATATACCAACACTTTCCACTTTTCAACAGGAGATATGATGCCATGTTAGAGGATGTATACAAGATTATGTGGTTTTTGATCCTAGGGGATCCATTGTATCATGTGTTCTCTTTAGCATCATAGGATCATATGGCTCAAGTATTTTTACTAGCCATGACATAGTTAACTTATCACAAAGTGAGCATCGGTATGGGGGCGATGTATGTGACTCACCCACAAGAGACTTGTCTAGAAGTATTGATGATGGTCAGGGTTGGATGGTTTTCTCGCCCCAACTCGTGAGGGTGGGATATTTCCATGGGCCCTGATGGGAGTATTGCAGGACATGATTTTTGACCAGGTATGTTTTGCATGGGTGCCAACTTATTTAGTACAGTTGTATAGGGAGTAGTGGGCCTACAGGAGGATACACCGATATGGTCTCTGCTACACATATTTATTACATTTTTGGGCATATAACCACATTATGAGCCTTAGTGAACTTGGGATACTATGACAGGGTGGAAGGTTGGTGGATACAGGTCATGTTCGAGTGATGGTTGTGGGTAGGAGAGCAGGAGAGGGTGGATGGGGTGTTGAGATGTTACTTACTATCGAAGGGTATCTTGGATAGCCTGTACCTAGTACAGATTCTATAGAGACCCTACCTTTCATATCTAGAGTTCACTAACATGGAGGAGGATTTGGAGGGCTTACAACTATTGAGGTGAATCTAGGGGTGGAGATCCGAGGAGCATGAGCTTATACCCGTAGATCGAGTCAAAAGGCGCTTCAGTCGGCATCAAGGTGTGCCCCTATCTTTCCCACAGTACCTTAGAGATGATGTGGAAAGGCCATTACATCTCCCACAACTAGCACCATCAGCTAAAGAAAAAGAGAAAGTTACATATCATATGATAGATGATACAAGGTGTAAGATAGGGTATAAGTAGTGGTTGATTTACATAGTTGCATGCAACAACAGCATCTTGCTAGGACCAACCCGATTTGGCCATGATTTTCAGTGAGAGGGATAAGCTACAAAGGAAGGTTACAACACTATAGGCCTAGGTTACTACTTTACATGCCTAGGTAGTCACACTACGGTACGCTTAGTGGTGGCACGAAATAGGCTAGAGACGAGGGTAGGTTGTAGCATTACAGCCCACGTTCTGGATTATAAGAACATGTGACCAATTTACAAATGTAGTTAGAAGTGGCACACGACATGTTGGCACTGGGAAATGTGGCTGCCCCTCCACCTATGAGGGAACATTATGGAACATAGGTATAGGGATAGGGTCCATCGGACATGTGCCTACACTAGGACAAGGTCCTTGACCTCTCAGTAGAGGACATGGTACAATATTACCGGGAGAGGGTCCATAGATACATGTTTGAGAAACGACACCTCCACAACCGATATCTATGGACAGATCTGAAAGAGGTTGTGGCAGAGGCCAGATAATGTGATGATTAGATTATAGAGAGTGGTATCCCTTTTATTAGCTATACCACCTATAGATCCCAGCAGGAAGCCAATGAGAGGTCTAGTTCATAGACTGTAGTGCCAAGATTTTACTGGAGTCACTTGTCTCATTGGCAGGGTCAACGAGAGGTGACTAGTTCATGGAGACAGAGGCTAGGTGAGGGGATATGAGAGAGTGGTAGAGGTTTTGGGCCCTCCTAGGGATGATATAGAGATGGAGATGTTATTTTTATTTTTATTTATATATACCAGCCTACGTGCCGAAGAGGTGAGATGTACATGAGAGTTTTTGAGAGACTTATTTATATTTGTATATTCAGTGTATTGACATACAAAATTTCCAAGAGATATAGATGATGAAATTTATATCTATTATGTTTGGTTTTATTTCCATTATATGGTTATTATGGAAACTAGTTGTAGGCATGGTTGATGTTATGGTTTGTTTTAATTTCCAATGTATTGATATTATGGAAACTTAGATGTGTAGGCATGGTTTGGTTTAATTTCCATGTTATTGATGTTATGGAAACAAAATGATAAACATGGTTTGGTTTAATTTCCAAGTTACTAATGTTGTGGAATTTAGTTGTATAGGCATGGTTTGGTTTAATTTCCAAGTTATTGGTTTTATGGAAACTAGTTGTATAGGCATGGTTTGGTTTAATTTCTAAGTTATTGGTGTTATGGAAACTAGTTATATAGGCATGGTTTGGTTTAATTTCCAAGTTATTAGTTTTATGGAAACTAGTTGTATAGGCATGGTTATGATGTATGGTTTGTTTGGTTTAATTTCCAAGTTATTGATTTTATGGAAACTTAGATGTGTAGGCATGGTTTGGTTTAATTTCCAAGTTATTGATATTATGGAAACTAGATGTATAGGCATGGTTTGGTTTAATTTCCAAGTTATTGATGTTATGGAAACTAGATTATAGGAATGGTTTGGTTTAATTTCCAAGTTATTGATGTTATGGAAACTAGAGAAAGATTAGGTATTAGGCGCATATAGTGGAAAAATGGTGAAAGATGGTAGAAAAATGGTGTCCGAGCTAATATTGAAGACCCCATGTATTTGTAGTGCTTCCTAAATAGCCCTAGCAAAAGGGGCCTTAGGCCAATGTAGTTCTCCCATAGGATAAGGAAGAATGAGATTGTTGATGGGTAGGTTGGGTAAGGAAAAATGGTCTTGGTAAGGTAAGGTGGAAGATTTCGATATATAGGTTAGGTAAGGAAAAATGTTATTGGTAAGGCAAGGTGGACGATTTCGATAAGTAGGTTGGGTAAGGTAGATAGGCCTGTAAGGTCGGGTAGAAAAATAGGCAAGGTCAAATGTTGAGCTGAAAATAGAAAGGGAAATTGGTTAAATTTTGTGATAGGTATGGGTATGGTGTTATTTTTGGTTTTGATTTTGATTTGGTATGGGTGTGGGTGAAACAAGAAACAAACCAAGATAGTTGATTTCGATGGTATTTTCCTACTAAAAAAGCAACAAGTAAGTAGAAGCAACAATTAGGTAGAGGTGAATCAAAAAGAAGCGAAATTCTCCTAGCTAGTAAGGACCATAATGGTCATACAAATAGGCTTATGAACATAAGCCCCTAGATACGTTGCATGATCGATAGGTCTATAGTTGAAAGAAGTTTCATGATCACAAAGTGTTGCATGAGTGCCACATCCCTTGAGTAGATAGGAGTAAATAAATGAAGGTAGGGTGGAGTGGTTTGTTTAGTGTAACCTTGTTGTGGGATGACATGTCCCTTCTAGAAGATACGCAAAACCAAAATAGGTAAGTCCATGACCAAAAGTTTGTATTTTTTCTTGTATTTTTGTTATTTTTTTATTTTTTACATGTATAGACTGATCAATGTGGGAATTCTATATTGGGATAAATAGTAGTGTCTCCTTGAGGTCTTCATGAAGTTGATCGATGCGGGAAGATCCAAGATAATTTTTGCTTTTGAAAAATATAGATTAGTCTTCTTTTTTGATAGACTAAGTATAGTAGGTGGCTAGATTTTTATAGTTTTCCTTCAAGGAGCAGTCTACTTATAGCAGAAATAGAGAGGCATAGATGTTCATTTGAGGGAATCATCTACTTGCAAGAATTTTGACTCAAGGAGGAGAATTTTTGTTATCCTGTTTTTTTTTTTTCCGTTATTTTGGACTTGTAGTCATGGACAAGACTATAAAGGAGTAAGGACTCTTTTATGAAGGCAAAACCATAGCAAGAAAAGGTTAGCTATGAAAGAGGGGTTTCAAGTGACGAACGACCATGAAATTCCATATTGAAATGGAAAAGAAGTATCCATGATAATCATTCCATGAGTAGATCCGTGGTACTCATATTCAAGATAAAGGCTGAATAGTGATGGACAATCACACAATTTTGGTTAAGTCATTGGTCCTTAAAAGAGGTAGGTGGAGGTATAGGTTCACTTAAGGGATGAGATTATTTAAGACATGAAGTGATGTAGTACTTCATTTAACAATATAATGATAAAAGATGTAAGGCATTAAGGGGCTCAAGTTGGTATTTACCCTCGAGAGAGGATAAACAATAAGTTCTTGATCTATAGGTATGGGTAACAATATAAGGTCCAAGCCAATTAGGAGAAAACTTGCCTCATTTACTTTTCTCCATTTTGGTTACATGTTGATTTTCCTTCAGAGAAAGATCCCCGATCTTGAAGGTTCACTCTTAAAGGCATTTTCATACACACAATTAATGCACTTTAGGTAGATTTGGAGGTTATCGAGAGTGTTTAGAGGATGTTATTCCAATGGCTCAATTTGTGCCAAACGTTCTTGGAGAAAATAATCATCAAAGAGCACATCTTTAAGTGATATACCAAGAGATGGAATTTGGACTTCGAGAGGTAGGATGACCTTTATACCGTAGAAAAAATAGAAAGGTGTGGCATCAATAAAGTTGTGAATGCTAATGTGATAATCCCATAGGGTGAAAGGAATTTGCATGTGCCGATCCTTACCAGTGTCGTCAACTAATTTCATAAGAATCTTGTTGAGGGTTTTGTTAGAATATTTAGCTCGATCATTTTCCTATGGATAATATGGTGAAGATAAACTAAGTTGAATGAAAAATTTGTCGATAGTTTGTGTAGGGTTTTGTTCTTGAATTTTTGCCATTACCGATAATAAGGTGATGAGGAACACCAAAGTGACAAATGATAAGGTGGTTTATGAATTCCATGATCTTTTCAGCTTTGGTAGAAATGAGAGGATAGCTTCCACCAATTTACTGTAATATTTAGTTGCTATGATGATCTAGTAATGACATTGCAAGGAGTGAGGTCTAATCTCTCCAATGAGATCCAAACCCCATTGAGAGAAGGGCCAAAAGTCTCAAGTGACTTGTAAGGCATGACTAGGAGTATGATGAAGGTTAGCATGATGCGATACTTCTTACAATGTTTAGCATAGTCACAAAAATATTGGTTAAGGCTTGGCCATTAATATACGAGTGAAGGATATGCTCACTTTATGACAAAGAGTCCACTAAAATGTCCCCAAAAATCCCATCATGAATCTCTTTGATGGTGTATGGGATTTTAGAATTGGTGAGGCACCACGGGAGGATATTGTAAAATCCACGTTTATATAGAATACCCCCATTATGATGTAATAAGAGACAATTTTTAGGATGGTTTGATGTCCATTGTGAGTGAGATCTAGAAACAGGATTGAAAGGGAGAGGTAGTTAGTAAAATTCTTATACCAAATGTCATGTGCGTCAATATCGATGCGACCCACAAAATTAATGCCAATATTAATATAAGGTCACTACAACTTTTATTTTGTGACAAATTTTTGATTTCGAAGGTGAGGCGGGTATTTGAGAGGCAAGACGGGTCATGGTGTCTACGAATTTTTAAAGGATCGCAAAGTGGCTTGAATGAGGTAGTGGTCAAACATGGTCAAAAGTAAGTGGACGGGATGTCTATACTTTTAATATCATCATTATGAAACCGATACAAAACATTGATCTCGGTTCATAACCATTGAGAGTCACCAAAGATATTAATAGATTTAACATCAAGGGAAATGGCAGTTTGAAGACCTAACACAAGTGCTTTGTATCAACTATGTTATTGGTGTAGTCGAAGTCTAGTTTAAAGGATAGTGGCATGGGCTCACCATCAAGTGGAATGAGGATGATCCCCGCACCTCCCCTACATTGACATTTGGATTTGTCAAATAATAATGTCATTTGGTAAATGATATCATCAAGGGAGAGGGTGGCAATAGATTCATTTAGAAAATTGAAGTTTGAGGATTGATTCCCAAAAAAGGAGCATCTGCAAGTTGGTTTGCGATGGTTTTTCCTTTGAAAAATTTTGATGGACAAAATCCAACTCAAGGTTTGTGTTAATGCAAAATTACAGCACCCCTGATTGCTTATGAATTTTGGTACGAGGCAATCAATACAACTGCGCATAACATGGGATTATCCTGTAGTGTGGGACCTTGCAAGTAGGATAATACTCTAGAGAAAGAAGACTTCTTTCTCTAACCTAGTGCCAACTTCTCCAAAGTTCGAGATGATGGAAAAATAAACCAATCCTATCGTAATGTTTTCCAAGGAGACATGGATAGAGATATGCATGAAATAAAACTACTCAAAGTGAAGGTGATGCACCGAGGAAGGGTAAGACAATCCAAGTGAGTGAAAGATAAGGAAATAACCAGGAAGGAGAGGGCTGGTAGAAGTGCCACACGATCCAAAACAATATTTAATCCCCTATATTCATAAAGCAAAACAAACTATAGACCCTAAAAAGAGATAGATACATGCACAATATACTTATAAATATAATGGAAGGAAAAAGATGCAATTCATACAAGTTAGCGTGAAAATGGCCACAAAACATGAATTTTATTTCTTAGAAACATGCACAATCCATCATATCATAAGCATTAGACAAAATCCTGTATAATAAGCCCAAATTCGAGGCCTTTAGCTCACAATATCTCTAGAACAATTTTGACATTTCTTTTGCTTTTCTGAAAAATATCTCTCAAAATGAGGTGAATTTTATAATACATCGGCAATTTTGGTCACCAACCGGCATGATGCATTAAAGAGGTATGGGAAACCATTCATTTTGGTACTTTTCTTGCATGGGTAGTCATGGGTGCCATGCCTCATTAATTCTAGTTGTTGGGATGTAATTCATTCACCTACCCTCATCTAGTTGTAACTCTTCCATCCCGTAGGTCATCCACTACATTGGGTTGTACGTTGGCCATCCTCTTTGAGAAACTACTGTCCCATGAGTTCCTTTCCATATTTGGGTTAGATGGTCATCTAACCATGATCCATACAATTGTGAGTAGTCATCCAACTTCATTAGGGTTGGACGACATCTAACTTCGTGACCATACATGCTTCTTATCACCAACCGACATGAGAGTTACCATCTTCACATTGTGGGCCATATTACCTAGGACGTTGTATGGTTTTATATCTCTCCCTATACGATTGCACTACCCATCTATTCTTGCATCCAAAAACCCACCAGGTGACTAACCTGGTGACTCGACCAACCATGTCGCATAACCTGTGAGTCGAACATTTGTGTTGGCCATCAACCCTCAAGGGGTTGGATGTTATCTATGTATGTCAACCAACCTCTCTGTATGCCATCCATTTGACCAATCATAAGCCTTGAGTCGGTAAAAAGTTAGAAGACACATCCATTTGACTAACCCATCTCACCAACCTATCTTTTGTACTAGGGTTAGATGTTGAACAACCCATCACCCATCCAAATGATCCAACAAACTTTCCACCCATCTAACCAATCCGAACAACTGTCACATGTCCAACTAAGTTGACCAATGTGTCACCCGTCCAAATGAGTTGACTAACACCTGTAACTTTGTCCAACTAATCCAACCAACTTTGTCACCTATCTAACTGAGTGACCAATCCTTAAACTCAACCAAATATCCATAAGCTCATTTGCCAACTCTAAAATTCACCACAATGAGCCGAGCGAACATGAACTACCCTAAATACGTAAAATCATTTCTCTTTTTCCATCAATCGGCAATGTTCTAACTTGCTAAGTTGTCCATTTCACGAGGGGTGCAAAAATGGATAACAATTTGCAAGAAGCATGAGCCAATGTGTGGCGCATTGGTGTTGTAAGGTTTGGTGTACTTGTAATGAAGAGGGTCGGTGTTGGTAACATCAAATTTTTTTTTGATTAAGAAGGTAGTGGAAAAGTTTGGTGGTGAAAAATACTAAGGCTAAGAAAATATTTTTAGTGTGAGTGCATCTAGTTTAATAGTTGAGAAGAGTACGACTTATGTAATAAACCACTTGTTCCTATGTTGCTCATCATGATGAGCGAGCAAGAGGACCCGAGGAATGGTCATAGAAGAAATGTAAAGGTAAAAATTTTGACCGTCTTTGGGTGGAATAAGTATAGGTCATTGAAGAAGGTAGTTCTTCAATGCTTTGAAAACTTTGCAACACTCCTCATTCCAATGGAAAAATATCCTTTTGAAGGAGGTGGTGAAGTGGTTGACATCTAGCTGAAAGTTGACATCATTCCAATTTTCCTTCTAAGCTAAGAAGTTGTCAAATGTTTGTAGGTGGAGGCATGTCAAGAATGTTCTTGATCTTAGTGGGATCAACTTCGATACCCCAAAAAGCGATGATGAAACAAAGGAGCTTACCTTAGAGAACTAAAAAAACACTTCTTTTGTTAGAGGAGAAAAAAATATTGGATAAGGAAGTCAAAGATAATTTTAAGAATGACAAGATGTTGGGTGTGATGCTCAGACTTACCAAGAAGGTCATCGACATAATATTCTAAAATTTCATGCATGATGTCATGGAATATGTAAGTCATAGTGCGCTAATAGGTAGCACCAACATTTTTAAATCCAAAGGGCATGATGTGATAATAGAATATTCCCCGAGGGGTGATGAAGACAATTTTGTGTTGATCTTCATGAGGGACTAATATCTGATTATGGCCCGAAAACCCATCCATGAGAGATAACATCTCATGACCGGCTATAAGATTAACTAGTTGGTCAATTTTTGGTAGAGGAAAGTCATCTTTTGGATAGGAAAGGTTAAGGTTGCAAAATTCAGTTCGAATACGAAGTCCCTAGTTGCTTTCATGACAGAACAATGTTTGAGATCCATTTTTGATAGTCAATACATAGGATGAAATAAATAAAGAGAAGGTACTAGAAGTTCTTCTTTTGAAAGAAGGGAAATGTGAGGATGCATTTTATGTAGCTTCTATTTCACTAGTTTTCATCGGGAATAATGATGATATTGGGTGAACTATGAAATTAGGATCAATAAGCGGGAACATCACTATAAAACCAAAAAATGCTTTACTATGATCACGGAGGAATGAAGTGAAAGATTCTTATTCTGCAGAGTCTAAATATTGGCCTATCTTCATAATGCATGGGTCATCCTAAGTGTGAATGTTGATTTCTATGGTAGATTCATTCAACATGGTTTGTGTGTTAGAGGGTAACGACCTTTGAATATAAGAATCCTCTACACCTAAATAGGTTAGAATAGAATCATCATCTTGACATTGAACAACATTTATAAAAGGTGTTTCATCATCGATAATGAGTGGATAAAGAAAAGTGAGGGAAGAGGGAGCCTCGCCATCACATTGACAGGTCGAGGTCCTAATGAAATGGTGTTCATAAAAAAGTTAGGTGGAATGGATTCAAGATCCATGGACTCTATGGGAGAAAATGGCATGACAAAGTGAAGAAGGTGAAGAAGGCTATTCATCTTCAATGAGAGTGATTATGGAATTCTTAGGAGGAGGATGTGAAGGAAAACTAAGATCACAATGATCTTTTTGTGTATTAGTACCGTATGGTATGGCAAAGTGTGATGACCTTGTTCATAACAACCAAATCCGAAGCCTTTCTAGATGCAACAGATAAGATAAGCGAGGAAAAGCTACATTTGGTGAGATAATAGAAATAAAATGAAAATGGTTTGGTTTGGAATGGAGGTTAAATATACTAAGAGGGCTTGTCGAGCCATCCATAGGATAGGTTTCTATGATGGTGAGGAGGAATGTATGGTATGATCTCTCTTATACGATTGTTGTAACGTGGGTGTTGGTGGATTTTTCCATACTCCCGAGAAGTAAGGAATGTGTTAATGCTGAGGAGGAAACATTCTCCAAGTGAAAGAAATTAAAAACACCTACCAAGGGGTCAACGGTTAGTACTTTGGAAGTAGGTATTGATGAGCTATCTCAAGCCTAAAAGATGTGGCATCGTAGAGGGCGTAAACAAAAGGGTCGGTAGGTGGGTTAGATGAGGAAGGTAAACCAATATAAGTGATAGATGTGGTTGATGTGGTAGGTGTGGTTGATGTGGTGGGTGCCTTAATTGGGATTAGGACATCATTTAGCCTATAAATTATATTATAGGTTTTGAAGAGGGAAGGATCTACCTGAATGGTGTAGGTTTCACTTTCATACTTGAACTTGAGATAATAGTGAAGGGTATAAGGTATATAAGCTATGTCGTGAATCCGGGGATGGCCTAGCAACATGATATATTGGAACTCTCCTTCGAGATCGTAGAAGAGTTCGGAATCATTCGGGGACCTATTTAGATGTAGAGGAAAATGGTACCAAGGGTAGTAGTCATGGAATTGTTTAAGGATCAAAGCATGTTAGGGTTGTTAGACATGCAATTAGGTGGTATGCCCATTTTTTCATAGACATGAGAGGAGATGATATTGATGCTAGCGCCAAAATCACTCATGATGCATTTAACATGAATATCATTGATGTAGGTGGAGATGAAAAGAGTGGGATCTAGATCATCGGGATGTGAAGGGGAAATATCTGATTTGGATAAATTGATAGAAGCAATCGATGATGAGAAATGATGGTGGCGATAGGTAAAGTATCATTGGGTGGTACCTCAATGGATTGCAGGACCTTAATAAGGGCCTCGTGATGAGAATCGAGGTCCGGATTAAGTCGATTAAGGAAATATTCACCGGAGATTGGTGAAGTTGTTTGATCATTGAGTGATTGGTAACCCTGAAGAAGTAGGGGTGTCGTCCTTAGGATTTTTATCTTGGGGAGGTGCAGGGTGAAATGGTAGGTGCGGGGAACTAGATGGATTACTAGCATTTTATTTTCCTTTATCTTTTATGTGGTGTGACTGAGTGGCTACACGCACCATGTTGATTTCAAAGATAGGAAGAGGAAAAGAGGGTTGTGTGGCAACATGCATAGAAAGAATATAATCCTCTTCCAAAATATCATCTTTTCAAAGAGACCATCGAGGATAAAAAATATGAAGGGGAATGTTTTTGTGAGCCTTACAACTTTCGACATCATGCCACGACAAGAGATGATAAACACAAATATTCATGTCGTCAAACCCTATTGGTTTAGGTTTGAGCGGGTCATAAGGATTGATAGGAGGAAGAGATATAGCTAGTGTCTCTAACAACCAAGTGAGGATGTTAGCATAAGATCTCACTAAAGGATCATGGTGAGAATTCAGGGTTGGTTTGGGAAAAGGTGTGGGTGACCTTCATGAAGAGGGTGAGACAAGTGATCGTCTTGTTGTAACTACCTTTTGGTAGGTAGTGAAGGTTTAGGATTGGGATGCACCTTCTTGGGTAAAGGTGGAGGAAGAATGTGATAGGATGAAGGATACTTAGAAGGTGTAAATATCGGGGTAAGAAAAGGTGAGAGTGGAGGTGTTGGCAAGAGTGAAGGTAATGGTATTGAAGCAAGTGTAGACACCAAAATTGGGTTATACTTCCCTTGGCCCTCACAAAGAACCAACTCAAACATATTCACCTAACCATGGCCCCTTTCACCCCATATTAACATTAATTTAATTAAATTAATACCCATCCTCACAATATGCATTATTTAATTATTTTAATTAAGCTAATTTCCACCTCACCCCTCCACCTCACCTAGCCACCTCACCCTAGACCTATTCTTGGCATGTTTCCATAACTAACTTATGATTGGTACCACTTACCTTAATGAGCTAAGACTTAGTTCAACCCTAAAAATCAATGCCTATTATCCCTCTAACCACTTTCTTGCTCATAAAAACATAGCTTTTATTCTAATCTATGGATAAAGGAATGAACCCGATCCAAAGGAGGAGAGATCTTCCATTTTTAGTAAACCTAGGGAGTCCCTCCTTAACCGATGCCGGTCATCCCTAAACCGATGCCGGTCAATCTAGAACCATCGTCGGTTACCATTTATTCACCTTAGCAACCTTGTTTTTGGGTTGGCACATTCTGAGATCAAAGAGACGAGAAGAGAGTTGTATGTAAGCGAGAACCGAGTTGTTTCACACACTCGGACATCCAAAGCCATTACTGGGACAAATCCAGGAGGTATTGCACTCATGGAAGCATTCCAGAACCATTACTATGGCACCAAACACCATTCTTATGGTCAACTATCTTCACCATTCAGCCATCAAACATGTATCACAGTAAGTATACCTTCTACCAGCATAGTCCATTTCAGTATAATAGCCTTTGTTACTTTTGTTATCAGTTTATACTTTGCATGTCCATTTCCCATCTCCTACTTGTTTGTAGATTCAGGCATTCCTCTACCCACACCACCAAATCACCCATTATTGCACTACCCACCTCTAAGTATACCCGAGAGCCTCACAAACCTCCCTATCCACTATTCCATCTCTATTTAACTCTAGTTCAATCCCCACAATCAAATCTTATTAAGTTCCTTTCACCCCAACCCTATTGACACTAGTTATCCAAGACCATCATCAGTCCCTTCTAAACCGTCGTCGGTTATACCCAACTACGACATCGGTCTCTATGTTTCATACCTTTTGTCAATAACATAACCAAATAACCCGAGAACCTAACCTTGACTAGTCCCAAGATTCACGACACTTACCTACCCTTCCCGATATGACTATAGCCTAGCCTGTTATGTCAAATTTTCTTATTGTGCTTGAATGAAATACCTAAATCATATCAACTACGGTAGGGGATTATCTTATCTCTCGCATTAAGTTATTTGAAATAGTGGATTGATAGCCATCTAGGGAGTATCACATTTCCCGGATCTAGCACACGTTAGGAAGTCCACTGTCATATATTATTTAACTCTTCTTTGGTGGTCTTGTTTTCTATTTCAAGTAGTTCCTCCTAGCCGAAAGGAAGCTCTTATAGTCAACATTGGATTGAGAAGTCAGAATGCACATAGTAACCATCAACCGACTAGCATAAATAGGTATTCCTCCTTGGCCCTTACCCTTATCTGTTTTGTCTCAATAACGTAAAGAAAATGGTGAATTTTTTGGCATAAGCGGAGGGACCCATTAAGGGTTCTATTGCATTTTATTCATTCCTAGGCAAAATTTGTGTGCTTTTTTCCCTTTAAAAGTTTTACACATTAATCTTCATCTCTCGTAATCCTCTCTTCTTTCTAATTTCTCTAAAAGAAACATTTCTCTTAGTGCATTTAAAAGGAATCATTCTTCTTTCTTAATTTCTATATTTAGTGAAAAAGCATACCCTCTCCTATTCATCATTTGCTTTATCGAACGCAATTTTTCAATTTGGGCTTAAAATTGGTTGCATTACATTCGAGTTGCTGCATTTAGCTCCCATTAAAATTAGGGTGACCTATATGCTTGGAAGTCATGCCCAAATGATGGTTGACAAAAATAATCATAGAAGCACATTATCTCTCTCTCACGTGTCTTACCAAACTGCACAAAATTGAAATACACACATTTTTCTTAAACAACATCTTTCTTGGGAATGCATGTCGGTGATCACACGATCAACAGCATTGGCAGTACTTGCCCATCTCATTACTTATATCGAGTCATTATCTCATAAGACAACTTGCCCTCGCCATAAAATAATCTAAAACCTCTCCCTTTAGATATCCTTCTTTGTAGAAGCCTTCCTCACAAAAATCTCTACTCTAAATTCATGAGTCGGTATTCTAAATAGCATAACCTCAACACATTAAAAATCACTTTTGAGATGTACGTGTTTTAGCATTTGATCGACGTGTCTTTTTTCAAAGTGTGAGGACACTTTTCTCCGTTTTTCCATTTTTTTCCTTGCACACTCCACAATCATAGTTGGAGTATTCTAACTTCTTCTGAGTGTGTTAGGACTTCACTGCATCATCTCCAGACTTCTGGGTTAATTATTTATCTAATTCAAATTCACAACAATACATTTTTACATTTTTCCAATTTTCACAAGAAACCAATATTGCTTTATCTACTAGTGTCGGTTCCCCGACCGAATCAGTTTTCCTAACCAACATCGGTTTTGTTCTTTTGGGTTGAATTTCCCAAAGAACACTTATTTCATTTTTATTTACGTCTGAGTTCTGTGAATCTCTGTAATCTCTATGCTTTTATAAACGAGCATCTAACAAAATCATGTCACAAGTCTTTGCCTCATTTGGTAAAAATTTTCCTGTCTCATAGTAACCGACGTCGGTTACCCCGAACCAAGATCGACCATCCTTAACCATTTTGGTTACCCCGTACTAGAATCTCAACTAATACATTGCCCAAATCCACCTATAGACACCTATTTTCTTCATTCCCACTTCTCTCTATGTCATCTACAGGATACAACATCACCTGATATACATTCATTCACATGGTGTTGACTCACAATCAAGCTAATGCTCTTTTATTCCATGTAATTTATTAGCAACTCCCGCCTAGTCCTTCACCACCCTATGTCCCGTCACCCATGGATCCAACCCTACTTACCACCATTTCCGTAAGTAATGAGTAATTTACACGACTATTTAATTAGAATCCTTCGGCCTTACAGCCTTCTACCTTTCACACTCTTCCACCTGGGACTCCTCAGGTCAGTTCATATATGGCATGCTTGTATCCATCTCTCTTGTCCTTATAACCACTTTTGCATCAGCCCCTACTAATGCAAAGCATTACCTTCACCTACTTTTCCACCAGTAGTTTCACAACTAGGCCCCATACCCGCTATGACCACCGCATACGGTAGTATTAGTCACAATCGTAGTGTCTGTTTTCCCCTCATCGACCACCCATACCATAACCCCATCCGCACCCATTGTCTCACAGATACCAATTGCAACACAACCCCCGTGGTGTTGGTGACCCCTACCCCATTCTAGAATCTTGTCCTCTCCATCCTACATCTCTTCCACCAATTGCTCTAGAGCCACTATGACCATGCCCCACCTATGTACACATACTATCAACAACCCCCTATCTCATCTGTCACCCATTCTAGATATATGCCCTCTATGTCGGTCCCCTATTCTCAACCTTCCTATTTGGCACCGCCATACACTAGAATGCCACCCACATCACATGTTCAATACCAACCCTCGACATCACGGAGGAGCCCTTCCATCACAACCTACCAATGACCTCATCAAATTAATGATAGAATTAATGTAGATACTCGAAGCATCGGTTGCCGGCTCATGAAATTCTCTCACCTATGATGAAATGCAACCAGCCCATTCATCCATCCACCCTATTTTCCCATACCTTGTACATTAGGAAATGCCAAAATTAAACTATTTCAATAGGAAAGAAGACCCCCAACAGCATTTGCGGTCTTTCAAACATGGGTGTTACAGATCACCCATGATGATGCTTTACTTCTGCGGACCTTCCCATGTTCCCGATAGGACCTGCATTAGTAGGTACATTGGGCTACCTAGACACTCCATCTATTTGTTTAATCAAGTAACCCAAGCCTTTGATTACTTCTCAATCAACATTGTTAAGAAAGTCACCATGACCATCTTTATTCCACATGGCGAGTATGATAATGAGTCTATCGGCTGACTTTGTCACTCGGCTAGCACAACCTAATTAACCAGCTCACATTTCAATTAACTCAAAATTAACTCATAGATTTTGTTTACTTGGGCTTACACTAGACAAATTTCACCAACCCCGAGTGTAAACCTTTTACACTTTTGTGAGAGGCATTCACCATGGCATGAAAATTAGAAATTCGTGCTATTGTAGAGAAGAAAATTCAGCTACGTAACAAGAACATTGCATTCAAATCAAATGATGCTTCTTCATCTTCAAAACCCTAGAACACCTATTCAAAACCCAAAGGATCGGCCAACACCGTATTTCTCAAGGATGGATCCTCTCACCCATTAAACCAAGTCAAGCCTTTTCTAGTCTCTCTCTGTCCAAGCTTTCCGGTTTAGACGAGAACAATGAAAGTACACTCCAATAGGAAAATCTTATGCTTCTATTTTGGAAAATCTTATTAAATATGGTGTCATTACCCTTCCAACTATAAAACCACACACTAGTTTTGACCCTAATCACCCCATGCCCACATGGTATAAAGAACATGACTTTTGCAACTATCATTGTGTCAAAGGTCATAGCGATGGTAACTACATCACCTTGATAATATCATCCAATAAATGTTAGATAATGAAGATCTAGTATTGGATAACCGAATGCACCCACTAACCAAAACCTACATATCTTCAAGAATCCATTCCTAATCATGCCCCATCTTCCAACCAGACCGGTGACACTTCAAAAATGATAGAAATATTCATGAGGTTCATACTATTTTTTATGACATACATTCTTGCCCCAATTGCCTCATGTTCCTTCAATAGATTGAAATCTTAGCTCGAGCTCCCCTAGCTACATAGGAACCTATTTTATGTACTCCTCCACCCCTAAAGGAACCCCCTTCATTTTATCTTTCACTCGTGGAAGAGCCTATAATTATCACGCCACCTTTGGCCCCTCAAATTACCAAGCATTTATCGGTGGCACTTCTCCTACCTATAGGAGATACATGTCCACAACCCCACCATCACAAGGAGAGTCCACCTCGTCTAACCCATCCTCTCCTCTACCCATAGAGGATCCTATAAACACACCACTTCCTTTAGATAACCACCCTCCATCGGACCTCCAAGATCCTGCCAATCTGCTTTCGGCTCTCTTACCCACAGAGTCAAAAGCTAGCCATTTCCCTGTTTCTCAAACACATTTTATGGGGATTACTACTCAATCCACATCGGCCCCACCTGTAGAAGTACCATTTTCACGCTTGGTCGATTGCTGGACTATGTTGATAGAGCCTTACTTTGGGGACATCTTCTACTTCTGCTTGACCCAAATGCATTTGTCATCAACGACCTCCACTATCTACCCAAAAAAATTTCAAGCGACAAAAAAACACAACCATGACTATTACAACACCTTCCATGTCATCAACCATATCCTGACACACACCTCTGCCTACAACCCAATGCACACCTATACCTAAACACCTACCCATGCCTATATCATCTCCCTTACCTAAACCTATCACTACCTTAGGGGTCATACCGAAAACTAGCCTTTCTCACCCACCCATTAAATTATATTTATCCACATCTTCCCAAACCAAAACTAAACTCATTCCCACACCTAAAAGGAAGAAATAACCTAATAGACCTCATACTCCAACCTCATCTACCACACCATAATCACCTTCACCTCTTCCGTCCATCCTAGGACCTCACCCTCAACCACTGGCCAAGAAATCTCCTTCTAAAACTAAACCAAGAACACAATAGCCCACCTCCTCATCACGAACCTCTAATATACACAAGCAATCCACACAACCTCTGCCATCACCCCTAACCTTCCCACCACCCATACCACCACTCCCATCCATAACTTCTTCACTACCCATGATACTTTCTTCTCTTCCACTCACACTTTCTACCCAACCTCTACCAACCACTTCAACCCACTTGGTTACCCCCATGGGTAACCCATCCTCTTCCACCATCCACTTTCCCTCTACATCACATGCACTGTGTCACCTTTTCCTAAAGAGGTGTAACCTAAAGCTAAGAATCTACTACCCCAAGTAAGGTAGTTAAACCAACCCAACCTTCTATTTCTAGTTCTTCTACCATGCCCATACCTAAACAGATGCAAACAAGGTAGAAGACCACTCCACACACCAAACTAGAGGACCAAACCATTCCCCCTCATGTAAAGCTTTGTTTCTCCACAATCAACTATACATGTGCCCCAAACCCACATTCACCTCCCATTGTGATCTACTAGTAGTATCCTATGCCAAAATCTTAACCAATCTCCTTGAAACTTCTGTCATCACATTACCACCTCTTAGACCTTACGACCTGCTCAAACCCAAACTAAAAGGGTTTGATGAAACTAAAATTTGTGCCTACCATCGTGTGCTAGGACATGATGTAGAGAACTGTAAGGATTTAAAAACCACTCTTGTCCAATTGTGTCCTCCCGAAGAAAATTTTTACGATGAGGATCTTCTTGATGAGGACCCCATTTCACCTTCAACAATTTCCCGGATCCTCTTCCATTAGCTCTTTGAGCAACCAATATCTCCACCCCTAGAAACTCTATGATCCACCCCGAGATTCAAGATCAACATGGTACGTATAAGAGAGTTGGGAAAACCACCACCCAAAGTCCAATGCTCCTAATCATTTCACAAGGATTGTATCCCCCACTAGGTTTTTGCCCCTCATGCGCTATACATCTAGCTGCCCTCAAATTAACATGGTTCACGTTACCACCCATGCTCGGAAAGAAAAGGTCCCATCAAATTAACATGGTTCACAACATGGAAACCTCTCTCCAGCGTGGGACTTGTGAAACATGATGCACCAAAAGGAGTGGTGAAACATATTTGTCATGCAAATAGACACAGACCAAAGTTCACAACATAAAACATACACAGACTGATAAGGTATAATTTAGGATCTGAAATGAAGCAAATAATACAAACAGAGGACTGAAACCCATTCACAGAGCTTGCATTATCATTTCAGTGTCAAAAACACGCATTACACCCTCAGAGAGGTAAAAGAAAACTATTACAATCTTTGGAGAGGTCTGATCCTTGCATCAATCACTTGCTGGAGGTGAAAGAAGAAGTCTGCTATGCCCAAAAAATGTTCCCCCTTTTTTAGAAATGAGCCAAATCTGCTTTTACATTGCATGGGTCGAGCCTAGGAGACAGAAACGTACAAAAAATGAGAGCCCATTCCTTCTTGACTACAGGTGCATTAAAATGGCATGGGGGACCTTACAAACCCATACCCTATCATTTTGACCGAATTACAGGAGAATGCGACCCATTCTGCATTAAATCAGTCACTTGAAATGTCACTTCTGGCCATGAACACGTGTCAGAGCCATTTCTCAATTTTCTCTCTCTAGACTACACCAAAATTCAAGATTAACCCCAGAATCATGTAGAGAATTTCATAAGCTTTCCGTTGATATAAAGAACGTGCAAATCTGAGCTCTGGATCAAAAGATATGGAGATCTGAAGATTTAGGGCACAAAACAGGTGAAACAGATTTTTAAATTTCTTCCCGCGCTCTGCCACCTGGATGACACGTGGCATGCATTGATTGGTCATCAGGGGCATGGGGCAGACCTTTACTTTTAGCTTTTGGGTGAACTTCTTGCCAAATTCTCTAACTCCTCCCCGAGCTCCGCATTCCTTGCTCCATAGGACACGTGTCCTCTTTTGATTGGCTCGGGCTGACCCCTCAAACCTCGCCCTTTGAATTTTGGACTTTTCTCCTTGTGACACGTGTCATGATTTGGTTGGTCCGTGGGTCTGCTGGCTCTTTCGCGTCCACCACGTCCATTTGTCCCGGATGTCCCAGTGCTGTCTGGGACAAAAACTTCTGATCCACCCGAAATGGGCTTCCCTGTCCCTTTTCTGCCGGTGACACGTGGCGTGATCTGATTGGCTCTCGGCTTTTCGGCTATCCACGTCTTCCGTCCCTTTGTCCCACTTGTCCCGGTCTGATTTGGGAAAAATTCCCCATTTCACCCGAACGGGTTCGGTCCTCAAAGCGTCTTCACGTCCCATCCCGGTCTTGTCCCAAAAACTTCCCCTTAGTTCCCAGTTCTCCTTTTGCGTCCGTTTTCGGTTCGCGTCCTTCGCGTCTTCTTGTCCCAAATGTCCCAGAGCAGTTAGTCGATTTTCTTCTCCTTCGGCCGAACCGGCTTTCCGCGTCCCACGCGTCCCGATGGCCCGGATGTTCCTTTGCTCTGCAGACTGCCTGGCGGCCTTTCGGCCGATTCGCGCCCAGATGTCCCTCACGTCCCGACCGTTGCGAGGACTAGGACTTAGCCATTTTTCATGATTTTTCCTGGCCCAAGCTTGTTTTCTGCAACTTTTCACATTTTCTCAGAACTTGCTCTTTTCTTCTTGGCCAGGGGAGTTAGAAAAAAAAAATGCGGGGGGACCACTAGAAACATGATTTTTTTCCCTGAATCAATCAATTTGCCTAGGGCTTGAGAATTCAATGCATGTTATCAAAATTTACTCTGGGGGTGAATTTTGGATAACAATTGGCGACTTCAGGCGGGGTACACACTGCTTAGGTGAAAAGACCCGATGTTAAGAAGCGAGTCCATTGGGCATGGAGTTATCAAACATTCGTTTAGAATCCCAGCTGACTAAGAATGTGTAAGGAGGAAGATGGAATATCACACGATGAAAGCAAAAGACTGCAAAACATCTCCATGGACAGCAAGTTGTGCCCAAGCACTTAGAAAACAAAACTAACCTACAAAAAACAATGTGCACAAGCACTTGGAGGAAAGAAAATCTAATCTAATATTTACGAGGTAGTGAACTTCCCTCTAGAAGCAACGCTTGAGATAGATTCCATTGGTGGAATCTGCGGTTCTTCACCATCCAATGAGGCCAATTGGAAAGCATTGTTGTTCTTGCACTTTGTGACCATGTATGGGCCACTCCAAATGGCATCAAATTTTGAATGCCTTCCCGGTTTTTCTCTATCCACATCCCATTTTAACACTAGATCTCCAACCTGAAAAGATCTATCTTTGGCCTTCCTATCAAAGGTCTTCTTGATCAAAGCTTGATCCTTTTCCATTACTTGGGATGCCTGGTTTCTGATCTCTTGCAGCTCCATCAACTCTGCATACCTCACCTCCATGGGCTCAAACTCTAGCAACTCCAGCTGCTTCATGAGTTCCAACGTTGGCAACTCAAGTGACATGGGCAAGATTGCCTCTCTTCCATAGACAAGCCTAAATGGAGAGTTACCTGTGGATCTTTTGGGAGTTATCCTATCAGCCCATAAGGCTGATTTCAGTTTGGTATGCCAAGACCTCTGATTCTCATCAAGAGTCCTCCTAATGATCCTCAACAAGTTCTTGTTTGTAGACTCGGCCTAGCCATTACCTTGAGGGTAATAGTTCGATGAAGTGCTTAGGTAAATATCGTTCTTGACAGCCCACTCGGTCACCTAGATCGATGAATGCCAATGCATTATCGAGAGATTATTGTAGCAGGTACACCAAATCTGGTTGTTATTCCCTCATAAAAGTCTAAGATCTTTAGACTCATTTGCCTCTTTGAGTGCTTTCTTACCTGTCCATTTGGTGAAGTAGTCTGTGGCTGTCAAAATCCATTTGTGCCCTTGGCTTGAAATGGGATTAATGACTCAGATGAAGTCAAACCCCATTGCATGAATGGTTGGTCAAGCTGAGATTGGATGCGATGGGAGGGCAGCAAGTCTCTCTTTTTCTGTGAAGAATGCACAATTCTTACACCTCTTGATCCATGCATAGCAATCACTGAAGATTTTAGGCCAATAATAACCAGCCTTCATGATTTTTAGAGCTGTCACTCTTGGTGCAAAATGGCCACCAGCTGGTCCACCATGAAACTCTTCCAACACCCTTTGAATCTGATTTGTGCTAATGCATCTCAGCAGCACTCCATTCACATCTTTCTTGAACAAAACTCCATCAACAATGGCATACGGAACAGCTGCAACCTGAAGTGTCTCCTTTGGGTCTTGTTCATCTCTGGGGGGCACAGGCCTATACCTAGGAAGTGTATAATGCCTTGGGTCCAGCAAGGAGTGGGGGAAGCATTGTCTTCTTCTTGATTGCCACTTGGCTCATGGCTGTCCTGGACTGTCAAAACAGCCTCTTCTTTGTTGCATACTTCTTTTTGCTTCCCCAAAACCAGCTGCTCACACAGTCCTTTCCCTCTTACCAGCTTGGTGATCTTGATCTCAATGTCATATTCCATGACACGGGTGATCCAACCTGCCCTTTTCTCATTCAAATCCTTGTTGAGGAGGAAGTCCTTAACTCCAGCATGTGAGACCAGCAACTGGACCTTGTTGTTTGAGATTAAATGCTTGAATTTCTTCAAGCTTCGATTCTATGCAAGCACATGCTTCTCAATAAAAGAGTACCTCACCTCATAGTCATCTAGGCTCTGGTGAAGAAGGCAACCGGCTGCTCATCATTATCTTTGTTACTGCTTTGTACTAGAATGGCGAAATAGTGTCATCACCTCCAAATGCATAGAGGATGAAATCCTTGGAGAAGTCAGGTTGATGAGAGTTGGTGCTTGAGAGATAGCTTCTTTGATTGCTTCAAAACTCTCCTTGCCTTCTGCTTGTCCACTTAAAAGCCATGCTCTTCTTTAACATTTTGGTGATGGGCTTGACAGGGCTGCAAAATCAGGGACAAACCTGCGGACAAAATTGATCCTTCCCAAAACTTTGAAGAGCCTTCTTGTGACTTGCAATGGTAGTGCTCTTATGGCTTGACCCTCTCTGGATCAATTGCAGGTCCCTCTTTCGAGACAATATGGCCTAGAAGTTTCCCCTCATGAGCCGAGAATATGCATTTTTGGGATTGATGATACCCCAAATCTTCTACACCTCGAAATACACCTCGGATGAAAAAGGTGATCCACTGCATTTTTGGAGAATACAGTGATGTCATCAAGATATATCAAAACTATTTTATTGATCAACCCCTTGAATGCCATATCCATTGCCCTTTGGAAAGTGGCTCCAGCATTTGATAGGCCAAATGGCATCTTCTTGTAGGCATATGTTCCCCATTTGGTTGTGAAGGCTGTCTTGAACTGATCTTCCTCCCTCACCATAATCGATTGTTGTAGCACGAGTAGCCATCAAGTAGTGAAAACCTTTACGAACCAACCAGCTCTGACTGCAATATTTGCTCCATGGAAGGGAGTGGATAATGATCCTTGAGAGAGGCTCTATTCAAATCTCTGAAGTCGACACACAACTTTGATCTCTCCATTCTTCTTTACATTTGGGACTAAGTTGGCGACCCAACTTGAGTGTTTGATGGGGAAGATGATCTTGGCCTCAATAAGCTTGCTTAACTCTTTTCTCATGAGAGGTTCAATATGGGGATTCATTTGGCCTTTGCTTTTTCTGCACAGGGCTTGGATTCGGATCCGGCTCAATAGTATGTTGTGCCAACTTTGGGTTGAAACCTCTTAGATCTTTGTAAGTCAAGCAAAAGACATCAGGAACTCTTGACAAAAGCTGAACAAAATCAGATTTCTCTTGTGAGGTACTTACTTTGCCAATCTGCAATGATGTTTTGCCTTCTTCCACTAAAATAGGCTCTGAATCTTCACCCTTTACTTGAATGTTCACTTTCTCCTTCGGGCTGATCATTCGGGTTGAAGATTGACTCCAAGGTTATGAGGCCTTTTGGTAATTTGTTAGTTCTCAGGCTGCACCACTTGGTCACCATCTTGCTGATGCGACTTGTCTTGATTCTGGCGGAGAACTCGACTTCTTCTTGTAGGAAATTAACAATTTGCTTGATCATTCTCGAAGACTTGCCAACTTGTATTGTTATCCGGAACAGCTGGTCTCACACCACTTTGATATGAGGCTGAGATTTCTCACTTTTGATATTTTCTACAACATCAAATGCAGCCCCAATTGCTTTGCTAGTCTGTCAGTGACTTCATTCTTTTTCTTGGGATGGAATTGATGCTAAAAGCTTCAAATCTTGATAAGATCCCATACCCGATTTTTGTAGTTCTTGAACAGATCATTTTTGGCAGCATTTTTTCCTTTGACTTGGTTTACAATCAGCTCACTATCACCAAATACTTGTAAATTCCTGATGCCTTTCTTCATTGCCCAGTGCAATCCATGAATTAAGGCTTCATACTCAGCTGTGTTGTTTGAGCAAGAAAACTGAAAACGGAAGGCTGAGTAATACTTTATACCTTGTGGTGAAATGAGCATAGCTCCTCCTCCTGCACCTTGTCTACTCCTTGACCCATCAAAGAACAATTGCCATACTTCATTCTTGTCTTTGTGATCCGGCTTGGTGATGCTGGGGAGAGGTTGATTCTCTTCATGTAAACAATAAACTCCTAGCGCAGATTCTTCTACTTCTTGATAGGGATCAAAAGCATGTATCTTGTTTGCCCATTCATCAAGAGTTAGATCCGGGATACTTCCACCTTGGTGTCGACCTCATCGGTGCTAGGGTGATCTTCTTGATCAAATCTTTGAGCAATTGGCATTAATCGACTTGGAGTGTAAGGCTCAATATGGAAGTTTGCAATAGGTTCGGATCTGATTGTGGCCTTAGTTCCATATCTTGTTCTGAATAGCATGTGTGACCAATCAGTAGACAAATACCCCCCAATCTTGGCTGTGAAGTCCCTTGACAAGCAAAGGGCAAAAGAGTGGTGGAAGGTCTATGATTGATACATCTTGTAAAACAACAACATTTGGACATGCGTGCGAGTAAGACTCAAATTTCTAATCACTCCAACTGTTGCTATTGCTGTCCCATCTAGCTTTGCACTACCCCTTTAGATGTTATTTCATCTTTGGAGCCCTAGGCGATCAGCTATCTGTTTAGGCATTCTTGAGCTACTTGCCCCGAGTCTATCATGCAATTATGTACTAGCTGATTTCCATGATTAATGAAACATAGAAAGGAGGGGCTTGACATTTTACCTTGTTGTCCTCCATGACTTCCTTCAGGCTGGGCAGCATTTGTAAGCACTTTGTCTTGCATCTGAACCTGCTGATTCGAAGTTGGCCAATCCTTCATGGCAGCTTGCAGCAGATCTCTTTGGCCTGGGATAGATAGGGATTCCCACATTGATATGTTGACGTTTGTCTTCTTCATCTGATCAATGATACTGAATGGTGATGAAGGATCTCTCTGTTGTCCCTTGGTTTGCACATTTACTCCTTGCACGTGGGCAGCAACAGCTGGCATTTGAGTTGGCCTAGGGGCTGTTCTTGGCTGCCCTTGTGCATTTGAAACTGGACTTTGCTTGCCAATCATTTGTGGAGCCGTGGAAGGTTGTGGATTGGCTGGGGCTAATGGCTGTTCTTCACCCAAATTTCTCCTCTTTGACCTTGTGTTGGCTGCTGACACCTTGAGAAACTGCTTGATTCATGCCACAAAATCTTTTGCTTGCCAGTTCACCAATGTGGTGTCATTTGGGGCTGATTGCTGTTGGAATGTTTCTTGTTGTTGGCTTTGTTTCCTTGACTGCCCTCGCCCTCCACACCGGTAGTTGTCACCATTAGTGCTTGATTGAGAGCACCATTGAAACACATGGATTGGTTATGAGGCTCGTTGCATGGAAAGCACCAATCATATTCCTGAGCAATGTTGTTACGTGTTGGCACTAATGCCTTAGAGCGCGAGATATGGCATTTGGATTATAGGGCTGGAATGGTCTATTGGCGGGGAGGCCTTGTTTGATTCATATTTGCAGCTGGATTAGGTGGTCTTTGTGGTTGGTATGGCTGCCTATTAGGCTGAGCTTGGGGTTGATAAGAAGGTCTGAAACCTTGGGCTTGTTGCCTCTTGAGAGTAACTAGCTCATTGCCTAGGTTTTGCAATTGCTTCATGACCTCTTGAAGCTCATTTGGGGCACTTGGAGATGAAGTGGAAGCTTCATTTGAACTCTGATTTCTAGGAGTGGGAGAAGGAGCCAAATTAGGTGCTTGATGGGTGTTTGGGCTCTCTAAACTTGGAAACAATGGCATGGGAGGTCTAGGGGCAAGTTTGCCAGCTTGGATTAAACAATTTTCAGCCCTAATGGCAATGCTATAAGCCATAGGGATAGTTATGCCTCCCATGGACTGAATCAACATAGAAATATCAGAATTTAAAGCTTTGAGATAGTATAGAAAAGCACCTTCTTCTGTTGGCCTGACTGCCACTAGAATCCTCTCCCAAGTTTTTTGAAATCTGAAGTTGAAATCGGTCAGCTGCTCATTGGGAGCCCTCTTGATGGTTGTTAGCTGCTCCAAAAGAGACAAGTTGTCTCCCTTCTCTCCAAATTGCTCATGAAGTGCAATACACAGCTGATTCCAGTTTGTGATAGAACCAGCTCCAAGGCTCCTAAACCATTGTAATGCTTTACCCTTGAAGGAAGATGCGATGTAACTTGTGACCACTTGCATTTCATTGATTTCATGAATTGCACAAGGTTAGCAATATCTTTAACATGATCACACAGGAGTAGTCGATTTTCTCCGGTGAAGTAGGGAATGTTCTTGAAGGCTGCAATAGGAGCTGGATGTTGTGCATTGAGAGCAAGTGGGCTGCTTTGCTGTGAAGAAGTTGACGTAGGGATTGTTACGAGCCATTCTAATTGGTCTTAAAACCCTTGTTGACTGAATGAAAGGCCTACCGGGTGGAGGAGTTGAGAGAGTTCTGTTTGGTGGAGATGGAGACCTTTGAATCCTTCTTCCTCTTTGCCTTCTTCTTGGAGATAACTGCGGTATTCAAACAACACTTCTTCTTCTCCAACTCTTGACCTTGTGGTGATTCTTCTCATGAGTTTTCAGGCCTGCACTTGGAACCAGTTGGTTCTTCCCCTTGGAGTCGCGAGATATGCAAATAATAGCTCTTTTTAAGCAAGAAAAATGCAGCGATGCACATCAACCTGCTGCTGCATAAAAATGAGACCTCTAGTCCCACCGGCATGCCAAAACTGTTGTTGCGGGCTCACGGCACCCACGGATGCGGATCGGGCTTCTAGGTTGATCACTCTAGCATCCGGTGTGATTGCACAACATGGAAACCTCTCTCCAGCGTGGGACTTGTGGCGAGAGAGAGGAATCTCCAGTTAGAGGTGGTTCCTCAAACTCCTCGATTTAGATCTAATGCTTGCACAACTACGAGAGGTTCGAGATCCTAATCCTACTCTAACTTGCGAGGAGACGGGGTAGAAGTGCAAAAAATTGAAACTAACTAAAGATGGTGATGCACCAAAAGGAGTGGTGAAACATATTTGTCATGCAAATAGACACAGACCAAAGTTCACAACATAAAACATACACAGACTGATAAGGTATAATTTAGGATCTGAAATGAAGCAAATAATACAAACAGAGAGACTGAAACCCATTCACGAGCTTGCATTATCATTTCAGTGTCAAAAACACGCATTACACCCTCAGAGAGGTAAAAGAAAACTGTTACAATCTTTGGAGAGGTCTGATCCTTGCATCAATCACTTGCTGGAGGTGAAAGAAGAAGTCTGCTATGCCCAAAAAATGTTCCCCCTTTTTTAGAAATGAGCCAAATCTACCTTTTACATTGCATGGGTCGAGCCCAGGAGACAAAAACGTACAAAAACATGAGAGCCCATTCCTTCTTGACTTTGCAGGTGCATTAAAATGGCATGGGGGACCTTACAAACCCATACCCTATCATTTTGACCGAATTACAGGAGAATGCGACCCATTCTGCATTAAATCTGGTCGTTGAAATGTCACTTCTGGCCATGAACACGTGTCAGATCTGTTTCTCAATTTTCTCTCTCTAGACTACACCAAAATTCAAGATTAACCCCAGAATCATGTAGATAATTTCATAAGCTTTCCGTTGATATAAAGAACGTGCAAATCTGAGCTCTGGATCAAAAGATATGGAGATCTGAAGATTTAGGGCACAAAACAGGTGAAACAGATTTTTAAATTTCTTCCCGCGCTCTGCCACCTGGATGACACGTGGCATGCATTGATTGGTCATCAGGGGCGCGGGGCAGACCTTTACTTTTAGCTTTTGGGTGAACTTCTTGCCAAATTCTCTAACTCCTCCCCGAGCTCCGCATTCCTTGCTCCATAGGACACGTGTCCTCTTTTGATTGGCTCGGGCTGACCCCTCAAACCTCACCCTTTGAATTTTGGACTTTTCTCCTTGTGACACGTGTCATGATTTGGTTGGTCCTCGGGCTTGCCGGCTCTTTCACGTCCACCACGTCCATTTGTCCCGATGTCCCGTCTCTTTATGCAGGACAAAAACTTCGATCCACCGAAATGGGCTTCCTGTCCCTTTTACTGCGGTGACACGTGGCGTGATATGATTGGCTCTCGGCTTTTTTGGCTATCCGTCTTCCATGTCCTTTTTGTCCCACTTGTCCCGGTATTTGGGACAAATTCTTCCATTCCGCCGGCGGTTCCGAGTTCGTCCTCACGGCCCAAATGTCCCCCCTTTAGCGTCAAAAGTTCTCCTTTTCGGCCCGATCCCGGTTCGCGTTCGCGTCCTTCGTCTTCTTGTCCCAAATGTCCCAGAGCAGTTAGTCGATTTTCTTCTCCTTCGGCCGAACCGGCTTTCCGCGTCCCGCGCATCGTCCGGCGGCCGGATGTTCCTTTGCTCTGCTACACGCTGGCGGCTTTCGGCCGATTCACGCCCGATGTCCCTCACGTCCCGACCATTGCGAGGACTAGGACTTAGCCATTTTTCATGATTTTTCCTGGCCCAAGCTTGTTTTCTGCAACTTTTCACATTTTCTCAGAACTTGCTCTTTTCTTCTTCGGCCAGGGGAGTTAGAAAAAATCTGAGGGGACCCTAGAAACATGATTTTTTGCCCTGAATCAATCAATTTGCCTGGGGCTTGAGAATTCAATGCATGTTATATCTTTGTCTTTATCGATAATATACGTATACGATGAGTTATGATCAATGGTGGTTCTATTATTAACATCATCTCATCCCATGCATATGATCAAATGTGAATACCTCGCCAATTGCATGCATGATAAGCCGATTATGTTGTGCTCCTTCAATGGCGCCATAACCTCTACCACAGGTATTGTCATTCTCCATGTCCATGTAGGTCCTGCCTGCCCTAGAACTTTTCTATGTCCTAGAAGGGGAGTTCTAGTATAACTTGTCAGACGGACAACCTTGGATCCATGCCATGGGTTGTGTCCCTTTGACTTTACATTGTTGCCTCAAATTTGAACACGAGGGACATAATTACACCATCCCTACCGACCCGTCACCTTTCAAGACCTGTAACATGTTATACTTGGCCCAATGATGTGCTTGTACCAGTCAAGGCATCTGCCACTATCCCTACTTCACCTTCACCTACAAGCCAATCCACCAAAACTACCACTACCTCTGTTGCATCTAACCTTGCTTATCCCCACTACAGTTGTAGCCTCTACCACTGACTCACCTGTTTCCCCATCATCTAGTGAGTCATCTATCCAAACTACCCACATATTAACTATTGATCCCTTAGAAGATTTTTTTCAATGCCTCACTCTAAGGGAATACCACCTATACAATATCGACACCTTCCTCACCCCGCAAGAGTATGGGAACTTGTGTCAACACCCTAGTTATGACATCCGCATAGGCGACATTTTCCTTATGGCCCTCCCCACCTTCGTACTAATCTAACATATGGGGGACTTGATATTGCCACCTATAAACCCAAACCTCCATCCCAAACCCAACCATTTTCATCCGACCTACACTCCCTCACTAACCACCGCTTCACTCACACTTTCCTCCACCGGTGCATGTGGAAAGGATTTGGCTTTGGATTTTACAAACAAGGCCACCATCCTATCATCTCATGTAACTCTCTTTAAAAAAATGACCACATTAGAATTGGTTTTGATGCACAACCTCCCAAGAAGGTTCGTGTGCGGCCTCATCCGACACAGAAAAACATCTCCATCTCATTCACCCACATTACCATATTCACCCACAGAGTCTATAGATCCCGAATCTATTCCTCCTATTTTTTTGTAAACACCATTTCCCTGGGACCTCTGACCTATCAACGTGATGGCAAGGCTCCCTCTTCTCTCCCATTCCTGTATCCTGACATGATCGATGATGATACACCTTTTATTAATGTCGTTCGAGTGTCAGAGCGATGAATCGATCGTCACTTATCTTGGTGCGGAATATTCTTATATTCATCGGTCATTACCTTCTGAGACGTAAACCATGTTGAATGAATTGACCATCGAAATCAACATTAACACTCAGGATGACCCACATATTCAAAAGATAGGCCAATCTTTAGATGCTACCGAAAAGGAAGATTTCTCTTCTTTGCTTCGAGACCATAGCAATGCTTTTTCTTGGTCCTATGCCGATATGCCTAGTATCGACCCAAAAATCATGGTCCACAATATCGTAACCATTCATGATGCCAAAACCATCAAACAAAATATGTGGAAAATGCATCCTCGCATTGCTCTTCTGGTCAAAGAAGATCTTCAATGCCTTCTCTCAATTTCCTTCATCCTACCCATTGACTCCGCATTTTTACGGACTTCCATGACCTTAACCTAGCTTGTCCCAAAGATGATTTCCCCCTACCACGCATTGACTAACTAGTTGATCTCACCACTGGACATGAAATGCTATCACTCATGGATGGTTTCTCAGCTACAATTAAATCTTACTAGCTTTAGAAGATCAACAAAAGACTACCTTCATCACCCCTTAAGGGACTTTCTTTATAATATCGAGTCATGCCTTTTGGTTTTAAAATGCTAGTGCTACATATAAACGAGTCATGACTTATATCTTCCATGAAATCATGCATCACATATTGGAATATTATGTAGATGATCTTCAGGCCAAATCTAAACATTGAACCGAACACTTGTCCATCCTTAAGGTCATGTTTGACCTTCTCATCATGTATTGTGTGTGTCTTGATGAAACAAGTGTGTTTCATCGTTTCTTTGTGTGGCATAGAAGTTGATCCTGCTAAAGTCAATTCTATTTTGGAAATGCCTCCACCCACTAATCAGTCAACTTTGAAGCCTATAAGGAAAATTACAATGTATTCATCGTTTTATCTCGTAGCTTTACGATCGTTGTCAACCATTTCATCATCTTCTAAAGAAATATGTTTCATTCAAATGGGATGATGAATGTTATAAATATTTCAAAGCCTTTAAACAATACCTCCTTCAACCACTAATGTTCATTCCTCCTAAGGATGACCAACCCTTTTACCTATATATTTCCACCACTGACCATTATTTAGGTGTCATGTTTGCTCATTGTGATGAACAACATCAAGAGAAAGTGGTTTATTTCATAATTCGTACCCTTCTTGACTACAAAATTATATATACCCATGCCAAAAAAATCTACTTAGCCTTAGTTTTCGTAAATCACACCAAACTCTGCCATTACCTAATCAATCAAAAAAACTTCATCATTACTAATACTGACCCATTACACTATATGTATGCCAAACCCTATCAACATCAATGTGTTGCACGTTGGCTTATGCTTCTTTCTGACCTCGACCTTGAATTCATTTATCAAAAGTCCATCATGGGCTAGGCTATCACCGACCAATGGCCAATGCAACTATTTCGGGAATCAACCATCTAACTTTGACTTCGAGATGAGTCTATAAGCTACCCTTTCCTGGATGAACTCCACTTGCCAAATGACACTCTTCTTCGATGGCTCCAAGTGTCAGCGTGGGGGTGGGGTTGGTGTTATCCTCATTCCTCTTGATGGTGAACCTATGCCTTTGTCTTTCAAACTTTATTTTTTTGTACAAACAATATTGTTAAATACGAAGCACTCGTATTAGGTCTCTAGACTACTTATTCCTTAAATGTTAAGACAATCAATATCTTTGGTGATTCTTAGTTAGTCATAAACAAAGTCAATGGTATATACTAGTGTCATAATGAGATCCTTCAAAAATATAAGCAGCATGTAGGCATAATTATGACCACTTTTGAACATTACACCCTTGAAACCAGCCCACGATCTACCAATAAATTTGTGGATACCATGGCACCTTGGCTTCTCAGATACCCGCTTCACCTGCTGACTCTAAAATATTTGTCACAATACAAAGGCTACAATCACCCTCTTATTTACCTCATGAATTTTACTATGTCGAAACCATTGCCCACTGACCCATGTGACCTTTGGTATAATCCATATACATAGAATATCTTTCCCTTTCCATTCTACCCACTGATCTCACTCATAATGGACAATGTGTATTTCTTAAAAAGTGTCTCCCATTATGTCATCATGGGTGGTCTTATTTACAAGTGCAGCTTTGATGGTATTCATCTTGTACGATGCCTTGACAAGTTCTAAAATTACCTACACCATTAACTAAGTCCACGATGGAATTTGTGGAGGTCACTTTAGTGGTTTGGCTGTTGCAAAATGCATTCTTCACCTAGGATATTATTGGCCAACCTTAAACTACGATTTGTTGTGATTATGTCAAATGTTGCGTGAAATTCCAACAACATGCTAATCTCCACCACATACCTATCCATGCCTTATAGGTCACACGAGACCTTTGTCCTTTCTCTCAATGGGGTTCGGATCTTGTTGGTGAGATCAACCCCCATTCTTCATAATGCCACCAATGGATCATAACCGCTACTGAATATTACACTAAATTGGTAGATGCCATTCTCCTCATTTCTACAAAATTTGATAAAATATGTGAATTCGTCAACCATCACATCATTTTTTGCTTTGGTGTTCCTCACCATCTCATCACCGATAACGAGAAGCAATTAAAAACAAAACCCTACGAAAGCTTTGCGAACTCTTTTGGCATTCAACTCGGTTTCTCATCACCTTATTACTCCAAAACCAATGGTCGAAGCCGAATCAAATGATAAAACCTTAAACAAAATTATTATGAAAGTAGTCAACGATACTGGAAAGGATTAGCATATACACATTCCTTTTTTCCTTGTGGGCTTATCGCACTAGTATTTTCACTTCGAATACTACCACATCCTTTTCTCTAGTCTATGGTACCGAGGCTATCTTACCCATCAAAGTCCAAATTCCATCTCTTTGCATCTCACTACAAGACATGCTCAACGGTGATGACTTTCTCCAAGATCATTTGGTGTAACTTGAGTTATTAGATGAACATCATCTCAATGCTCTTGACCATCTCCAAATCTATGAAAAATGCATCAAACGTGCCTATGAAAAAACGTGTTCATGAACAAGCCTTTCATGTCATTGACCTCATCTGAAGGAAAATCAACATGTAACCAAAGAGGAGAAAAGTAAACAGGTAAATTTTCTCTAATTGGCTTAGACCCTATATCGTTACCCATGCCTATGGATCACATGCTTATCATTTGTCTTCCTCGAAGATAAACCCAAACTGAGCCCCTTAATACCTCACATCTTCGAACATTTTATTATTGACATTAAGTCCTATATCACCTTCCGTCTATTGACCGCTCATCCTTGTGCGTTGTCCACCTTCCATATTACTCATTTTTGAGGATCCACAACTCAAAAAGAATCATGTGACTCCCATCACCTTTCATCCTTATCTTTGATATGTATATCATGACTCTACTCATAGCATGATTCTCATGGATAATTTTCATCTTCTTCAACAAGCAATCCCATGGTTATTCATCACTCAAACCACCTCTTTCATAGTTAATATATGTTTGCTACGGTCTTATCTTCTAAACAAGAACCTAATCTTCCTCTATAGTCTTATCCATGACTTAAACATGTAAGAAACAAAAAGTGATACAACACCTTGAGGCAAAATTCCAGCAAACAATGACTCCCTCAAAAGGGACATCTCTTTGTTGTAAAGTCCTCCAAGATAAATAGACTACTCCTTGAAGGACAACTAGATAAAGTCATTACAAAAATAAAATAAATATCCGAAGCTTCCCTCATCGATTAGCTTCACAAAGACGTCAAGGACATAATAAACCCATCCCATATAGACTTCCCGCATCGATCAGTCTATTAAAAACAAACAAATGAAGAAAAAGATGAAATTTGTGTCATGGACTTGCCTATTTTATCCTAGGTTTCTTGTTCTGAAAAACATGTTGTTGTACACTAAGTTACGCTCAACCGCCCATTCTCACCTCCTTGCATTTTTAGCCTAATTTCCTCGTTACTTAAGGGACTTGCCGCAAACACGACATTTTGTGATTATGCAGCTTTCTTCACCCTTAGAATGGTCCATTATGCAATGCCTTTAGGGTCTTACATTCATAAGCCCCTCTTAGGTATGGTCAACTCATTAGGGTTCTTATCAATTAAGTGGCTCTTTTACCACCTCATACCATTCACCTTCCTCATTACTTATGATTATCCTATACAAGATTAAATCATCGACACGTATATTTAAAAACTACTCAACCATACCTATGACCCAAACTCTATCATGCCAATGAGCTACATTCAACCATTCCTAACACCTATCAACCCATTCCTCTACTTCATCATAATCTTCCCTAGCTTATGGGAGAACTACATTGTCCTAAGGTCCCTTTTCGCTAGGAATATGTAGGCAACACTTCTAGTCTAGGGCATGGGGCCTTTGGAGGTTAGCTTGGCCACTCTTTACCCCAACTAATGCCCCTTTCACTTTCCTATTCACATTCTACCCTAGTTAGTTTTCATTTTATATCAATAATTGGAAATTAAAACAAATAAGCATCAATTAATACACATCTTTAGTACATCATCAAATCATTCATTTATCATTTTCACATTTCCACTATAGCACATATTTGGAAATTAAAATCCTATCCTTGTATATACATCACCATTTTCCCCCATGTTACCTACAACTCGAATTTACCTCATGCCTAAACCAACTTGACTCAACCATGCCTATAAATCGATTCCATCATGACTATGACCTGACTCAATCATGCCTATGACCTGACTCAATCATGCCTATGACCCGACTCCACCATGCCTAAACATACCTATTTTCCATTCATCTATACAGAATAATCAAATTCTTCCAACAAAGGTACATCATCAGCCAATCATCTATCTCCTCATAACAATCACCTGGTATCCATACAATATACATTGATGCCAAATAATAATCACAATCTCTCAAAAAATCTCATATACATCCTCACCATCTTTGGCACGCAAGATGGTATATGATCAAAAATAACAAAAAATCTCATCTACATCCTCACTCTCTTGACATGCAAGCCGATATACATAAAAAATAAACAACTATACAATGAATAAGAGGTACATATGGCTATCACACATCACCCTGTTGGATATCCTCCATATCTATCTCACCTATCTCCTCCTCCTCCGCTACCATGTGGCATCCCGCTAACATCTCACCACCCACCATGGGTACTAGCCTAATCTCTGTTGGTACCTCACTTGGGGCTGACCTAAGTGAATTTGTGGGCTCACTCGACCCGGTCTCGGGCTCGATGGCCCCCTGTGCTCTCCACATTGTGGGTGCAACACTTGGTCATCTCACTCGAGGCTTGTTGTTATCTATACTCTCCATATGATAGGAAATCTATCCATGTGGCCATCATCGACCTTGATAATACCTCACCTTTCATAAGCATCCCTCAACCTACCTATAGGTATTGTCTATGGTGGCGCCATCAACCTCAGCCTCAGTACCTACTCTATCTGGGACCCCGTCCCACTAGTAACTATAAAGAGGACCTTGTCCCTATGCACCGTGCTATTCCGAGGGACCCTATACCACCCCCTGCCTATATCTAGGCTCAAGGGCCACAACTGCACTCTATGTAGTGGCCGATGGCCCTATAAACATGTAACCTACACTGTAGGATGACCACTTGTATCCCATCCCCATCTCCACCTTGTGTGGGTGCACGTCCCTACGTTACTTGGGCTGTAGAGTGGCCACTTATGCCTACAAAGTGGAAACATGTACCTCGAACCTATCAATTTCCCCTACACTATCCCCAAATTTGTAATCGGGGTAGCCACCACCCTTTATAGGGCATCCCTCTACACTATAATGGTGGCTAAATTTGGTTGCCCGACCTCGGTGATACTACTCGTAAATGTGTAACCCACCACTGTCTATATCTATCGGCAACCCCGGCATCATCAATCCACCCGTCTACCACCTACTCCTCCCCGCCTGTCGCCATGGTAGAGGTAGAGGCCTCTTCACATCGTCCCTCCCATATTGTGTGAAGGCTGGGGTATATCCTGAAGTAGCCTAAACTAACATCTCGACCCTATCTATGGGTATCAATTGTGCTCTCCTTCTCATCACCCCTCTATCCATTCAAGCGGTTGTAGCTCCTGTAGCTCCTTGGCCATTCACCCATATGATGGGAAACCCACATATGGCCTCCACATGATTTTCATGCCAAAAACCCCCTCTAGCAAATTCTTGTAATAAGGTACATCATGTGTAGCCTTGCCAATTCAAAAATCTCCAATAGTAGGTATCCATCACATGTATCCTACTTGAGCCAAGCCCACCTCAAATGCATCCGGATGGGGCATACCAATTGGACGTACACACATGATGTGCTTATACGCCGGAGTGTAGTAGAAGCATGCAACATATGTTGAACTTTTGTAGTCTCCCATAGGCCAATAACTCTCCTCGTATAGTAGCACCCCGGAATGTTTGTGCCCATGCAAAGTGGGTCCTATCCTCCACCATCTCGTGAAGAACCCCCATCAATTCCCGTGGGAATCTCCCACCCTCCACGTCTGGTAATGAAAAACAACAAACTGCCTCCATCAGCAACACCACTAGCCTCATCTCCTCCAGATGAGCCTGGTACATATCTTCGTAGCTCATTCTGGCACTATGGAACCTCATTTACGACATCCCTCGCCAAACATGGTTAGCATCAACTCCTCAAATGCCTCTAAGGAGATAGAATACACCTATGTCCCAACTATCGGTAACCACAGGATCCTATACACATCCTCCAGGGTGACTGTGATCTCACCCACGGTAGATGGAAGGTATTGGTCACTGAGTCCCATCTCAGCCGATGAGGGAAACCATTAATCTCGATCCCGAACTACATGTCGGTAGAGCTTCCACCCCAATCAGGCCAACCTCTACAACATGGTGCCAATCATCAACTGTCACACTCCCTCATACCTCCACGAGTAGGGGCGGTACCCTATCTCACATCCGCACTGATCTCTCACCTGCATCCAATAAACCATCACATTAATACACCTTGACCATACCCACAATCACCCTTGACACCTCACCTATACCTATTACCCTACCTCTTTTCCCCTCACAACTTACCTTCTTATCACATGTCCTATCTACCCACCCCAACCCTAACTAATTACCATTCCACCATACCTATTTAAATCTCTCACCCATGCTATTTTTTCATCCATAATATCTTCTTATTCCATTACCCATTTCACCTACCCACCCCTAACTCCTTTTTCCCCAATTTTCTCCAAATAATGATCGGCACCAGCTTTGTTTAGGTGAGACTGACCATGGTCTAATACAAGCGCATCGGTCACCCCATCTGTGACCATTTTCGAATGACACCAATCGGTGTAAGTGCCAACCCTGACTAACGTCGGTCATTGTTGCGAAACCAAATCCATGACACCCTATCCTATTTCCCCATGTACACACCATTTTACCCTCCCCACCCACCTATTCCCACCCAAATCCCCTTGAATTCAACCCCACCCATCATTCACCTACATATACCCTTGTCCCTTCATGTTTTACCCATTTTCTATCACAAATTCAAATTTACCTTTCCCACCTAAAACCTATTTGCCCCTTGATTTCTCTACACAAATCTACCTCCCAAACTAGGAATGGGATTGGATCATACCTCATCACACTGCCATCTCTGTGGTGGCACGTTAGGCCGCACTGCACCGGTGGTCCCCTAATCCCTGTCTTACCTATGACATCACCAACCAACTTTCTCACCTCCAACCCAATCGAATCGATCAAACAGATCTTGTGGACCCACCTACCACCTATCGATCACTGCTACGAGGCTTGCACAACTCAGCTCTCCATCTTGCTTGGTCACTTTCCACCTTTACCTCTCTCCTCTGTCATTTTCTCCTATTTGGAAAATTACAAATGATTCCTCAAAAAGTGGAAATTTCCTTTCTTAACCACACTTTGACTTGATGATGTCGATTGTACCTAGACCAACAACGCTTTTGTACCTAGCAAACCATGGTCGGTTTACCTAGACCATCATCGGTTAAGCATGACTAGTGTCGATTACTGTTTGGCCCCATGGCAACCCATTACACCTTATCTACTTGCCCACAACCTTTTTCACCTAACCCACCGCTGACCCTAACCCTCCACCTCATCCTTCTGACCTCATCATTTATCCCCCCACCTCACCATCAGTTGGGGCATATTTTTTCCCCTCTCGTGGCCTTACCTACACCACACCTTTTTTTTTTACCCACACCTGACCTCCTATGCCATGACCTATATGCCTAGACCCGAAATTTTTAGTGACCTTTGAACCACTATACTCACTATACCTTACGACGCGGTTACTCGTATTTGTTTATCCTACCAACCTTACCTTGCCTATTGTCGTGTTGTTTATCTTGACCTGACCTTTGGTGTACCAGAACATACCTAAACGTTCCTGCACCTGACCTCTTGTTGTGTTTCCACACCATATCCTATACCTTGGATACCGGACTCACTTCAACCTGTTTGGATAGACCTATCAACCTTAGACAATGTAGATTTTGCAAATTGTTCACTCTAGTACTATGTCATAGTTTATACATGTGCGTACGTTCAACTAGCACTACCTTTTACCTTGGCCCATTTCTCTATTTTCCCAATTTGATCTTTACCCCATTACCCGTTTTTACCTCCACCTACCCTACCCACACCTACCTCACTAACCATTGATTAAGTGGAGATCGCCATGTCCTCACCCATTACGTCTTACGATGATGGTACCTGTTTTACTCAAACTAATAGCCTTACCTTTCTTATGTCCATGACCCTTATCCAAAAAAACCTTCCCCTTTTGCCTTTTGGATGTACGAACCACACCTATGCATTCCTACATCTTACGCCTTGAGTGTCGGGACCGTATCCTTTACTCTAGATACCAGACTTCAACAACCCTTGTTTGGATGACCTTTATGACCCTAATTACCATATCTTTGGTTACATTGAGCAACCTTGTTATCTCATGGCATTTCCCAATGTGTGCATACATCTGAATTCTCTACCTAATCACCCACCCTTCCTCTTACAATCACCATACCCTAAACCATCACCCTCTTCGCACCTAACCCTATTTTCTCAAACCACCCACCTCCTCCTTTTATCAAACCACTCACCACTTCTGTTATCACCTCATCGGTTCCTATTTTGAGGGGGTTACTTTCAATCATGCTTGGGAAACATCACCTTCACCCACACATGAGGTTACCACATTTATTTTTTTCAGCGCTTACCAATACAAGCTAAGCAATAAAAAGGGGGAAAATGTAGACACCAAAATTGGGTCATACTCCCCTTAGCCCTCTGTTAAATAACCAACTCAAACATATTCACCTAACCATGGCCCCTTTAACCCCATATTAACATTAATTTAATTAACTTAATTAAATTAATACCTATCCTCACAATATGCATTACTTAATTTTTTATTAACCTAATTTCCACCTCACCCCTCCACCTCACCCTAGACCTATTCTTGATATGTTTACATAACTAACTAAGACTTAGTCCCACTTACCTTAATGAGCTAAGACTTGGTTCAACCCTAAAAATCAATGCCTATTATCCCTCTAACATCCTTCCCCTGCTCATAAAAATGTAACGTCCCTTCTAATATGTGGATAAAGGAATGAACTGATCTAAAGGAGGAGATATCTTCCATTTTTAGTAAACCTAGGGAATCCCACCTTAATCGACACCGAGTCACCCCTAAACAAACACTAGTAAACCTCGAATCATCATCGGTTACCATTTATTCACCTTAGCAACCTTGTTTTTGGGGTTGGCACATTATGAAATCAAGGAGACGAGAAGAGAGCTGCATGTAAGAAAAACCAAAGTCTTTTCACACACCTAGACATCCATAGCAAGATCTTAGGACATATATAAAGGTGTTGCATTCATGGAAGCATTTAAGGAAGCATTATTATGGCACTAAACACCATTCTTCTTATCAACCGCCATCACAATTCGGCCAACAAACTTGTATCATAGTAAGTATAAATTCTACTAGCATAGTCCAGTTCAATATAATAGCCTTTGTTACTTTTGTTATCAGTTTATATTTTACATGTCCATTTCCCATCTCCTACCCTAACATTGTAGATTCACCCATCTCTCTACCCACACCACCAAATCACCCATTATCACTTGTTACCCAACTTTAAGTATACCCAGAGACCCTCACAGACCTCCTTGTCCACCCTTCCATCTATGTTTAACTTCAGTTCAATCCCCACAATCAGATCTTATTAAGTTCCTTTCATCTTGACCCTACCAACACTTGGTTATCCACGACCATCATCGAGTCCCTCCTAAACCATCGTTGGTTATACTTGACCAACATCGGTCTCTGTGTTTCATACCTTGTATCAATAACAAAACCAAATTACCTTCTACCAAGTGGCCTAAACAACCTGAACCTAACCTAACCTTGACCGGTCAGGTACCACGACATTAACCTACCCTTCCGATCTTTATAGCCTATCATGTTACTGGGATCGGATGTGCTTATCGTGCTTGAATGAAATACCTAAATCATATCAACTATAGTAGGAATTTTATTATCTCTCACATTAAGTTATTTTAAATAGTGGATTGATGCCATCTAGGGAGTATCACACTTCTGGATCAACATGTGCTAGGTAGTCCACTATCATATATTTTTAACTCTTCTTTGGTGGTCTTGTTTTCTATTTCGGTATTTCCTCCCAGCCAAAAGGAATCTCTCATAGTCAACATCAAATTGAGAATTCATAACACACACAACAACCATCATTCGACCAGCATAAACAAGTATTCCTCCTTAGCCCTTACCCTTATCTATTTTGTCTCAATAATGTAAAAAAATGGTGAAACAACAGTGTGGGCGAGAACATGAGGTGAAGTTGAGGGTGTAGATTATCTCACTTGTTATTTAACATGGTGAGAAGGTAGGTTAACTAAATTTAAAGGGTGTGGGCCTAAAATTGATGAAAAAAGTGAAGGTGAGTACTAAGGATATGGAGATATTGGAGCACAATCCCTTAAAGGTTGGGTCTTCCTTTTAAGTGTTGGAATAGTCTTTGTGATGGGTGGGGATGAAATGGAAAAGTATAGATTTAGAGAGGAATGTGCTAGATTTGGTAGTTGTAAAATCCCTAAGGTGGTGTTAGGTTTTACTAAAGAAAAAGGCCTACGTGAAAGTGGTCTTTGATGAAGAAGGGGCTAGGACCATGCATTCAGGTGCAATAGGCTTATTTTCTTTGAACAACTTAGGATAAATAGTCAAGGTATTTGGGGATAAAAACTACATTTGGGTAGAAAATGGGAGTCTAATATTCCCCTAGAGGGTAGATTAATCAGCATACTCCATGTGATCAACCAAACAAGAGAATGGTTTTGGTTTAGATGAAGAGGATGATGCACTAGTTCTAATCGCCATGATGTGTTACGAGGTTTGTAAGATCGGGAAGATTTTGGTTTTATATTCATTATGTAAGAGTGAGTTAAGAAGAGTGATGGGATTTGTGAGGTATTTTGGTAATTCATACAAAAATAGAATGGGTAGGTAAGATAGACTCCTCCATGGGTAGAGGAGGAGGAAAAATGAGTGAAGTAGACAACGTTAGCTCCTCTATGGGTTGAGGAAGAAGGCAAGATGGGTTAAGTAGGTAAGGTTAACTCCTCTATGGGTTGAGGAGAAGGTAATGTGGGTGACATAGATAAGGTTATCTCCTCTATGGGTTGAGGAGAAGGCAAGGTGGGTGATGTAGGATCTTCTATGGGTAGAGAATTTGATAATGAGGATTCCCTTATAGATAAAGGAGTGGGTGAAATAGGTTCCTTAGTGGGTGAGGTAACTGGTAAGATGGGATCCTTTGTGATTATGGGAGTCTATGCGAGAATTTCCTCAATAGATACTAGAGGAGGATGCTTGATAAAGGCCCGACATCTTGAAGTGAAGATTGCATGAACCACATGGACATTGTTTTCTTCTTTAGATATCTCACAAACATGATTTGATGAGGGGCCATGATTAGGAATTTTTTTCTAAATACATCCAAGTTTACGTTAGAAGGTGCATTAGGGTTGTCGAGGACAAGATCACCATTATCTAACATTCCTTGGACGATGTTTTTGAAATTTTTACAATTTCCATCACTATGGCCTCTCACATAGTGGTAATTACAAAAATCATTCTCTTTATACCAGGCCAATGTGGGGTGAGAAGGATCATAACCAAAGTATAAGGTTTGATAGGAGGAAGGGTGATGGCTCTTGCTTTCAACAATTTTTCCAACATATAAGAATAAGGCTCTTCTATGGGAGTGTAACTCCTTTGTTAACATTTGTAATAAAAATTTTGAACATGTGAGAAATTGACATGAGGTTTGGGATGATTGGATGGATGAGAAGGGATAGCCTTTAGAACCACTTTGTGTTGGTAGATCCTCTAGAATTGGAATAGTTATTAGGTGGTTTGGAAGAGTTGTTGGATTTGAAGGAAACATTATTATTACGCAATTTAAGTTTCTCTTTTCCAAGGGCACGGATTTTAATCTTACTAGCCATAGTGAAACCCTCATCAAATGTAGGAAATTTTTGAAATTGAAGAGTTGGGGAAATGTGTCCTAAACACACCTAGTAAACAACTCTACGAGTTCAATCTTTGGTAGAGAGAAGGAGATCTGATTGATTAGGCCCCTAACGTGTGACGAAATCAACGATAGACTCATCATCATATTGGTGAATAGAATATAAGTCCATCATAGATACCTTCTTAGAGATATTGATTGAGAAGTGATCAAGGAAGGTCTAGGCCAATTGGTTGAAGGAAAAGACTGAGTGCACGGGAAAGCAATATACTAGTCTAGGGTAGGTATCGACAATGACATGGGAAATGTTTGAATGAGTAAGACATAGTTTTGGCCTATCAAATAATAAACATGCTTGATCAAACACAGAGTGTTGTTGGGGGTCCTCCTTACTAATAAAACGATTGAATTTGGGTAACTCCCATTATGTGGGATAGGGATGAATAAGTATGGAAGGGTGAATGGGTTCATTGCAAATATCATCATAGGTTAAGACATTACGAGATCTGGAAACAGAGGCCTCAAGTGTCTACATTTTGTCCATCATAATTTTGATGAGATCCGTGGTGGGATTTGATTGAGGGATTCCCCTTGAGGTATAAGGGGCCTGATAAGATGAGTGGGTCGTATAAGGCATACCAATGTGTGGTGGTTCCTGAGTACGTGAATTGAGGTGTGGGTATGTGAGAGTGGTAGAAGAGGAGGGAAAATACCTTGAATATGAAGTGGAGGTGATAGGTTGTGTCAAAGTTAAGGTGTAGGTGGGAGGATCTTGTGAAAATACCTAGTAGTGATGTGCGTAAGAGTTTTGGAATAGAAACGACCAAGCTTTGAAAGGAGGTATAAGATGTCAATGCAATAGAGGTTGCATAGGAATGGGTACATGAGGTACGATGATGAAGGGATGCTTATATGAGGGGCCATGGATAAAGGTATGCTAGATGTCGAAGGGTTAGAGGTCACTTGTGAAGTAGGTGGTTGTGAGACAGGGTTGGTCGATGCTAGAGTAGTTTGGGTAGCTACATTAGTGTTTGTTGATATGGCAGAGGTGGTAGAAATGGGGGGCATGGAAGTAGGCATTCCATAAAGAGGCTGACCTGATGAGTCACGGGTGGAAGAATTGGAAAGGTAGTGTTGTAGGGCCTTGGTGTTATGATCAAGGAATCTAGTGAATTCCTCATCACCCTCGAGTATGATCGCAGGTGCATTAGGATCCATTGGTGAAGAAATAGAAGGCGACAAGGGGGTAGTAGGTAACGATATACAAATCACATGAAAAGTAATATCTCACACCTATTGGTGAGTCTAAACCATATGAAAGGTGGAAAAAAGGTATTATGGGCTATGTGAAAGTGACAAAACTCATAAACAATTTTTTGAAAGAATTTGGTAGGTGAAAATAGGTTGTTGTTTTTGATAGAAATTCAAAACACAGAGACCGAAATCTTGGTTAGTGAACTAGTTCCGATTTGATGAAACGACCGTGATATTGGTTGCTAACCCAATGTCGGTGGAAGGTAACGATGATGCCGGTTATTGTGAAAATGAAGAAATTTGAAAAATCTGAGTTATGTTTAAAAAAAAGTCAAGAAATAGGTTGTGTGTAGTAAATCTAATCTAGCACACTCAAAGAACCAGAAGTAACAGGTTGTGATGACTGTAGCGTGAAAAAGAAAGAAAAAGTGATGAAAATGCTCTCACACCTCAAACAACAGAAATCAAGAAATAAAGGTCACAAATCCACAAGAAAAATCTAACAAACATTATCCTAGGAGTAATATTTTAGTGTTAGATGGCTTACACCTTAGGACTGACTGTGAATTTTTAGAGAGGAATGGATATAGGGTACCTAGAAGACAACTAAGGATAGTTTCAAGAAAGTTTTAGCGGGGAATTCCTCGATATACCTTTCAATATGTGAGTCCGAACTCGATATGATAACCCACCAACACCCATCGAGGCCCACTATCAACAAGTTTTTAAATCCTTGATAGCTTCTTCCTAGGATTTGGGGAATGTTTAAGAATTTTTTTATTTGTGTAAGTGGTTTGGAAAAGAAGTGTGTGAAATAGTGAACTATGCTTTATTTCCCAATCCTCAACCGGTCATGACCTCTATTATATTGGATTGTTATTTAAGCTATGTGAGCTAAAATGCAAGCATACAAGGATGAAATGCAAGATTTTTAAGCCCAAATCAAGAAATGAAGTTGGATGAGAATAATGATGAATAGGAGAAGAATATGTCTTTTCACTAATGCATGCAAGAGGAAATAAAGAAGGGTTTATTTTAATTTGCACTAAAGGAAAGATATCTTTTAGAGAAAATAGAAGAAGGAGAATATTACCAGAGAAGAAATTTAATGAATATTTTCAGAAAAGAAAACACACAAATATGCAATCCTATATGAATAAATGAACCCACAAAGATGAGGGTCCCACCAGGCATGCCAAAATGTTTCACCAATAAGTTACGTACATATGAGAAAAACAAATAAGGTAAGAGGTTTGGTAGGTGAGGAATACTAGGAGGTCAAAGAAGGTTTCGTAGCATCGTAGAAGATCAAGCATATTGTGAAGAGCTCCTTTTTTTTGGGAAGGACTAAATGAAAGAGAACACAAGACCACAAGATAGAATTAAAAACATCAGTTAGTGGATTTCCTAGTGAGTGCTAGATCTGGGAAGTTGGGTGCTTCCTAGAAGGTCAAAATACGTCAATCCATGTTTAAATACAAATCAATGCGAGATATAAACATGAAATTTAGATTCCTACTATAGTTTTATAATTTAGGTACCTCACACAAGCACAATAATTCAAATCTAATCTAAATAGTGAATACAAGATTAAATTTGAGGAGGATGGTTGGTTGTCAGGGCTTGAAGGTGTAGTAGAGGGTATTAGGGAGATCTGCGTGAATTTTTGGTTGGTTTTGAGAGGTTTTAGGTGAGGTTACAAGCTTTCTGGTCTAGGGGAAAATATCAGGTAAAGAGACCGATATCGGTTGGTAATCAACACTAAGCTTGGTTAGAGCCGATATTGGTTGGCTAACCAATCATAGTAGGGGAAATTGAGTTCCAAAGTAGAAAAGAGATTATTTCAAGCTCTCTATGATTGCACAAAGTGTTGGGGATGCATAGGCGGGGGTAGTAGGATTTATGTGAAGGCTTAGCAAGGGTGAAAACTTTGGTTGGATGGACAAAGAGGTTCAAACGACTTGGTTTTCGAGGTAGATGGGTGTAGGAGGTAAAGGAGAGACAAGTAATCACGTAAATTAAAGGATTTAATACCTGAAGTTAATGAAACTTACCAATCATATTAAAATACTTATATGGATATTGAAGGTTTATAGATGATGGTTGATGGTAGGTGCTTGGAGGAGAGATAGGTCCTAATCCATGTGCTTGCGAGAGATAAAGGCATGAAACTTTCCTATGTGAATGATATGGGGCTCACGGTGCAACTAGTTGTAATCTTTCATTGTAATAAGATGCCATAAGTGAGTGGTAATGGAGAAGATGAGCATGAGGGTCACTAGTACCATCAAAACATGTGAAAGTAGGCATGAAAAAATCTTGAGGAAATGTAGAGTTATGAATCTTTTTAGGGACCGGATTACCATGTAATGAATTATTGTCAATAGAAGCGTAATAAGCCCTACTTTCTAAAGTGAGGGAGTGCACTTGAGATTGGAGCTGACCTACTGCATGCATGAGAGAGATGATGTTGTGTGAAGGAATGGTGGAAGATGGCAAACACAAATTAAGCGGTTGTAGTTTGCCATTATGGGTAATCATAGGAATATCAAGAGGTGACAAGGAAGATTCTGATGCTAAGGGCACACTAGGAGTAGGTGTCAAGGAAGCTATAGGAGGTGAGATAGATGAAGTAGCTATAGCTATGGTGGGACTATCATCAGAAACAACCTTGATAGATGAAGTGACCGATGGAGACACATCTATAGGAGAGGATGGACTAAGAGTTGCAGATGATGTAATAAGAGGTGAAGAAGAAGTGATAGATGGTGGTGAATCAGGCATAGTAGTAGATGCAATATCAGGAGAAGGTAACAATGGAGTAGGAGAGTCACATTCAGTAGTGTAGAAAGAAGGAGAACCATGACTATCATCTACCTCACTAGTATCGGATAGAGCCATAGAAGTGATAACATTGCTAAAGAGGTTATCAATAGGATCGTCAACATAATGTGAAGGAACATGCAAACTAGTAAGAGATGTAGTAGGGGAAGTAATGTCAGAAATGGTAGAATCATGAGAAGAAACTATATCGTGGCCGGAGTGATAGAAGAATTAGTGTGGACTTGTGAATGATTGTCAATACCTAGCAAGTAATCAATAAGGGAATCATCTAAAGTTTCTTGTGAAAGATCAGAAGGAGGATCACAAGTGACCATATGGCATGGTGTACAACGAGTAAATGTGATAGGATCCTCAACAATGCTAATGCCTATAGGATAATCTACAAAACTAGTAGGCACATGTTGTTGGCCATCTAAGAGTTGTTGTTGAATATGATCGGGTGTAGCAAGTGGAACACTATATAGAGCTTTGAGCTCAAGCTATGGCAGCCTCATCATAAATAGGGTTAACACTAAAGTGAGACATGATGGGTGAAGAAGATGAGTAATATTTAGCCATTAGGGTTTAATTGGATCCTAGGGAAAACTATTCGAAAAGATGGGTTCACCAAAATGATTAACTAAAATAAAGAAATGATATCTATTTATAGTTAATCTAAGCAAGATACAACAATGTAATAACTGATATAAACTAAAATAATGATGTTAAATAATTCTATTTAATATTTAAATGAAATGAAATAATTGAAATAAGAGGGATAAGATACTAACCTAAATATAACTTACCTCACAGTGTGTTGGGATTGAACAGGATGATGTGCGGATGGGAAAAAGAAAAAAATGCTACCTAAGAAGTGTAACAATTTGGAGATCTGGCTAGGCCCGGGAACCTAGGAGAATACTAGGGCACCTATGATCATCCTAGTCTATATTATTGGCATTGTGGTCTATAGAAAAGCTCAAGATCTGAATTTGGAAGTGTCACAAGGTATTCGTAATGTATTTATCCTTGTCACATGGTTGTTGCAATATCCTTTCTTATGTTTCAGTGGATATGATGTGATGATATATCTCAAAACCCTATTCAAAGCATTAAATTCCTAAAAATAAAAAAATGCATATTAATAGGTTGGAATGACCTTATCTTCCACAATGGTGGACATACAACTAAGTGTTTCACTACATACAAGACCCAATTTAGTTCTATGTGTTTGTGTGTGTAATATTGTGCATAGGATGCCCTAAGCACCAATAACACGTAAGAGGGGAAATAACTAAATGTAAATATGCAAATGGTGGATGTAATAGAAATAGTAAAACCCTTTCCCCTATGCTTCTTTGATGTGAATGTAGAAGATTCTCAAATGCATTCCCTTACCTTACTAGATAGCTATCCTTTGACAAATGATAGTCCTCCCATAATATAGTGAGTATGTTATGTTTATATAGGGATATCTTTTTCAAATTTTGACACTAATGACCTAACATGTCGACTAGTACCTAGGGTAATGGATGTGAAAATGACAAAGATCATCATTAAATAGATAAATTAGACCCAAGTGTTACGTGGAAAAAGGATCCTAAAACCACAAATCCCAGGGTGCCCATGGGTGCCCCAACACTACCCTAGGCGTCCCCAGTTAAGGATTGATATCTGGAATCAAGAAAATTATGACAACTAAGAATCCATGAGAGATAACAAAAAATGAACAAATAAATGATGAATGTACTAGAAAAATTACGATGGTGACCAACTAATCGAAAACAAGACTAGGGGATGAGTCATTAGCGAATACTTTTATTACGCGAGATCCATATATAAAATAACATACTTAGTGGTATAAATATAATAGTGAGTGCATGAATTTGTGACTACAAAATGATATAAGTGGGAAACCCTCATGGAGAAGAAAACCCACTTTGAAAATATTTTTATTACAAAAATAAAACAATTTTAGTGAACACCAAATTCACAAGGAGCACCAACACCACACGGAGCACCAACCCCTAATTTAGTAGAGCACCAACTCTAAAAGAAGCACCAACCCCTACTTTAGTGAAGCACCAACTCCAAAATGAAGCTACAACCCCTAGGATGATAAATCACTAACTCATCCACCTAAAATTGTTTGAAATTTTATTTTTTTAGTCACAACAACTAATGGAGATCACTTATTCAGCTCATAAACCCTAGCTCATACCCTAGGGCATCAAAATTTCTCTATCTTCTTCCTTTTCAACTTGTCTTGCCTCTAATATCTTTCGACATGCTATATTATCTTCCTTAACCTATCATTCTATTCCCTAGCCTTCAAATTATGCACACATACCTATAATTCACTCATCTATGGGTAACACTTTTCCCCCTTGCAAGACTAGCTCTCAAAATGAGCTAAAACTCCACTTTTATATGATTTTCTTCTTTCTAACCCAAAGGATGTCAATACTACACTTGTTTTTACCAATGCATCATTAAAAACATGCCATAATTTTATCACAAGAGTCAAAAGTGACCCATATGGGTCGGCCTAGAAACATTCTTCATCCATGCACCAAAATCTTTAAAACCTTGCATTGGAATGACAAAAAATTCCCTCTTTCAAAAAAATGCTTATTTAAGATTTTAAATTCATCATAAATGTTTAAGATCACATTTAAACATCATATATGGTCACAATTTTCATAAACCAATCAGATTATTTCATTAAATGTGACCACTTTTTGTTATACTTCTATAAACACATGTTTCCAGTACCCTTCAGGACCACGATTATGACTTTGGACCTCAAGATATCTTCAAATAAACTAAAATATGGCATATGAAAACTCAATAGAAATTACAGAAAATTTAGAACACTTATAATCAATTTATAAATCATGAAATAATCAAATGTTAAAACTACATCAAATTTTTCCTTCACCAAATCATGCTTCCCAAAAAGTTGTTTTCAAAAACACCAGTTTAAGACCCTTTCTCGACAATTTAATACCTCTAAATGGATTCATTGGATTAAAAATTCATCCTTATTCACATTCCATGTGATATCAAGTATCACCAAATCCATCCCATTCCTAAAAACTCAAAAACATCGAAAAATACAGATTCTGTCCTAGATAACCAAAAATATTATTGTCCACAAATTAACCTAGAAATGATATAAAAATCATCATCATGAAGAAAACCTTATATAAATTTAAATATATATTAATCCTCTTTCCAACACAACTTGAATCACCTTCTAACTCCTCATGTAGCTCTTGTAATGTCCAATTTACCACAAACTACTCCAAACTGTCCCAAAACTACCCTTTGACCAATCAACACAAATAGGGAACACTTTGTAATTTTTGGTATCACCAAGACATGAAACCTTAGTGAAAATCTATAAAAAAATCTTGAGATATCATAAATTTTCCAATTTATACTTTACCTCATTTGACAACTTTGCAACAAATTAGAACTCTTCATAAACTTTAATTTTTAGGAGGGGGCCCACATACTATCATAAGCTCTATCTTACATTTCTAGAAACCTGGAAGAGTCCTCTAAAAAAATAAATAATCACTTTTGAGGAACCAATAAAAATTTTCTGGTATAAGAAATTTGTACAAGCTACTCCTAGCTAGGGTTTAGCTAGGGTTTCAAACCACTTTAGCTTCTTAACAATCGTTCATAAAAACATGATGATAAAACCACCTTATTATTTTTGTGAAATATTTCTAACTAATGTTAGAAGATATGAAAAATATCTCAGTCCCCATGCAAAGCATGCGGTTCATAAACGAGCATTGGAAGGTCCATAATTTCTTGAAAATCACACCGCAATTTACCCGGTTTTTCCAAACTTGCATAACTTCCAAATAATATTCGAACAACTTGAAATTTGGCATGGATAACCATGAAAATATGATCTAACTATCCATATTCACCATCTACTCTATATATCTTTCAAACTCTCCATCCATAGTGACTTACCTATGCAAACATGCTTGTTTCTCACCTATAGCTTCCCAAGGACCTCAGTAAATGCATATAACTCTGAAATTCATCATACACCTCATTTATACTGCCAAAATTTTGTAACCATGCTCCAACAAGAAATATCTGGTCCAAATATCACATCTCTACCTCATTCTGCATGTTCCAGGGCTAGAAACAAGCCTAGAATGACTGAATCAATGCTTTAACAACTCATGTAATCACAATGTTGAATCAATGCAAAACCATATACACAAAATTCACATCATATGGACCATGTATGACATCATGACATCAACCAAATAACTCTAGAGAGATCAAATAGTGACATGGATCAGTTAACAATGCACCAGGACCTCTAGACGCTCCAAGTCTTAACATTACTAATCAACCTTCATGTTTAACACCTGATTAACACTCGATAGAGACTCATACCATACAGTGACACCCTTTTCCATCAATGGGGGTTGAAATCAATGACAACACAACCACACAATGGCCAACACATCAAATTTCATGCAAGCTTGTTTTGAGATCTTCTATGACAATTTGAATAACAAAAACATCATATTTGATAAACACATCGGATAATCGAGATAACTATAAATCATAATTCAAGAATGCACAAATGTTCTATTGGTATATAAGGATGAATAGGATAAGAGGTGTTCTAATTTTTTTGGAATTTCATTCAGGTTGAACATGTAAAAGGAGAACATGATGGTTTAGGAGCATGTGTTAAACGATCCCTAGCAGATAAGAATTGAAGTACAAATATGGTTCCAAATTGATCGATGAAAAATCCACCACGGAGAATGATGTAAGTCAACAATAGATCTAGGTAATGAGGGTAATTTTACAGTTCTTATATTTTTAGCTGGTAGAAGAAGCTAATTTTTCAAAATATGAAGATTTTTATACACTAACGGGATCTAGTGAGTTGCACTCTTTTAGAAGTACAAGTGTAGGTTCATGGATTATTTATACAAGGAAAACTACATGCTTTTTATCTTTATGTATGTATTCATTTTGGGATGAATTTGAGTCAAAAGAGTGAGTTGATGAATGGTGTTGTAGACAATTATATCCACTCACCACCTATCAACCTCCATGAGCTCTACAAGTCACAGTGAGTGAATCATCGACTTAATTTGACCATATATTAGATCTAGTGCAACTAGGTATTATTATAGTCACAAAATCACGCACTTATTATTACATTTATACCATCGGGTATGTTATTTTATATATGGATCTTACATAATAAAAGTATTCACTAGTGACCCATCCCTAGGTCTTGTTGTTAGTTGGTTAGGCATCATTGTTATTTTTTAGTAGTTCGTCGTCACTTTGCTCTGTAGCTTTGGGCATCTTTTAGGGTGTCTTAGGTGTCGTAATTTTCCCGGTGGTCATCTATAGGTCTATGCTATAGCACCTAGGGCACCCTAATCCATGATTTTAGGCACCCATGTCATCGTAATTTGTGGTCTTAATTTTTTTGTTTGAGGTTGGTCGTAGCGGTTACCCTGCATTCCCGTAGGTTGTAGTCGGCGAGTTTTGGGTCACTACTTCAAAATTTGAACAAGATATCCCTATATAAACATATCATACTCACTACATTATGGGTGAACATCTTACTATCAAGGGAAGCTATCTACTAAGGCAAGGGACTGCATTTAGGCTTCTTCTACATTTGCATCACACAAGCATAGGGGGAAAGGGTTGTATTCTTTCCATTCCATCCACCATTTTCATTTTTACATCTAGTTATTGCCCCTTCTACCACGTCATTAGTGCTAGGGAATCCTAGGCACAAAATTACACACACATGCACATAGAACTACATTGGGTCTGAAATGTAGTGCAACACTCAGTCATAAGACCACTAGTTTGACAATTGAGGTCAGTTCAACCTATTCATATGCATTTTTAGTTTTTAGGAATTGGTGCTTTGATTAGGGTTTTACAAGTAAATCTTCACATAACAATTACAGTGACATAGGCGACATTATTGTGACACTCGTGCGACAGGAGTGAAGGTAACAAAGAGATATTATGACACCTGTCGATTTCATTTTATGTGCTTTTTCACAATGTACTGAAGGCCCGGATCATAGACCAACGTGCCCCATGGTGCCTCGGCCCTCCTAAGAGCCTCAATATAGACAGATATCTAGGTTCTTCCCTTCCCAAGGTCATTCAATTATAACTTCCCCAATCTGCATGCCAGATCTACTACAATCCAACACATAGTGAAGTAAGTTATTTACAGGTTAGTACCATATCCCTCTTATTTCCATTATTTTGATATATTCAAAATACTAAGAAATAAAATAGGTCTTGTATCTCAATATATCATTTAGTTTCTATTTAGATTAACTTATAAAATGGATACATTAGAGTAACCCTCAATATCTATTTTTAGTTAATCATTTTGGTGAACCCTGTGTTTCAAACATTTTTCTTTTGGATCCTCTTTTATACCCTAGTTGTTAGCATAGTTTTTATTTTCCTTCATCATGTCTCATTTTAGTGTCAATCCTATTTATGATGAGGCTATTATAGCTGAGCTTAGGGATTTATATAGTGCTCCTATGATCTTACCTGATGATACTCAACAAGCCCTCCTAGAAGGCCAACAACGTGTGCCAACTAATCCTATTAATTCCCCTATAGGTATATGCCTTGTTGATGATCCTGTTTCTTTCACTCATTGTATGCCATGCCATCCGGTTACATGTGATCCTTCTTATTCTTCTTTTGATATGCCACTTGATGTTTTAGATCCCTCTATCATTGATTATTTATTAGGCATTGATTCCCAATCTAGTGTACCTCCTACCTCTCCTCCATTCACCCTTTAGTTACTCCTATGTCTTCTACCACTTCCGATAGCCCTCTTCACATATCTCCTTCGAGCATACATTCTCCTTCATATTATATTGATGATCCCATTGATTCTTGTGATGACCATAACATTCTTTCGGGAACCCCATCTTCTATTGATCAACATCATGGGTCTCCTTCTTTCCATACTACTACATGTGACTCTCCCACTCCATTGTTATCCTCTCCTGAGGTTGCATCTACTATTATACATGAATACCTCCTACCATTAATTCTTCTTCTTTTATTCCCATATCCCCTACCCCTCCTATTGCATTTTCACATGTTTAGGTTTCTTCATTTCTCATTCCACATACTAGGACATGTGTTGATACTATTCATACTCTCACCCCTACATCCACATCTACCTCTACTACCTATAACATCTCTTAATCATCCCTTTAAATCCCTATGATCACTCATCATGGATAACTTCAACTAATCATTATTTATTCCTATCCCTCACAAGATATCCTTCCCTCATACATGCATAGGGTCAACTCTAATCCCAAGCTCATACTAATACTCTATAAATAGGACCTATTATGCATCTATCGACAAAAACTTTACATAAAAAACCCTATTCCTAAAAAGATTCATAATTCCAAATTCCCTAAAGACTTTTTCATGACTACTTTCATATGCTTTGATGGTTCTTATGATCCTCATGCTCATATCTTGCATTACCACACACTTATAGCCGATATTCTAATGATTATTGTTTCTCAAGGCCTTCCATATAGTCTCACTAATGAGGCACTCCAATGGTACACCCACTTACCCTTTAGGTCCATTAGCACTTTTTATGACATGGAGGATGCTTTCCTCTTCACGCTTTATTCTTAACAATGGCCCTAGGGTTACATATGACCACATTCCTACATTACATCAAGGCTCTTCTGAACCTATCCAGAGATTATATTTTATGGTTCAATGCTTGTATACACCGGATTATTTTCTTACTAGTGACTTAGAAAACAATTCATCTTTTGTCATGGTCTTATTCCTCCACTTAAACAAAGGCTCCAATATGAAACTTGTGAGTCATTCATTCTCTTGTGTTATAAGGTTATCGATCTCAAACAAGATCTCTCATCCGCACAGGACATTATACCTCCACATGTTTCTCCACCAATTCCCAACTACTTCTCCTCTCCCTCACCATTTGTGTAATGTCCATCACCACCTCAACCACTATTGTCTAGGTGCATTATAAAAAACTCAACCATCTTCTTCCCCTTCATTACATTCTTATCCAATTCCACATCAAGCTCCTACTCCCACCACTCTGCCTCCTTCACACGATCCTTTGTACTTCTCTCTTCAAGCTCAGACCACATGATGTGCTTTTCATAATAATCAATGAGTGGTTTATTTGATTACCCTCTAACCAATACCACCCTCCAACACCGCTTGTAATGCCATAACTGTGACCAACACTATTGTAATTACCATCACATATCTAGAACATAGGACAATGATTACCTTACCCTATGTGAAAAGATACAACAACTTGTGGACTCGACATTATCTCCTTTGCTTCTCATGAGCACTCCTTGTCTCCTTCCTCTCATCGGTGTAGGCATACCCATCCTATGTCTTCTCCATATTAGGACCCATTTTTCTCATCATGTTCCACCGCCATATGATGCTTTATCCACCTCATCCATCATTTCCACCACCACACTCATTACATTCACTCCATCCACATTATCCACCACTTCATGCTACTCCACCTCATAGTTTTCTACTAGTTTCTACATATCCCGTATTCACTACACATGATGTTCCATTCGCTTCATACACTCATGCTCCATCCATGCCACATGTCTCCACATCCACCCACCATCTTGGTCTTTGGTAGGTGATTCTTATCACCTTACCTCTCGATGACACACTTGTGTTCTTATGATTCTTACACGATTATTGAGGGTTTAGTTATAAGAACCTTTCATCACGTGCTTTGTTGTTCATCTAGCACACCTCAATCATTTCCCGATGATGCACTCTTGCTTATGTGGCTCATACTTGACTGTTGAGGGGTCTTATTACATGAGCCTAATCACCCATACACTAAGGGGCATCATTAATACCCCCATTATTTTCTTCATCTTCTCATATTATAATTACATTACCTCCTCACATATTTATTATGATACATTTATCTATTTCCACACTTATTCTATTTTATCATCATTACTTACGCAACTACATATTTTATTCATCTCATCAATTACATTACATTAGTTATCTACATTATCATTTACCATGCATATTTTATCTACCATTACTCATATCCTCATACTAATTTATATTCATCACATACATTACAATACACATGTTAGATCAATAACCATAGAACCATACCATATTCATTACATCACAATAGCAAAACATATCAACATCGATCTAATATATATCAAAAATAGGTGTCCATACATACATCATCATACATCATGTTATACAAACATGTTTGAAAATTTGGGGAAATTCCCCACATCATATACAAACATCCCTATCACACCTCATCATCACTATCGCTCGAGTGTATCATGAGATGCCCTACCACTAGATGCCTCACCACCGACATGGCTTCATTTCTCACCCCAAAATAGAAATCTCCATATTTTGCTCCATGAAATGTTGCAAATCTACATATCATGTGAACATGTCCTGGGCCAAGGGACCACCACCTACTTCCTCTCGGGTGCTTTAAGTCTCCTCACATGTGCATTCCTCTCACCAAGTAGCATAATACATGTCACCGTTGTTTCTATGGCCACTAGCTCAAACAAATGGGTATGCTCTCCTAATATTTTCCACGTGCTCTAGTATCCCTACACATAACATATCACTTGGTACATTCTATGTTAATGAGGATTATATGTGTCTAATTTCAATGACTAATAGGCATCTCCTATATTCAAAAATATAACCCCACATTATTTCAACACATCCAATACAACATAAATAATTCATTAATCACACTATAATCATAAACATATACTACTATACACTCTATCACCGCAGCCACTACGGGGTGAGGACACCTCCCTCACTTGCTCCTCCTCTGGAAACTCCATAACACTTAAAAACACTAAATATAACACCACTACTTGATGCACTTTCCCACCATTCTCGATAATCCTCTATACAACCTATATCATCTCAATATACCACTTTTATCATTGGGTCTCCTCCTTCGGCCTTGGTGGCATTAACTACTCTATTGATCCCTGGCCTAGTCCTCGCCCCTCCTAGGGGCTCGGATAGCTCATTACCATATGTATGGCTCTGGGGCACATCATGTGTCATACCAAACTATCGTGATACTCTCTCCACCTAAAAAATATCCACTATGCCTAGAAAGCAATGCTCTAGCCACATATTTCTCCAATACACAACTCGGTAGCATCCTCGGGCCATCCCCATAATCCTAATATGGCCTCCATATCACTAATCTTGCCCCATCCTATCTATCATGGCTCTAAAACTATATGTGTCCATCTTCCTACTATGGATTTCCACCCAACGTCGCACAAATATCATTAGTCAAGCCCACTCTTAGTGTGGCCTCCACTAGCCTCAACGGATCTATATGATCATTCACCCATACATGTAGTAGTGTGGTGGCCCTATACCTCCATTGTGATCATTATTTGTAAACGGATACAAATCCTATATAAATGGACCACACACATCGTTCCACATATATAGTCCCATCCTCCTCAATCCGCTGAAATTTATCATGCATCTTATACAAGATGCTAACACCTCCTCCCTCCATTACTATACATGATGTTATAACCACTACAATAAACTTCCACAAGCGTGGAACCTTGGACTATAATATAGAATTCAAACTAATATATGCCTTGGTAGGTACACAGGCCCTATAAAATATCATCTGTTCGAGTGCATCATCTGCACTATATCCACTCTTGCCATCACTCATACTCTCTCTCCAATAACTACAATAAAAATATGTGATAAACATCCTCCAAAGCATCACCATCATCTCCCTTGTGGGAAACAAAATGTGTATGTGTCTACACACCATCTCTCGTGACAAAGTGGTCAATATCGGAATATTATGGGGCACATCCCCATCCATGTTATATGTCGTACTCTAGTGACATGGTCCAACACATCCCACTCATCATATAACAAACCAAATCCTAGAAAAGTACTCAAGTGACAGCCACTGTGTAACTCCCTCAAGTGGATATCTCTCTGCACAACACTAAACCACAAAAAAATGCAGCATTAACACACCTCTCACAGCCAAAAACTACTCTACACTATACTAAAACATATTCCCTAGAATTATTTAAAAAAATCATGAATTTATGGACTAGGGCACCTAGAAGAAGGGGCTGGGTGCCCCAGAGCATGAAACTAGTACACGGCTCTAGGTGCTCCATTCCTAGGGGACACTATTGCCCTCAATGCTCTTGTCTGGGTCCAAAATGCCGAGAAAATAAAAAAACACTAAATTTTCAAAAAGTCAACTAAAATGCCTAGTACACCCTACATTTTTGTAAAAAATTCCACTTACCAATCCACTATAATACCTTACTCAAATTGGGTCACTCTCTCAAACCAGGCCTGGACCAATGGTCTATCTTATTAAGGCATCTCTACTCACTCCATATACACTCTCACACTCATGTAAAAGAAAAATGAAGTGATAAGTTACCTTTTCACTTTACTATTTATAATCACATTTCAAATGCCACCTTTACTATGGTCTATATTTTGTGCTTATCACCATGACTAATACACACTACACCATTTCACTCATATCTTGAGAATTTTAACTCCAATTTACACCCCGTTTATGGCATTCTTTTATAATTACCTAACACCATATTGCATATGTTTCACGCATTATATCCCTTCACCATTGTTTCCTATTCACCACATATGTGTTTTAACCTCTTGTTGTTACTTTTAGCTTAGAGTTTGTTCTTCTTCATCACTCCCTCTTTTTCCAAAAGGGGGCATATTATTAGTGGTCCCCTTACAATCCCCCTTATATCACCATGTGTTCTAATATTTTGAATTCAACACCTCACAATTTATACTATAACATTTCACCATCAATCCCCCTAAAGACTTAATTTGGGGGAAACAATCATTTAACATTTCCCAAACACAATTACATGTATAACCTATCAATTTCCCCTAATGACTTGACTTGGGGGCAAAAAATGACTAAAAATCATTTTTGACATCTCATAAATTTTTAGCAACTTTCCCCTAATGACCTAACCTAGGGAAATTAGCAAAAAACCTCTCCACGAGTAACCAATCAAAACAATCAATCAACCAATCAAAATCAATGCATTCAAATCAAATCATATCATTCAAATCTGATCTCCCAGATGACCTAACTTGGGAATTACATTCACCACTTCTTTCCCAAATGACATAACTTGGGATTTTATTCTATATTCTACGTTCTCTAGATGACCTAACTTGGAAGCTTTCTCTTTCATTCTGCATGTGCTTCCTAATGACCTAACTTGGAAGCCATCTCATTTCTATCATGTCTTCTTATAGATGACCTAACTTTGGAGTTGCCTCATTTCCATCGTTTCACTTCCAAATGACCCAAACTTATAATCCTTCACATTACGGTGATTCCCATGGAGTGGGGAAATAAGAGTTCTTCTTTCCTTTACTCACTCCTATATGGGTCAACTATTTAATCAAAATCATTTGGATCCAAAAATCACAACATTTTGATCTGAGTCCGTCTGCAGTGGTTAGATCTTGAGGATGTAGTTAAATCTTGGAGAATAACACACTTTTCTCCATACACTCTTCCTCTAGCAGTAGGATGCCCAAATCCTCCAATTATTCCATTCATATAATAGCTTTTAGGTTAGGAATTTATCACTCCCTACCCATCTATTCATTATAAAACCACGTTAAAAAAATCATCCTATAATCCTAATCATCATTTTCATTTCACACTTCATCATGACACTTATATTTTTGATATGTTTCATGGATCAACTCATTGATCCATGGTTCAACACAATTTTATAATTATATCAGCACACTTCTACTACACATCTGTACATTCTTCTACAACATGGCTTCTCTGACTTTTTCTTAGGTATGCATCTCTATCTACTTTATGTTACCGAACTTTCTTCTCACTAACATAAAGTGGGGAAAATGTAGTCACAAAATCACGCACTTATGATTACATTTATATCACCGGATATGTTATTTTATATATGATCTTACGTGATAAAAGTATTCACTAGTGACCCTTCCTTAGGTCTAGGTCTCTATTGTTTTTTTGGTTCAGTTGGCAAACATTTCTCTATAGTTTTGGGCATCTTTTAGGAGGTCTTAGGTGTCGTAATTTTCTCAAGTTTCATCTTTAATTTTGTTGGCATCTTGTAGGGTGTCTCCAGTGTGTCGTGATTCTAGGCTCCCATGTTATCGTAATTTGTGGTCTTAATTTTTTTTTTTTTTTGAGTTTGGTCTAATGGTTACCCCATGCATTCCCTAGGTCGATTGTAGTAAGTAGTTTTGGGTCACTAGTGTCAAATTTGAACAAGATTATCCCTATATAAACATAGCATACTCACTATATTATGGGCATACATCTTACTATTAAGGGTAGTTATCTACTAAGGTAAGGGATTGCATTTGGGATTATTTATACATCTACATCACACAAACATAGGGGAAAGGGTTTATTCTTTCCATTCCATCCACCATTTTAATTTTTACATCTAATTATTGCCCCTACTACTATGGCATCATTTATGCTTTAAGGCATCCTAGGCACAAATTACACACACATGCACATAAAACTACATTGGGTCCGAAATGTAGTGAAACGCTCGATCGTAAGACCATTAGTTTGGAAGTTGAAGTCATTATGATCTATTCATATGAATTTTTATGTTTTAGGAAATGATACTTTGAATAGATATTTGCATGTAAATCTTCACATAAAAATTACAATGACATAGGTGACATTATTGTGACACTCATGCGACAAGAGTGAAGGTAATACATAAATATTATGACACCTTTGATCAAGTTCATTTTTTGAGCTTTTTCACGGTCTGTAGCTCCCAAATCGAGACCAAGGCACCCCGAGGTGCCTCAATACCCTCCTGTGCACCTCATTATAGATAGATATCCATCTTCTTCCCTTCCCAAGGTCATTCATTTATAACTTACCGAATCCATATAGCATCTGCTACATCTAGCACACAGTGAGGTAAGTTATTTATAGGTTAATACCATATCCCTCTTATTTCCATTATTTTGATATATTCAAAACACTAAGAAATAAAATAGGTCTTGCATCCCAATATAGCATTTAGTTTCTATTTAGATTAACTTATAAAATAGATACATTAGAGTAACCCTCAATCTCTATTTTTAGTTAATCAATTATATGTCTATATTATTTTGTAAAAATTATAGTTTTTCTCATGTTATGTAACTTATTTATGAATCGTTTATTGAAATTAATGATTTTGTGTACAATGTGATGTAGGTCATGTTTATGTGGTTATTGCAGAAGAAAATAATAAAGAAGTTATTTTTGTGTCATTGTGTTAAGGAAAAAAAATAAATTGATATCCCCAATCATAGATGGAGAAGGCCTAGAATATCCTACGGGGTCTATGGTTATTACTGGAACATGGCTAAGAAGATACCCAATGAAAAATCCAATGTGTGGTTGTTTAAGGAATTTGACACTCATAGAAAGATTATTCATTATTCACACCTAGTTGTTACATCTAATGTTCAATTGATTAAATATGGATGTAGATGATGCAAATAAGATCTTATGGAAAGTTCTTGAGTTTGACAATGAAGAAATACTGTCACCCTAAAAATTAAATCGGGCCTTGATGGTTCACTGGATTTAATTTTACAAAATGAAGATACAAAAACCACTTAAGCCTACCAAATGGCATACTTTCTCAAGTCAAAGGTATGTTCACTTAATATTAGATATACATCTACATGAATTTAATTTGAATATTTACTTTAATGATTTTGTTTAAATTTTGTAGGTTTTAAAATTATATTTAATTGTTTACTAACATGTTTACATAGGTTAGTGGTGCCAAAAAATATTCCACCTTCACGTGGTTGGCACTGTTAGTAGAGAATTTATTATTCTCAAAGAAAGAGAAACTAAGGAAAATTAAATATTGGAAACAAAAACAAGAGGAAATTCTCATTTCACCACCTATATTGTATGAAAAATCTCTTCTTCAAATTCTCATTTCACAACCTATATTGTATGAACAATCTCTTCTTAACATGTTTCCTAGTACTTGTTTCACATTGAAGGATTTTGTGTATCGAAATGAATCCTCACCCAACATTTACCAAACCACCCCTCGATGCATGGGTATAGTGGTTTGATGTTAGGAGCACATGTTTGCAAAATATTACATTGAATAACCTTACACCGAGCTTACACTACAATATTCGACATGGTTGCAAATAATAGGACAACGAGAGGACCAAATTGAGATGGAGAAAACCAAGATATTATTTTGTAGAGGTCCTAACTGGAGGTGTAGGATCATATGAGACCTTTCAAGGTGCCACGGAGACCAAGAAATCACCCGAGAGAACTTATAGCCTTTTTTGGTCTCAGGGATCTTAAGGATTATGCTCGGATGAATAGCCTAAGAAGAAAAATTTTGGGAACCAAAAAAATCCTCCATAAGTGTTTACTAGGCCACCCCGATGTTTTTGTGCAATTCATTTGGTTCCACGAGATTCCTTTTGCAAAATATTGCATTGGACAACCTTACACTGACTCAAACTATAGTATTTGACATGGTTACAAAAAATAGGACAATAAGAGAAAAATTGAGATGGAGAAAAACTGAGACATGATTTTGTAGAGGGTCATACATGAGGTGTAGGATCGAGATAATACCTTTCAAGGTGCCATGGAGACCGAGAAATCATCTAGCGAACTTATATCATTTTTGGTCTTAGGGATCTTAAGGGACTATGCCAAACTAAAATAGCCAAGAAGTAACCCAAAGCACCATATTAGGAATACCAAAAAATCTTTTAAAGATGTTTAATAGGCCACCCCAATGTGTGTTGTATGTCAATTTTTGGTGCCACTGAGCTTCCATTTGCAAAATATTACATTAGAAAACCTTACATTGACTCAAACTCATAGTATTTTAGCACAATTGTAAACAATAGGAAACAAGAGAAAAAATTGAGATGGAGAAAACTGAGATAGGATTTTGTAGAGGGTCTCAACATGGAGGTTTAGGATCAAAAAAACCTTTTAAGGTGTCATGGAGACCGAGAAATCACCCAAGGTGAACTTATAGCCTTTTTTGGTCTCAAGGGCTCTTAAGGGACTACACAACCGACAAGTAGCCCAAAAGTAATGACACCATTTGGGAACAAAAACTATCCTCCAAAACCATTTTCATGCCACCTTGATGTTTTGTGCATTTGGTTTGGTGCCACGAGCTTCTGTTTGCAAAATATTGCATTGAAAACCTTACACTTTGACTCAAACTACAATATTTGGCATGGTTACAAACAATAGGACAATAAGAGAACCAAATTGAGATGGATAAAAAAAGAAATATTTTATGAGGGTCCTAACACATGGAGGTTTAAGATTAGATGATACTTTTAAAGGTTCACGAGAGACCGAGAAATCACCTGGTGAACTTATAGCCTTTTTTTGGTCTCATGGATCTTAAGGGACTACACTCGAGATGAAGTAGCCTAAAGAAATGACACCATCGGGTAACCAAAATGAATAATCCAAAAGTGTTTACCATGCCCACCTGACATGTTGGTGTATCTAGTTTTTGTGCCATGAGCTTTTATTTGTAAAATATTGCATAAGAAAACCTTACACTTACTCAAACTAAGTATTTAGCACATTTACAAACAATAAGACAACAAGAGAACCAAATTGATATGGAGAAAATGAGACATTATTTCGTAGAGGGACTTGATGTAGAGGTTAGGATAATATGATATCTTTCAAGGTGCCACAAAGACCGAGAAATCACCTTGAGAACTTATAACCTTTTTTGGTCTTAGGGCTCTTAAGGGACTACACCTAGACGATGTAGCCCAAAAGCATTTACACCATTCGAACTGAAAAAAAAGCCTCCACAAGATTTTACCAAGCCACCCCAATGTGTTGGTGTAGTAGATTTGGTGCCAGCTTCCATTTGTAAAATATTGCATTGGAAAACCTTACACCTGATTCAAAATGGTCTATTCGGTGTGGTTAAAAATAGCAAATGAGAGAACCAAATTGAGATGGAGAAAACTGAGACAAAATTTTGTAGAGGGTCCCAATGCTGAGGTGTAGGATCAGATGAGACCTTTCAAGGTGCCATGGAGACTGAGAAATCACCGGTGAACTTGTAGTCTTTTTTGGTCTCAGGGCTCTTAAGGGACTACACCCAACCAAGTAGCCCAAAAACAATGACACCATTGGGAACTAAAATAAAGCCTCTTAAAATTTTTACTAGGAAACCCATACGTGTTGGTGTAGTAAATTTTGCCAGAGCTTACGTTTGTAAAATAATGCATTGGACAACCTTACACTGACTCAAACTTGTACTATTTTGCATGATTGCAAACAATAGGACAACGAGAGAACCAAATTGAGATGGAGAAAATAGAGACATGATTTTATAGAGCGTCCTAACATGGAGGTGTAGGATCAGATAATACATTTCAAGGTGCCATAGAGATGTAGAAATCACTATGAAAACTTATATCCTTTTTGGTCTCGGGGATCTTAAGGGACTACGTGCCGACCAGGACAAAGTAGCTCGTAATCACTTTGTCACCATCAAGGGCACCAAAAAATAAATCCTCCATAAAAGTTTACTAGGCCACCTCAATGTGTGTGCATAATTGTATGTTTATTGGTGCCATGAGCTTCATTTGAAAAATAATGCATTGGAAAACCTTACACTCTCTCAAACTCTCACTCTTTCTCTTTTGCTCATTTTCACTCTCAAACAATAAGACAACAAGAGAACTCAAATTTATTTCTGGAGAAAACTATCTCTCAGGATTTTGTAGAGGTCTCTCTCTGTTATATTTTTCAAACACTCTCTCTCACTCTCTTTGACTCTCTCACTCTCTCACTTATAGCCTTTTTTTCTCACTCTCGTAAGGGATAAGGAACTCTCTCTCTCTCTATCTCTCTCTCTCTCTCACACACACACACACACACACAAACAAGCCTCACACAACAGTTACTCAGGATCTCTCATATATTTCAACTATTTTTTGAAGCTTTTCATTTTATTCTATAATGTATTCTTGCCTGTAAGACTCAAACTATATTTCACTTTCTTTATAGGACACCCTAGAGAGAACTAATTGAGATGGAGAAAACCAAGATAGTGATTTTATATAGGGTTTATCCAGAGGTAGTAATTGAACTATTTTACCTCTCAAGATGTTGTGGAGAATGAAAATTTGTCTTATTACTTTTTAGGTCTCATGGCTTGGCTTGATTTACCTGCATTGTGTTGTTTAGAAGATGACAGATAGATTGCTTTAGATTATGTTGGTGTAGTACATTTTCTATGAGGAGCTTACGTTTATAAAATAGTTCATTGGAAAACCTTACACTTACTCAAACTGGACTATTTGGCATGATTGCAAACAATAGGACAACGAGAGAACCAAATTGATATGGAGAAAATAGAGACATGATTTTGTAGAGCGTCCTAACATGGAGGTGTAAGATCAGATAAGACATTTTAAGGTGTCATAGAGACGTAGAAATCACTATGAAAACTTGTATCCTTTTTTTAGTCTCAGGGATCTTAAGGGAATACGTGCGGAAAAAATAGCTCGTAAAGAACCATTACCGATATGGACCAAAAAAATCCTCCATAAGTTTTACTAGGCCACCCGATGTGTGTATGTAATTGGTTTTGTGCCATGAGATTTTTTTGAAAAATAATGCATTGGAAAACCTCTCACTCTCTTTGTTTGTCTCTCTCTCACACTCTCACTCTCACTCTTTCTCTCTTGCTCATTTTCAAACAATCTCTCTCACTATAATTTTCACTCTTTATTTCTCTGGAAACACTATCTCTCACTCTCTTTGACTTCTCTCTCTCTCTGAGGTTATATTTTTCACTCTTTATTTCTTTCAAACACTCTCTCTCTCTCTCACTCTCTTTGACTCTCTCTCTCTCTCTCATTATTATTTCTCTCTCTCTCTCTCTCACTCACTCTCTCTATACCCTTTCAACTTTTTTGAAGCTTGATCATTTTGATTCTATAACGTATTCTCTACCATGTAAGAAATTTCTATTTTCACTTTCTTTGGAACCCTAGCTAATTTTTTGTATATAAATTTAAGTGAATCTATGCAGTTTATCTCTCGAACTATTGTACTCATCATAGATAATGAAAAATTGGCTTATTACTTTACTTAGAGACTCTATGTAGATTGGCTATTTATGCTGCATTGTGGTGCTTAGATGATGATGCAGGTAGATTGCTTTAGATTTTGTTTCCATATTGATAAATGATTTTATGGATTACTGGTAATTTCATTAGTTTAGGGTGCGGTCATGTTTTGAGATTTCCCATGTGTACATGGGGAAAATGTGAGATCAATGCCATGGGTATAGGGCATATTACTTCCTTCCATTAAAATGTAGGGCATACAATAAAAAATTACCTAGATTTAGGAATTTTTTGGGTCGATTCCTTAGATTAATTTTAGTGTCTTATTGAATGTTGTATCTCTCTCTCTCTCTCTCTCACTCTCATTCTCACTCTCTCTTTTATATCTCACTCACTCTTTTCTTTTTCTCTCACTCTCACTCTCTCTCATTTCTATTCACTCTCTCTCTCTTATCATTCTCTCTCTTTCTCATGTTATCTCTCTCTCTCTCTCTCTCACTCTCTCTCATGCTCTCAACATAACTCTCATTCTCTTTTCTCTCTCACTCTCACTCTCACTCTCAAATTAAAATTAACTCTTATTTTTTTATTAAACAAACTTCATTTTTATTGATGACTCGAAAGGGGCATGACAACCATAAGGAAACCTAGAGATTGTTTAAAATCCCTCTAGTTTATTGAAGAGAACATATTCAAAGGATAACAAGAATGTTTGAGGTAATTATTTGGGATCATCGCAATTGGCCAAGGAAATAATCTATTCAATTAAATTTGGACATATATATGAGCCTCCATACATTTATTTATGAGATCAAATCTCAGGTGATCTTCAATACTAATAGAAAAATTTGGAACTACAAATTACATAGCTTAAAGTTTCAAAGAGCATCCTATCCTAGAAACTATTAAGGCATAACATTGACTCCTTCTTGCATTCCTTTCAAATATTTGTGAATCTTGATCATTTTGATTCTATAACGTATTCCTACTATGTAAGAAATTTCTATTTTCATTTCGATTCTATAATAAAGCCTTCCCAAGCGAGAGGAATGATTCACTATTTATCTCATTATCTCTTTCTCGTTCTCACTATTTTTGAATAGGAATCCCTCCATCCAAGGATTTTCATGCTCCTCTAATCTATAGTAGTGATTACAAAGTGAAAACTGCTCTTGATCTTCTACACTACAAGGATCGAAAAACCTCATATATTTCTAGTAGGTCTCATGAGTGAGTTCATCTTTTGGAATATCAATATTAGGACCATATTTCCTAGTCTCATTCCTAGAACCATCATTGAGTCTTCTTGTATAACTACCTTGTTTATGAGAGGTGGGACAAGTAACTAAATGGATATGGCCTCTACCTTGTGCCTTGTAATGCATATTACACATCTCTTCCAAACTTGTTTCTCCCCACATATACTTGTGCTCTTGAATGTCAATTTCTTCACACTCTGAAACAAATTTCACATTTCTCATATTTCCATGTATGGTATTATGCAAGCCAAGATGACCCATTGGAAGCTAGAAAAAATAACCACATGCTTGACACCTTGTGTCATAGTAGTGTATAGCCTCTTCCTTCTTGGTGTGCAAATGTGGACCTTCATGATTCAGTTTGAAAGGTGGGATGAGAACACAACAATCTCTACACAAGCCATTTTGTTCTAATACATGTTCATATTCAAAAGAACCTCTTCTTCCTTGAAAGTTCTTGGTTTGTCTCACTAACTCGGTAAGGAATTTACATACTCTAGAAACTTCACATTTCTCATGATAGATATGGTCATTGCCACAAATATGTTTTAGCATTGGAGTCCAAACTATGAAAATGATCCTTGACATTCATAATCCAAGTTTTAAAAGTGTTGAATGATAGATAGATAGAGGATTGTATTATATATTTCATGGTGATGCCTACTAATCTCTAGAAACAATGCTTGTTAGTATTTGGTGTGTTGGCCTACGTCAAAGGATATTCAAAGGATATCAAGAAATTTGAGGTAATTATTTGGGATCATCACAATTGGCCAAGGAAAGAAGTTATTCAATTAAATTTGGACATATATTTGAGCCTCCATATAAGTTATTTATGAGATCAAATCTTAGGTGATCTTCAATACTAATAGAAAAATTTGGAACTGTAAATTACATAGCTTAAAATTTCAAAGAGCATTTTGTCCTAGAAACTATTAAGGAACAACATTGACTCCTTCCTACATCCTTAAGGATGATTAGAAGGTGATTTTGGATAATATGAATGCAAGAACCAACCAGTGGATTGACCTCTTTAGTTATCATTGGCAGGTTAGAGTCATCCTAATTAAATAGGTCCTTCAGGAGCTCCCTATATACATATTTTATGGCCACCATCGCAACACAAAAATTAATCTCAAAGTAAATGGATGAAACACAAATAATATAATATTTATATATCATAGATGTAATGTAAAATCTTAAGTATATTGAATTTTTTGAACATTGATCATACTATAAAATATTAAGTATATTGAATGTTTTGAACATTGAATGTAAAATCTTAAAATCTTAAGTATCCTAGCAACATAGCTCTTTATCTCTATTGTTTCTCTCTCACACTCTCTTTCTTTCTCTCTCTCTCTCACTCTCTAGTATTCTCTCTCTCTCTCACACACTTTATTTTTTCTCTCTTTCTCTCACTCTCTCTTTCTCTCTCTCTCACTCTCTCTCTCTCTCTTTCTTTTATCTCTCTCTTACATTCTCTCTCTCTTTCTCTCACACCCACTCTCTCTTTCTATGTCTATCCCTCTTGCATTCCCTCTCTCTCTTTCTCTCTGTAGTTACAATTTAATTATTAGAATTAATGTAATATTGTGTTGTCTCATGTTACATATGTTTCATTTGAATTATTGAAATTCAAGAAGTGGATGACATTGACATTGACATTATATTATTATAATTGATGGCATTGAATGATTATAGTACAATGGAAAATTTAAATTAGTTACACATATATTTTAATTCCCATGTTTAAAACATAAAAAAATTAACACTAATAATACATATTAACATAACATACATATGATATCATATTAATATGGACTTAGATACATGTATAAAGCATGTTTCATCCACTATACAAGTTTTAAAACAATTTTTTTCTCATATATTATATTGATTCAAAAATCCTCGATAACATACAAAATTTGATCAAAATCAATGTCTTAACAAAGCCATGTAGGCATATACAATGATATACATCAAAAATATAAATCTATGCCAATATGCCACAAAGGTAAACAACAAAATTTGTATACATCTAAGCTATGGGGTATCATCAAATAATCTAGTTCTCTTCGCCCACGGAAGATGACTCAGGCACATCAGTGGAATGTCCCTTATTCCGTTTAAACCTCCTATGCTCAAAGGATGCTTGTAGATCCATCTATTAATACAAATAAACAACATACCCATTAGTATACAATTAGTGACATATAAAATGACACTACTTAAAAATAAATACTTACTGCAATCTGATGATCACTAGAAATCATCCTCTGCCTCTCAAGATCATCAAAAACATCAGTATGAGGTGCATAAACTAGAGTAGTCAACTCCTCTTATTGGAAATCATGATGAAAAAATTAGAATACACATGAATTTTATTTAGTTATACTACATGATGTTATTTAATACAATCAATTCATTATGAAAATTACTTTACTAGTGCATACATGTGTAAGAGGTGTGGTAGAAGCTATGCCCATAGAAACTCCAATATCTAAAGATCGTCGAATCTCAACAGGAGACTATAATGATGTCATCAACTAAAAATAATAATAAAACTCACATTAGTAAATTCATACGTTAACTATAGTTCATTCTCTTCATGTATATGATGAATAAAAATAATTATAAAACTCACATTAGTAAATTCACCAACATGTGAACTCATACCAACATTCACCTGTTCAACATAAAAATGTAATTTTAGGATAACATCTCTATACATGGAAAACAAAATAACACAATATATTTACTAATTTATTACCAATTTATACCTGAGGGATGAAGTGCCCAAAAAACATGTGAAGAAGTGGAATGTGATACTAGATGTATAGTTTGACCCTGTAATTTTATAAAAACACACATGATTAATTTTCATTCACAATTGATTAACATTGTTAATTATAAGATTTTGTACAATATATATATATATATATATATATATATATAATTGCAACTCATTTCATGTAAAATTACTTGTTGGTCAATACCAAAGGCCAAATCCAAGTAGATCATTTGTGATGATGATATTCTCTAACACAAAATCATGATGAGCCTCCTCCAATCAAACACTCTACTCAGCCTGTGGAGCATCCTGACCGGGTTGTGGAGCTATCTCGGGAGGTTTTGGAGCTACCACATCAACCACGTAGGTCCTATACTCCCAAAGAATGATACTCTATGGTATATGATGTCTTCCTCATAAGGACCAACCTCATCACCTGGGAGAGACAAGTGCCATGCTGAAGCAATGAATATGTCAATGACCTGATAGAATCAAGGGTCTAAACCTCCACTGTCTCCTTCACAACAAAAGGGACTAAAACATGATGAATAGGTGGGTGAGAAATGGGTCTAGATATCCCAGTTCTACAAACATTGTGCCCCCACTCTATCATGTGTAGATCCTTTTCCTCTGCCCTGAAAATCTTGAATGTCATAATAGTTAGGTATTTCATTGAGGAAAAACTCACAATAGAGTTTCCTCAAGAAATATTATGGCACCTCAAAATTTTACAAGGTGGTTGGTCAAAAACCATCCACCACCTATCCTAAAAATTATTTTTATCCCCTCATGATTACACCAATGGATGGGGAATCTTTTGTAATCCAATCATAATGCATGCATTTGTTTTAGGATCAATAAATAATGCACACAATTTGTCTTTTGTGATTTTTTTCTTCTTCACTGCATCATAAGACAACTTGTCGCATAAAAATTGTGGCAATTGGTTTTAAAACTCTCCCATGTGTTTATTTGTCCAACCACACTATCAATATTAGATAATAATGATCATAATGATGTAGCTAGATTTTGACGATGTGCATTTGTGGCATTAGGGTTTCTTAAGGTTTTTATTAAACCCTCAATTTGAACTTTTTTATTTTCAATCTCCCCCAAAATGTTTTGTTGGGTGTTAGGAGGATGTCTTTCCATTAAAGGGGGTATTTCAGGGATGTTTTCTTCTTCATCTTGGTCTACGGGTGAATGAGGGGTTTGAATTGAAGATATAGAAACATCTGAAAATGAAAATAAATAAAAAATCAAAAACTATCTAAAAAAATAAGATTAATAAGGAAAATAAACCTAAATCAACAATAACCAACATTTTGAGCTCATCGCCATCATCAATTTGAGGTGCCATAGGATATTGATTCCAAAACCGTGTTCATGTTATTTAATGCTCGCATTTTCCTCTCCTTTAGGTTTTTTTTTGTTTTTACAAAGTAAACTACTCCCAAGTTTTGACTGTGTTTTATGAAAGTTTAAATGTGAGCATGTTATAACTTGAGTACTTTATAGTGTGAAATTTTACAGAGCCATAATGTGCTTACATCATAACATGACCTCAATTTTACCACTGTCACTTTATAACGCGAGCACATTATGGCCAAAATGGCCAAAAAGTGGATTTGTGTCCACTTTTTGGTCCCCCATATTTGTGCAATTACCCTCAGTTTAATTCATTACGGTCAACGGTCATAGATCGACCAAAAAAGTAGAGAAACATGGATACATTTCTATGAATCCAAAAATTAAGTTAGCCATAGTCAAGTATTGCGATGCAAAGCGGAACCAAAGATAGAAAAGCCCAATCTGACGGAATGACAAGTGCGAAGGGTGTGGAGCTTTCCCATTTGTGAGATTCACGTACTAATAGGTTCTATTAGAAAATACTAACAAGCTGTGAGAAACATGGAGCTTCCTCATTGGTTTGGGCTTCACAACTCTAATAAGGTCTATAGATGAATACGATAGTGTGAAATATGTGGAACCACCTTAATTATCTTATATTCACATTAGATAATAGAGGATACATAAATCGACACCGTAACCAATGAAAGACAGATACACATGGAGGCATTTCAATCAAATTAATGGCAATGGATTTTAGCGGATTTAAAATCCACAAAGAGCAGGAACTAATTGATCTTTTAGGTCTCTCAGTAGACGGTCAAAACCTTTTGAAAGACACATGGAGATATATAATTAGCTCAACAAATATAACAAGAAGAACAATAGAGATATATGCGGTAGTATAATATAGAAAGGTATATACGAGAAACAACTCGAGGTTATATATGGAAGAAGAAAGACACATGCAGTAGCACAAAACTAGAAGAAGAAAGAACAAGAAGAATATTCAATGAAGAATATAGAGCAATTGTTCGAGGAAAATATTGTAAAAGAAGAAAAAAATAATATACAAAGCCATATCTGAGTTTGTAAGAAGTTTTAAATCGAATATAATAGATATATTTTGTGTGCTTTTTATGTTTTAGTTTTGTCTTTCCCTTATTGTTTGTTGTTGGCACCATATTTTTCCAACAACAATTAACATGAAAACTAAAAACCATCGAAAAGAGAAACAACATAATACTAAAAACATTAGTGTAATTGAATACTTTGATATAAAATTTGGAGCAACATGAATTTATAAGTTTTGTGATGTGCTTACAACAACATTGATCCATATATTAGGCAAAACCATTTATGAACTCCTCATGCAAAAGTTAGCACAAAATCGACCCGGTGTTGGAACAAAATGAGAATTCAACTCAATAAAATCCATTACTAAATGTAAATATATACGGGAAGGCGAGATAGTTGCGGGGAATTGTATTATCAATTAGATTCCACGAAGGCTTAACCAACCAAATTAGTTTTGCAACAATGTATTGATTAATTTTCCTAACATTCCCCCTTAATATAATTTTTATTAAAATCATTATATTTCCGATCTGGATCCCCCTTATTCCAAACACGGTAAAAAATTTTACACTCTCCGTAGTGCTTTGCTCACCTTTGAGGTGGCTATTAGAAAAATAATTAATACATTGTTATTAAGCGTGACCGCCAAGGTTCTTATCCTAACTATTTGAAAATTTGATCAAACTCATTTTAGGTGTTATATAATGGCATATTTTGGTTTTAATAAATTGAATAATTTTTTTCTGCTCCCATCCCAACATTGGTATCGGAGCGGTGAATGAAGACCTTTAGTGAACAACATTTTAGAGGATTTGACCTGCTTGGAAAAGGTTGCATACATGTATTGGAGTAGTGACCAAAACAACCTAGAGAACGATGAAACTATTATCTATTTTTACACCCCTTATAAAAATGGATAACTAGAAAACTAGACTTGGGTTGATTGATAGAGCTTCATGGATCTTTAATGGTCAATCTGCAAATTCGGGTATTTTAGTGCATCTTTTCCTTCACTCTTCATTCAACACTTAGCCAAATTTTGGGATAAATTAAATAAAATGGGAAAAAATTGGCTTTAGGGAACTATTATTTTCTTATCATATCTCCTCAATTATAGGAAAATCCATACTTGGCCAAAAGACTTATTAAAATTTGAGAGAAAAGGTCAATTTGTAGTGTATTGTGGTAAAATAAAGTCTGGAAGGAGCGAAAGGAACAAGTTCCTTCGAGGCCCTAAGTTCCCTAATTTGCCAAAAAATCTATAATATAAAGGTTTGGGCTAAGGGGCTAGTGTAATAAGGAATATCGGATGGCATGAGGAACCATGGAATAGGTTCCACGAAGAAAATAGTTTTCCATATTCATATTTTATGTGAGGTGAAGAAATTTTGCTAAGGAATGAATGGATTGTGGATATTTGGAGGTCGGGAATAACATTTCCATTGGGTTCAAAGTTCCCCACAGATCACGGCCCGTAATGAAAAGGAGTTGGGGTGAAGTGTTGTGTGGAGCAAGAAGCGTTACGAGAACGAGGAAGAGAAGGAATGGTTCCTCGGGGACACGAGTTCCCCATGGAGCCGATATACCCTAAATAGAAAGGGGCATAGGTATTTGGTGTGGAATGAAAAGGTTTCAGAGAAAAGGTTGGGCTACACAATTTTTTCTAGGGAACTTATTCCCAACAAAGGCACCCGATTCGATCAACAAAGTAAATGGTGGTCGGGAAGTAAGTGAGATGGGTAAATAAACATTGCGAGACAGGTGGAAGAAATGAGAAAACGAGGACCCTATATCCCGAGTTCCTCAAGTACTGATTTATCCACAACCAAAGGTGGGTTAAAATATTTAAAAGGAAAAGGAGAAAAAGGTATTTAATATGGACTATGTATTAAAATCTAGAACCCGTGTTCCAAATGGCCCCATGGATCTGATTCTCCATATATTATGTTTAGATGCTCTAAATTGGGAATACTATATATCAATGGAAATGTATCTTCATCCTCTACATCATAGAAAGAAGAAAATCAAAGTCGAGTTTAGAGTAGGTGGGAGAAAAAAAGACAATATACAGTCCAACATTCAAATACACAATTCTAGGTAGCTAGAAAATCAAAATTAATGAAGCATGGGAAGTTTCCTTCTTCCAAAATGAAAAGGACATTGGGGGATGGATTTGATAGGTCACTCATGTCTCTTTCTAGGTCATTAATGCATGTTTTTGGTGGGTGAAGGGGAATTTTGGGATTCACTTCTTTTCTTTCTTCTCCATCTTCTTATATATATTGCAAAGCCTCTCATTTTGAGAGGGGATATTATGGGATGTGGGGAAACTATGTCAAAATTTGTTTCTCAACATCAATGAGTTGTAAGCCTTCACATGGGCCTGGAAAGTGTTCTTGTGCCTCTATTCTTCACATGTAATGGACTGTGCATATTCTAAGAGAAATAAAATCTATGTTTTTGGTGTTCTTTCAACCCTAGCATTTGTTTTATTATATTTCCTTGCCTCTCCATTCTTTTTTTTGTTTTATGTGCATGTATTTCTCATTTGTAGGTTCATATGATTGTGTTTCATGGAGAATAGATGGTGAATGGAGCCTTGGGTTTGTGTCATAGTTGTCTAGCCTCTCCCTACTACATTTTCCTTCTCCCTTCTCCCTCAGTAGGATATTTCCACACCCTTTTCTTGGTGCTATCACCTCTGTTAGTGTAGGATTTCTCCTTTTTCATGCATTTCTCTCTCTCCCTAGTCCCTTGGAATTTTAGAATATGATTAGATAGTTGCATTTACTTCATTATGAGTATTTTAGCATTAGGATTAGGTAGAGGAATCCATCTTTCTCCGAGGGTCCATCTCAAGTAGTAAGTCCCACAACTTGAGAGATGGTCCCATGTTACCCAAAAACATTGGTTGTTCATCCAGGACATACATGAAAAATAAAAGGGTATTGTTTTAGTTGATAATAGTTATGGCACACCGGTGGGATGTATATTCAAAGCTATACATTTGACAGGAGGTTCGTAGCCACATTGGTACCTTCACTAATAACATTTTTGGTATGCTTGGTGGGACAAGATTGAAGAGCTTTACATCTTCATAACAATAAGATTGATGTGTTCTTGGTGGTATTCATCCTTTAGATGTATGTTTTTAACACATCTTGGGACTCCATTGATTTAAACAACCCATTTTTCATTTTCATACCTTTTCCCTTTTCTTCCATCCATTTCCATTCATTTTTTCCTTCCATATCTTTCTATTTTCCTTCCATTCATGAAGTTGTGCAATCATGACTTCATTTCCTTCCTATGATTCTCATTTGCAGCAATAGTACCATTCAAATGCACCTCCATCATGGAAAATTTCATCTTCAAATTTCTATAACACACCTCTAGATCAATTTTATGGAAAAAATCATAATCAACATGCATACCCCTATGAGCCAAATACAAATCAATTTGGTCATTCACCAAACTATGGAGTTATTTAAGACGAGGAGTAGGTAGATTTTGGAAGGTCATCATACACTTAAAGATGATTATTTTCAGAGAAAGATCCAAGTAATAGAGGTGAACATGGTGGATACCAGATATAATTGTGAAATAAAGGTAGTCAAGACCAGTTTTAAGGTCCCTTACCCATGGTTTGGCCATATACCAAGTTAGTTTAGTTTTCAACAGAAGTTGGAATTTATGATTGAGATGATGGTCAAACTTGCAAAGTGGGCTAAGTTATTAAAGGCTCATGAATCTAGTGTTAGGAAACCATATCAATGGGGTAACCCTACACTACCATCCTACATCCCTCCCATTCCTCTTCCCCAACCTACACCATCTTAGCACCTGAGTTTCACATTCCTAGCTTCTTTCCCGCTTCCCCATTAAGAATTCCCCTTCTCCATCTTCTTCCCTTCCACCCCACCTTCAATTCAATGTCATTTTTCTTCCAAACCTCAATCCCCTCCATAAGAAAATTCTACACTTTCCCTTCCACATCAAACTTTACCAAAATTAGTCGAATTTTGACCCACTTCTCCTTTTGCATTCCCAAATCCATTTTGGGAAGTAAAAACTCATAAAATCAAACAAGGTGGACAGAGTAAGTTGAAGATATCACCAGAGAAGAACTTGAAAAAAATTTGAAGGAGTGGGATGAAAAATTTGAGTCAATCAAATGCCACGAGTTGATCAAGCCTTTAGTAGAGGTTGGAATTGAAGAACAAAAGGTGGAGAATGTTTTTGTTGATGAAAAAGCACAATAACTAGAGAATCAACAATCCTTTTTTTCCAAGTCTAGTGTGTACGATGGCGGTATGTTTATGGAGATTGTTATTTTATCTCCACAAGATCCAACAAGGGAGTAGGGCGAATCAGATTATGTTATCTTGGATGAAGAAGAGATCATAGGAAGCTTTTTTCTTTCTTTTGTTGATGAAATTTCAGATCCCACTTCCACTTCATCCTTGCAAAAATATGATTGTGTGGATGAGTTTGATTTATCAAAATTCATGCTTGAGGAGGAGGAGAAAAAGTTGATGACACCATTTCTGAATTAGAAGTCATCATGGAGAAGGAATATTTGGAGGAGGTAGAGTTGTATATAGATACAAAGCAAAATTCAAATCAACTTGCAATCAACCACCTTCACAAAGAAAGTATAAAATATTATCCCACTTATGGGATTGAGCTTCAAAGAGATGGTAAAACTCAAAGGATCATCCAAATGGTTCCCAAATCCCCTTGCCCAATCAGGTATCTGGCTATCTTGGAGCTAAAGATGGAGTTGCTGCCATTCATGCTCAATTTACCTCTCAAATCCAAATGCAAATATAATAAAAGAGGTATTAGATTTATTTCTAGTTGACACCTTGATGGATTGGGTGAGAAACCAACTCCATGTAAGCTTTTCCCTCTTACCAATGACCATGTTTAGTGCTAAATCAAACACATGGTACCAATTTGTTTGGAAGGAAATTATTTCTCCTACATCATGTGGGATTTGTAAGTTATCTGGAAGTCCATCTCAAGTAGCAAGTCCCACAACTTGAGAGATGGTCCCATGTTACTCAAAAATAATGATTTCTTATCCAAAAATACATGACAAATTAGAGGGTGTTGTTTTTTGGTGATAACAAAAATATTAAGGAAACATGGTTCAAGCATTAGAAAGACTACATTGATTATATTTACCAATAGTGTATGAACCGTGAGTGCATTAACCTATGTGGAAAATAGTAAGCGGGATTATCAAAGTCACGAGGAAAAATTAAATTGTGTTTTTGAAGAAGTGACTAGTTATATGACGATGACAAACAAGAATCCTTACATAGTTTTGGAGGTAATGGTATCACGCCTCATGCCTGGCATTCTAGGCCAAGAAAATGCATTATGGTGGGCATTTATCGAAAGGTGTATAACATCCTCTCTATGTAGATGATTCTCCTATTTCGATAGAAGTGTCATCATTGTTTTTCAACTAGTGGATATTCTCTTCATATCCTTAGGCCTCAGTTGGGGCTTTACATTACCCTCATTACTCTACCATTTATCTTATTGAAGTTGTTCACCATGACCTTCGATTTTGCTATTTGTTTAACTTTTGCTTTTACAAGCGAAAAGAAAATTTTGGAGTTGGTTATACTTACCAAAATGGTGGTTTTGAGTCTTCTTGTAATAAGCCCTTAGCACATTATCAAATCCGTCATGATTATTAGAAAGGAAGTTTGCAATCCCTTCATGATGATGGATGTGTACTAGTCATATGTGGGATCCCCATATGCATAAAGGTTGACATCAATGTTGCTTGGGAGGCCTTGCACTTTACTTTGTATCCTAGGATTCAAAATTTTACTACTACCAGTGATATTCACCCGGACTATAAGCTCAAAAAGTCACGTGATCAAGTTAATTACATTGTTAGAGATATGGTGGCATATGCACGTAGTCTTGGATGTACCGATGTTGAATTCAGCCCGAGAGGATGCTGAAAGTTCTCTTTTTAATTTCTCTATCAAATAATAGAAGAAGTGATCAAGGCATAAGCAATTAATTTAAATATTCTAAATATTATGGGGTACACTCTGCCAACTAAATTTAGAATACTAATTACAGAACATCAAATTAAATACTCAAGGTATTGAGAATATTTTCATTTGATGCAATGCCATAATGATCTTGGTCTCAAAACAACCAAACCTTAGTGGATGCATATGCGGGTAAAATCATAATAATCCTCAAATCCATATCTACTAACTAAGTAGCAAACGAGTATAGGATGGAGGATACACGGAGGTTGGAGGAAAATTAGCACCCTCTCATTAGTCACCTATGACAGGGTTGCATCATTACTATGATAAAAATTTTGTTAGTGTGTTTTTATGTTGTGGGTAGTTTGGTTTTGTGTAGTGTGCATTTTAATAAAGCTGTTAAGAATTATTTCTAGTTTAGTACCTCTGAGGAATAACATTGTGAGGAGAAAAAAAAACTAGAGTAGTGATTGGTTCTTGGAATTTTTTTGTGGAAATATGAGAAACCAGAGCGTGTAGTTGAGACCTCTTGCCACATTCAAGTTTTGGTCAACCTACGGAATGAAAACCATATGGGTTCATGGTAATGTCGGGAAACCACTTTGAAGGTGTTAGCGAGAGAGATGTACTCATGTCACTTATAAGTTTTGTTAATCCTACAAATAAAAAAAAAAGGTGTCACCAGACCATAAAGCCAACAAGATGGCATGCCACTTGAGTGAGCGAGGCTACCACAGAGTAAATTTATTTCTTGTATTTGAAATATGGGGGGGTCCATTATCTAGAAATATGATAGTTAAAAACAATGTATTAAGGGGAAATGTTAGAAAAGTAAATAATACATTGTTATTAACTGACCGGTTACCATCCTAACTATTTGACATTTTCATAGAACCAATTTTGGGCATGTATATATTGGCATTTTCTGGTTTGAATAAATTCAATAAAGTTTGATTTTCTTCTGCATCCCAAAGTGGCATGCCATCTTTGTGGCTTCATAGTCTTAGTGACACCATGGTTTTCCTTATAGGATTACCACAAACCTTAAAGTGACATGATTACATCTCTCCGGCAACACCTTTGGTGGTTTCCCAGATTACCATAAAACCCTATGGTTTTTGTTTGTAGTTTGACCACGAACTCTGTAGGTGACAGAGGTCTCAACTATACGCTTTGGTGGTTCCTTAGGTTTCTAAAAACCCTTTCTAAGAACCAAGTGCTACTTTATGTCTTTCGATCCTCATAATGTTCTTCATCGGGGAGGTACCATATTGGAAAATAATGTTTAGTATTTTATTAAAAACACACTATAAATAGCAGAAACAAACACACTAACAAAAATGTCACAAAATTAATGATGCAACCCTATCATAGGTGACTCATGAGAGTATGCCAATTTTCCTCCAACCTTTGTGTATCCTCCAACCTCTAATATAGTTATATCAATAAACATCCCGATTGCGTAAAGGTGGATGGTTTGGTTCTCCAAGAAAGTGGTATTGTCACTAGTTGGACCTAACATAATATGATCTGGATTATGTTTCCCTACTAGAGGAGTTTCACTACACCTCGGTATATCAACAATAACAAACTTAGGTGTAACATCCTCATAGTAGTTGTATGAAAATCCTTCTGAGCCCTTTGTGTAGTCAAACAGTAATCATAGGAGCATTCACACAACATCCCATACACTCCATTTCACCCACTGAAAAACATGCCATCTTTTGTTACCTCATTTCATTTCACACCAAGGTGCTTCAAAAGTGCCGTCTCAATATCACATGAACCCCTAATCATATAAGGCATAGTAATACCAGACTAAAAAGTGAAATTTACCTACCTTTTCCCTATTAAACATTGAATAAAATGTGGCAACTTCATAGACATGAATTGGAGCCATTCCAAGGGTCTCGACTATCTTGTTCATTTCCGAGAATGGTATCTACCCTCCATGTTGTTATTGTGCAACATTAAGAAGAACAATAACATTAGATTGCTTATAGTTTGAAGGATAATGAGATATGATTTATTTCACCCACTTATTGTTGGGATAAGTAAACTACCATACCATGTTGGGGTTGTTATATGGAGAATGTAAATAATCATTTAATTACGTTGAAAAAAAGGCGTAGCCTGGATTAGCCTTGGCCCTTAGGAGAACCACTCCCTGCGCATGGCACATGCGTGAGCCTAAACATTTTTTAGCTTCTTGTATATTCTCCATGTAAAGGGACTTACTGCTAGAAGTTACCAATGATAGATACCACACCATGTAGGTCCTCATAAACCATTTTAAACAAGGTCTTCTTTTCACTAGTTGTTCACTTGCCATATTCAAACAACTCTACATAACTTGATCTTTTCATGGTAAGGACAAGTGCATCAACATAGTTTCTTCATGTGGGTCACTTCTTGTGTGAAACACGGGTTTCCAATCACTTTTCCAAACACTAAATTGCCAAATATGCTTCAAAATAACCACACGAGGTCTCTACAAGTCATTGATTCACTCCATGTAGGTATCGATAAGTCATTACGGATAACCAACTACCACACCCATGTTTCTAATGTTCCACGCTGATTGAACTATAAATCTTCATATTTCCATGCACATTGAGGAAGATATGCATTGATACCAATTTTGGCACAAAATGATAATTCAACACAATAAAATCCATTATGAAATGCAAATATATATAGGTAGGCATAGATAGTTGCAGGGAACCACATTATTAGTTAGATTCCACGAAGGCATAACAAACCAAGTCGGTTTTGTAACAATGTATTAATTAATTTTCCTAACATTCAGTGCTCCCTAAACATAAAATTAATCATGCACATCCATTAGGGTAGCACCCTCTACTAGTTTGAAGTCTCCTTCCAAGTTTAGGATTCTCCATTTTCATCCTATAAATAAACAAAGTGACCCTTCCCAAGCATTTGAGAAAGTGTGAAACTCAAAAAAGCATTGTCAAAGCACGATTGTCAAATTTTGATTGCACTACGGTAGATATCACATGTTAGGAGAATGACATGTGGTTTGAGCCCTCTTCATAGTAGTGGTGATGTCGCATACATAGGGGTTCCCTCAACCCAACTAACTTTTTTGAAAGAATTGCTTCTTGAACTATAATGGTTTGAGGGTTTGCGCGAGTTAGTTAACAGTCATCTTGAAGGCTAGTGAAGATGACCAAAAGCCAAAAGACATTGACACACATTTGTAGGTAGGAAAAACAATCGGGAAGTTTCATACCTAGATTTCAAGTAGATATAAGAACGTATAGAAGGGTAGGGACCATATGGACACTATTGACTAAGTTGTATGTTTTTTTACTAGGTTTAGTTTCGGTAATAATTTTGCAAACCAAGCATTTCTAGTTTCAAATCTTCCTATTTGTGCACTCCGATCACTCAAATTCCTCTAGATCCATACAAAATCAGCTAAGTGTACTCCATCTCTAATGTTTTAAAATAACATTTGTTAAGTATCTAGTCACTTTGAAAAGTGTTATTTTGATTTTTGAAAACTAATGTTGGAAGTTAATTAAATCAGAATAATCACATATAACATTATTCATCCTTTTTATGTATGTTAAATAAAACATTCTAAAATTTTGAAAGGGTGAAATAATTTAGTGAACCCAATGCTCTCTAACTGAAAATCATAAGCCCAAACCCTAGTGGCCCTAGGATTTATTTTTCGAACCATAGGTTCTTGGTTTCCTTGATTTTAGTTTCTACATGTTTTCCTTTTATGATCTATCGGTGTAGTTATCCTATTTCTAATAAATATATTGAGAATCTTAATATTTTACCTCCTACATGAAAGCATTGTAGTGAAATGTCTTCTTATATCCCTACGTCTCGGTTCTTTTCTTGATATGCCTATACATGAGGTTCTTGTTATAAAAAAAATAGCACCCTAGGATTTTCACATTATAGACCCATAATTTTTGCTAACATGGGACCTGTCTCCAAGTTGTGGGACTTACAAATTGAGACAGGACCTCTAGATAATTATGGTTCCTTTACCTAATCCTAATGCTATCATGACTCCTAATAATGAAATAAAATCTAACTAAACCTAAAATAATAATTCTAAAGGACCAAGGTTGAATGAGAAAGGGTTAGAAATATGCATGAAATGGAAATCCTAAGCTAACAAGTGGTTATAGTGTTGAGAAACAAAATTTTTCTCTAAGGAATAGACACAAAAGGATGCACGTGTGGGAACAAGGAACATTTGAAGGTGCGGGAAGATAAAAAGGAAATGCACGCGAATAGTTTGGCTCGGGACTCGACCATTTTGTTGGATATGGGATATTTTTAGAGATAACTTGTGGAGCACACATAGGGATGAAGACTTGCGCTACACGCAATTATATTTTGGGGAGCAATTGGGTGATAAGTGTCATGCATGGTTTGAGATAATAATAGAATTGCTTCTTCCAATTAACTATAGGAAATCTATTATTAGAACACTTACATGTATGCATGCTATTGTAAAGGTGCATGGCTATTATCAACATGTGACCTATTTTGAGAAGTACATAGGTGGTGAAGGAAAGTCCCCACCTCTATAAATATGTATTGAACTATGTAGTTTAGGGGCACTTTGAATTATTGTATAGTTATGTTGTATCGATGCGCGTATGACTTATGGATATACCGTATAATGTGAGAAGCTTATGTGTTTTACATTGCTCAATGTAATGGAGTATATTGGCTGGATAATGGTGTTAAAAATAATTGAATCTGGTTCATGTATGGTTAATCTTGTTATAGTCATTGTTTAATTCATGATTCTCTAAGATCTAGATCTGGATTATGCATTGTGGAATGTTTATGTTTAATTATGGATCTAAATATGTTTTATCACCATCACACTAACATCCTACACAAGCAAATCTAAAGAGGGGCTTGGTACCTTTGTGTGCTTCAGGTGAGTGCTTAGCTCAGGCTAGGTGATGTGCTAGCATGCAGGTTATTCATAGTAGATTCTAGGATGCATCATTGAGTCCATTTCCTGGGACCTCTTTTCGGCTATTTTCAAGATTTTTCGTGATGAAAACGTACAGTTGATCTTAGCAAGTGTTGAGGAGTGGATAATAGATCTATAAGAATAGTATGCTTGGAGGTTCAACCTAGATCTGAGTTTAACGCACGCACGTGGGTAGAGCGGAATTTGTATGACTATTTATGTGAGAGCTTATTTGTTATATTTTCGGTAGATCTGTATGAGTGGTTGGTTGCTTATGCATCTAAAAGGAATTGGAGGTATCACACACTTGTCTAGATGTAGGAAGAATTTCATGCCCTCTATGATGTTGATCTGATTTGGATGCGTGTTATGGACACTTGGTTTTGTGGTGTTCTGAATAGCTATATTTTAGAGTACTCAATTTCCACTTATTCTTTCCTAGAGGTAGTTGAGTTCTAGTTTTTATGTTATCCTAGGGGAACCTATCTACAAGGCATTCCACTGGTGATAAAAATATTGATGGTAACCCTAAACTTGGAAGAAAATCTGATGGCTAGCTAAACCCTACCACATGTGGGGGTAGGAGTAGGTTTGGTGAAGGATGGTAGACCTAGCGGCAAAGAGGAAAAGATAAGAAAGGAAGATTAAGTACAATGAGGCATGCGAGAGGGAGATAGAGAAGAAACGTGATATTGCAGAATGGATGGCATTGAGGAGAGAGATGGATCAAGAAGGATTTGTAGATTATGTAAAATGTGTGGAGCAGAGAATCCAAAACATCCCCATTTTGGAAATCATGACAGGTAACCCTCCTCAACCTCATATGGGAGGGCCTCGGTTGAGATGACATGAGCCACGGTGTGCATCTGAATCTACCTAGAAACCTATCCCTTACGCTTGGTTTTCCAGTATCTAGTACAACCAGTAGTCAACAAGCTAGTTTGGGGAGTAGCAGAAAAGGAGTAAATCAAGTAGAAAGTGCATCTATGGCTGGGAAAATATATTCTTTGTTATTTAGAGGTACTTTTTAGGTGCATCATCGACACGAACTCAAGTTTGTAGAATTTTAGACTCACTTACGGGAGTAGTACTACCTCATATGAAGCGTAGGTTTTCATTTTCATACCACTATTGGGACACAAGGAAGTACATCCACTGGCCTGCTTTTGGCTATAGTTGGAGGATCAAGGGGCATAGGTGGCTCTAGTTCTATTTAGATCTTGTGGGTCTTGAGGAAGAGGTAACATAGGAGGTTTTGGATCAGGTGGGCATGGTCCTCACCAACCCCAGAATATTTACATGGAGATGTCACTTCATCTTCCCGAGTATAGGGAATAGAAGATGTTGTTGAGCATGTACTTATGTGTGAAATATTGTGGTGTGCAAAATGGATTATGGATTACTGAGTGCAAGGTAAGTTAGTTTGCAACTATGTTGAAAGGACGCAGCTCATAGTTGGTTTAGGAAGTTTGACCCTAATCAAACTTGTGTAAATTATAAGTAGGCTCAAGGATATTAAGAAGGGCACTACGAGAGCATTCGAGAATATGAAGCCCATTTTAAAATGGTCCTTTCTAAACATTCGTATGATATTCATGCAAGGTAGTATGCACATTGGTTTGGTAGGGGCTTGATCGGACCATTTTGGAGGGCATTGTCACATAAGACATAAATGAACCCGAGTGAAGTACTTGAAGTAGTGTTACATCTTTGAGGAATTTGAAAGTATAGACATTGGAGCGAGCCCATTCCTGGAAGCACATTGCAGCTATGGAAAAGAATTGAGAAAAATATCAGCCAATTCAGCATATAAGATGCGCACTGGGATTTGGTGTACAAATTGTGAAGTGGAAGGAAACACTAAGGATATTTTTTACCATAGGTCGAGTATGGTCATTATTGCTAGAAGCTGCAAGATATGTCATTTATACCGTGATGCAAGCTGCTACCCATTATTACAAATTGTGATAAAAAATAATGTATCTTGCTATTGTAAGATTTTGGGTTCACGAATCACAATACGAAGACCGTAGGTTGATTTGTCGTGATCCATGATGTTATAGATATTGGTGTACATCAAATAGGAATATCGAGATAGTTATAAAAGTAAAAGTGAGAACAATGATCATTATCACACTCAAGGGATCTATGATCGAGTGAAGGGCACTTTGAAGGAAGTCGTGGAAAGGTCGAGGATCTTGTGGTGGATTCGGGGCTAAGGTGTGGTGGTGGATGGGGCGAGTTTCCTTATAGAATGTGTTTTACATATAGATCTCCTAACAACTAAAGGCATGAATTCCCCGAGAATATTACTTGTTCCATTTTTGGGAAGAATCATAACTATGAGGAATTCCCAAACTTATATGAACATTAACAAGGAGCATAAACATGAGAACAAGGGTGCAAGGATGGTTAGGATACAACACACCATAGAAAATCAGTGGATGCCAAAGTTGGCACTAGAACCTGAGGTAGTACCTATAAAGATTACTACACACCTTTGAATCTACACACGCTAAAGAAATGTTACAATAGAAGCCTACCATTACTAAATATGAGGTTTTACATGTGAGATATCCAAATCCTACACATCAGAAGGAGGTTTATTAGGAAACCATAGAGGTACTAAAAAATATTTAGGTTGAAATACAGTGTTTAAAGGAACAATTATAGAAGTTGGAAAAAAATAAGGCAATAGAGATGGTACAGTCAGATGTTGATGATTTGAAAGAGGTATGCAAGATGTTGTGCCAGAAGAATATTATTCCATTACTAGGGAATTGGTTAAGGGGAACACTCCACGTGCGGTATTCACAATAGATTGTAGATTACGAATGCTAATCTTCCCCCTCATAGCTTGGATTATGACAAGTAGATCACTCGAACGCTGTTGTGGATGGATGTCTTTTAAGCAATATTTTGATTGACACAAGTGCAAAAGTGAATGTGCTTACTTTATATGCATGGGTGCGAGATGGGCATACCTCCATTACAACCATCCTCTAATGTACTATTCATGGTAAGGCCACTTTAATTGGGGTTTTAAAAGATGCATCCATTACTATACAAGGGCCAAGTTCACTTTGGGACTTTAAGGTTTTAGCACTTGCGAGAGGCATACAACTTCCTAGCTCTACTTGGGTGACCTTGCTGTTATGAAAATAATGTTGACCTACGGTTCAACAAGGGGTATAAAAGTTTTGAGAACAAGTAAGAACAAGTTATTATGCCTTTAACATATGGAAATTCTACACCTTATATTGAACCATTAAGTGAGTAAGACCTAAACATAATTTATGTGTGCACCATTAGAGATCCAGAAGTACTTGAGCCATCTAAGGAAGGAATCCTCCAGTGGGAAGATGCATAGTCTATTAGTGATACTACAAGTATTTCTTGTGACAATTGGGCACATGGCACCTATGAGATGGTTGGGTGCGAGGTAAGAAGTACATTTACATGGAGAAGAAAACCTCATTATATTAGGAGGATAGGTAACAACTTTATACCTCGATACACTGGAGAAGGAGATCCTACAATATTCCTACATGTCATGGAGGAGAAGTGGATGGATCAAGTGGAGAGAAGAAATATGTTAGTATATACCCTATGTGGGATGGTAGCGCGCTGGTGGATGGTTCACAAGGATAATATCATAGAATGGAATGAAGTAATAATTTCTCTAACAACTCGGTTTTTCGGGAATAATGCACCTACTCAAATATGCATATATAATGGTAATCAACCTATTCAGTACCATGCTAAATAGTGTGAGAGAATATAAAAAGGGTTAAGAATCTTTACCATGTTCACTTTGGGTGCAAAAATTGTATTCCACATTGTAAAGTTGCGCACACATTTGGTATGTTTATGCGGAACCGCATAGGAGACCGGAAAGTGGTAAGACTTGATTGCGGGAATGGTCCATACTTTTGACTACTTATCTACTAAATATCCGGAGAGAGAGGTATTACGGGTCATGGAGTGCTTGACTATGGGAGACAATGCAAAGGATGAAGAACTCATTCATGAGTTATTTGGTTAGGGAGGACCAGGAGCATGTTTTGATGAAATAGATGAGGCGAGATGTTGAACTATTTATGCACGCTTTATTTGAGAAGGAAAAAGGAATTATTTCCTCGAGTATACCATGAGTTAAAGGGGGTGCATGAGTCATTAGGAAAGATGAATATTAAGCTAAAGGAAGGAGCGCGCCCGGTTAGGAAGATACCTTACAAGATGAACCCTAACATGTGCGTAAAAGTTAAAGAAAAAATTGACAAAATGCTGAAATCTAGCATCATTAAGCCCCTAGAAGAATCAGAGTGGGTTAGCCCCATGGTAATTAGTATAAAGAAAGATGGTCAAATTAGGATTTGTGTGGATTACAAGGAGTTGAATGTTGCATGTGTGATTGATCATTTTCCTATGCCTTTCACTGAGGAAATATTAGAAGGCGTTGCAGGGTGCAAAATTTACTCTTTTAAAGATGGATTCTTTGGGTATCATTAGGTAAGAATTACACAGGAGGATCAAGAGAAGACAACTTTCACCACTGAATGGGGAATATTTGCATATACAATGATGCCCTTTGGTTTGAAGAACGTGCCTGTTGTATTTTTGTGCATAGTTGTTCAAGCATTCCAGGATTTTATTCACAAATTCTTGTAGGTTTACTTGGATGATTGGATGGTATATGGGCTTGTTAAGGATCATTGTGACAAATTGTGCTTAGTGTTTGAAAGATGCAGACAGGTTAAGCATCTCTTTAAACATCAAGAAGTGTGTATTTTCTACACCTTTTGGAACTTTTTAGGGCATATCATCTACAAGGAAGGTTTGTTAGTAGATCTAGCTAAGGTTGCAATTATTGTAGGCCTAGAGGAACCTACCAATCAGAGTGAGGTGCATGGATTCTTGGGCCATACATGGTATTATAGAAAATTTATCAAAGGATATGTAAATATTTCCGCACCCCTAGAAGAGTTACTAAAAGGAAAAGGGACATTCTATTGGGGAGAACCACAGCAACACACATTTGAGGCATTGAAGGAGAGACTTACTACAATGCCTATTCTAAGTTTTCCCTCATGGAACAAATCGTTTCACGTATATGTTGATGCTTATGGCATAAATATTGGTGCAATGTTATCTCATCCTGGAGAAGGTATTATATATCATCCTATCTATTTTTCTAGTAGAAATTTGACTCCCACATAACAGAATTATATAACTACGAGTGCACGAGGCCTTGTCGATGATCTACGCACTAAGTAAATTTAGGAAGTAATTTCTAGCAACATCCTTTGTATTTTATATGGATCACATGACATTAAAATACTTGATAAATAAACCCACTTTACTGGGGAACATCTGTCGATGGGTTCTCTTATTCCAAGTATTTGACTTTACAAACATGGTAAAACACAGTAAAAATAATTCTAGCCCAAACCACTTATCAAGAATTCATCGGGAGGATGCACGAAAATTGAAGATATAATGCCGGATGTACAATTGTACAAATTACATCTCACACCTTCAGAATTGGAGGATATTGTTGTATTTTTATGCACATGTATGACACTAGAAGGAATGAAAGCATTAGAGAAGAAATAACTTGCAATTCATGTTACACCCTTCATGTTGATCAATGACGATTTATACAAATTAGGAAGAGATGAAGTATTATGTCGGTGTGTACTGAAACATGAGTGAAAATATATCATGAAGAGGCTCATGGTGGTATTGTAGGTGGGCATTATGCAAGTGACACCATTGCACGTAAGAGTTTACTCAACTGGATTATGGTGGGAGACCTTGTACAAGGATTGTAAAGAGTATTGTAAGGTGTGTGATCACTTTGTCAACGCTTGGAAAACACAGGGAAAAGACATGAAATTCCTTTGAGGCATATTTCTAGTAGAGATTCGTTTGAAAAATGGGTAATAGAATTTTGTGGGTGTTATTTCACCAGACCACACGTAGAACTAGATCACACTACATCATCACTTGTATAGATCAGCTTACACAGTTGGGAAAATGAAACACCTAGAAAGGATTGTACAACTACAACAACAAGGTTTTTATGGGAAAATATTCCTACTAGGTATACGTGTCTATTGATCTTGACAAGTGATAGGGGTACACATTTCTTGAATGAGACAATTAGGATATTGTTAGATGAATTTATGGTCATGCACCATAAGACTACACCTTATCACCCTCAAGCAAATGGGATTGTTGAGGCTTTCAACAAGATATTGAGTTAGACCTTAACAAAAATTTGTGATGTTAGAAGGAAATATTGGGATGATAAAGTTTATTTTGTACTTTGGGCATACAGAACACCTGAAAAAGGTTGAATAAGGAAACACCATTTAAGTAGGTGTTTAGTGCAAAAAGAAGTTCTTCCCATGGAATTCATGTTACCTTATTTGTGTATTACACGCGCGGGAGGTCTAGTTGATGAACAATCATTAGAAGAGAGAATTAACAAGTTAATACAAATTGATCGAGAGGTGCATCATATCACATTGGAGTCAAAAGCGAGAAAAAGGCCGGTAGAACACATGACATGATAGACACATCAGGGATAAGAAGCTTGAAGTTAGACAAATGGTACTTCTTTATGATTCAAAGTTTTTGCGCCATCTAGGAAAACTTAAGGTGCATTGGTTGGGACCGTATGTTATCACTCACATCCTTGAATCAAGTGCTTGTCAGTTAGAGGTACTCAATGGAATACGGTTACTGGTTACTTTAACGGGAGTAGGATGAAGCCCTACTATAAATAAGTCTTCTTGGTGTTTATAATAAGGTAATATTTCCATTTAGTATAGATTTCCCATTCTAAATTTCTTTTAAGTGTATTTCCTTCTTCGTCACTATGCTTTGTTAATTTAGTTCAATGTTTTGTGTAATAAGTGTATTTGCACACCGAAGCTAACTACAATGTGAAGTATTTTATGCACAGGAAATTTGCACATACCATTGGTGTGGGGTGGTTGTTATTTGTTATTCAAAAATGGGTACACATAAGAACAAATTACATGTGTTATTCAAGTATGGAAAGGAGTTGCTAGAAAGAAGATTGCTCCTAAAGAAGACCATAGCTAGAAATAAATGAATGAACAATATAATGTGAGGTAAGTGGTGGCTATATAAACTACTAGAGGAAGGCACAATGGCGAGGTACTTCGGTGCATGGAAGTGCGTAAAGGAGGTTTGTGGATAGAAGGTATGAAGGCATGCTAGAAGGTTATAATGGTCAATTAATGAGAGGATTGGTGGTAGGTAAAGGAGAAATAAATGTAATAAATTTCAAAAATCTATATAAGGATGTGATGTGGGTTCATTTTTACCTTTACGATCACAAGTATTCAAGTGAGCTAGTTGTGACCAAACCAAGAAAAATGTGTTGAGGTGTGGAGAGTTGCAAAACCAGGCATGGAGAGTGGATTTTTGTGGAGAAGTGGCTTGCATCCCTATTAGATAAGGATTTTAGCAAAGAAGAAGAATTGGGAAGGAGTTAGGGCTTTTGGTTTTGAGCTAAGGCACAAAGTTTCAAGCTAGGGCAAGAAAGCTTACTCGACATAAGAAAAATGTGGGATTTTCACTATGGTTATAGGTACGAAGCGGAAGAAGAAGGTGGAATTCAAGGTTGAAGTTGCTCTCGAGAGAAATTTTTCGAGATGTAGTATTTAGAAGGAGTAATCATCGACGGGATTGGAATTCCCATATCTGATCAGATGCAAAGTAACTGATTTCAATTACCACACCACTAATAAAAAGGAGATTTAGACCCTTTTCTGAGTAAAAAGACCAACAAGTGCACAATGGGTGACATGCCGGTATATGACGATGATGGGGAGAATTTGTTGAAGAAGGTAGGGGTGTATTAACTCGTATGAACTCTCATACTTTGGAAAACTAGAAAGATTATACCAATGGCTTATGAGAAGATTCCATGAGGACTTCTTCTATTTTTTTCGACATTGGGTAAGGATCATGATGCCTTTGATTGCCACATTGATAGGACAAAAGGGCACGGGGATAGAAATTAGTAGTGATCTAATGCTTAAGGAAGTTGTTATAACTACTGATAAAGGAGTTAGAATATGCCAAGGGTCCGTGTAGAATGGACATCTATAGATTAAGGAAGTACCCTATGGTGTAGGTGGTTGCGCATCTTCCTACTAAGATGAATGATAAAGAGAGTGTTAGGTTGTGGAGCCTATTTTCATGTGTGAAAGTTTTGAAGACTCATACGGTAAGAGTATTGTACACTTTCCATAATCATCTCACCCGATATATCGGGAAAGGTAATTTTCTCATATGGGCGGGATTTTTGACCCATAGGTTTATGGGACGTTTTATCCCATGGTTTTAATACCCACGGTTTTGTAAAACTACTTAAGTAGTTGTCTACTTATGTGGTTTTATGCATATGGTAGTGGTGTAATGTAACATTGTAGATGTGTCGAATTCGAGTGTGAATTACAAGAGTTTGTTGAGCATACTCCAAATAGATCTCGGTATTATATTGAGAGAGTGGTGGCTTGTAATAAAATATAAGCAAGTGATTCTTGGTGGACATAGCCCAAATTGGGTGAACCACATTAAATATTGTCTCTTTATGTTGTGTTATTTTATTACTCACTTTTATTTGAGATCTGTAAATATTTTACGCATATTAGTTTCTCTTGTTGCGATTCAGAGAGGTATTATTCTCACATATTTTATCCCTTATTTCCTAATAATTGGTATCGAGCCTAGTTTGGTTTGCTGAAGTGTTGAATCATAGGGAAATTTTTATCTTGAGTGGGAGCTATGGTAGATAATGGAAGATCGAGGTTGATAAATTCAACGGGTAGAATTTTAGTCTTTGGAAGTTGCAGATGGAAGATTACCTTTATCAAAAGGATATTTATATTCTCATTGCTATATGAGAAGGTGAAAAACCCTCGAGAATGATGGATGCATAATGGGATTTTTGGATAGGAAGGCACTTGGTACAATCCAGTTGTGGCTTAAATATTCGATATTATTTAATGTTTCAAAGGAAAAGACTACAAAATAACTGATGGATGCATTAGGAAGTTTTATGAAAAATCCTTTTCCTCAAATAAGATATTTTAATGAAAAATTTGTTTAATATGAAGACCTCTCGAGAATGGTTTAATAGCATATCATTTAAATGATTTTAATATGGTTGTAAATATGCTATCTTCAGATTCTGATATAATTTGATGAAGAAGTTAGAGATTTATTAGTTACTGTTGCTCTTTACGAGAGTTGGAATAGTACCTAGTAATGGTGGTAAGCAACTTGGTTCTAGCTAACTCAAAGTTGAAGTTTGAGGATGTTGTAGGGGTGATTCTAAGTGAGGAAATGTGAAGAAAAGATCTCGGGAATATTCTACTTGGGAATGATTTGTGAATGGAAACTAGAGGGAGACAAGAATAGAGGAAGTCCATGGAAAATCAAAGGATCGGAAAAGGTCAAAATCTAAAAGAAAGATAGTATCTTTGTGTGTGAAAGTCTAGACATGAAAAGAAGGATTTTGGGAACTTGGACAATAAGAAAAACAAGGAGGCAAATGTGGAAATGAGTAATGTATGTTAGGATGCTTTGATTATTTCTTTGCATAATATTGCTTGAATCTTGGGTTTTAGATTCGGGGCTTCTTTCCATGCTACTCCACATAGGCATTATTTTGTTGATTATGTTCAAGGGGATTTTGGGCATGTTTTTCTTAGTGATGATGAGCCTTGCAACATATAATTGGAAAAGGATTTGTTTGGGTTAAGATGTAGAATGGGAATACATGGCTATTAAATGATGTCAGACATGTGCCTAAATTAAAACGAAATCTGATATCGGTAGGCCAGTTGGGAAGTGATGGTTGTATTGTGATATTTACAGCGACTCTTGGAAGGTTACCAAGGGTGCTCTTGTGGTGGAAAGAGGTAAGAAGGTTGGAACCTTTTATTTAACCACTTATAGCACTAATGTTTGTAATCTTGTGGCTTCAGAAGTAGATACAAAATTGTGGCACTATAGGCTTGGTCATATGAGCCATAAGGGCATGGAGATCATAAAGAAGGATTTTCCTGGATATACAGAAACATGTTTGGAGTTCTGTGAGGATTGCATATATGGGAAACAAAAGCAAGTAAGGTTTCTCAAGGTTGGACCTACAAAGAAAGAGAGTAAGTTAGAGCTGGTGCATTCTGATGTGTGGGGGCCAACTCAGGTATCATCTTTTGGGGGTTCAAGTTATTATGTTACTTTTATTGATGATGCAACAAGGAAAGTTTGGGTTTATTGTATTAGAAACAAATCTGATGTATTTGAAACTTTTGTTAAATGGAAAGCCTTGGTAGAGAATGAAATAGGTCTTAAGCTAAAATGTCTTAGGTCAGATAATGGAGGGGAGTATTGCAGCAATGAATTTGATGATTACTATTCTAAGAATGGAATCCATAGGAAAAATATGATTCCAGAACTCCATAGTAGAATGGGGTGTCAAAAAGGATGAATAGAATAATAATGGAACATGTTAGGAGCATGAGGTTACATGTAGGACTACCTCTTTCTTTTTGGGCGAAGCGGTGAGCACAATTGTGTACTTGATAAACAGAGGACCCTCAAGTGCCTTGGATGGAGGCATACATGAGGAGGCTTGGTATGGTAAGAAAGTTGATTATTCATTTCTTAGAGTCTTTGGATGTGAGGTGTTTGTCCATATAGACAAGGATGATAGGACCAAGCTAGAGGCTAAATCGAAAAATTTACTTTCATTGGTTATGGTGGTGATGAATTTGGATATAAATGTTGGAGTATTAAGGACAAGAAAATCATTCAATCTAGGGATGTGGTATTTAATGAGAAAGTCATGTATAAGCAGCAATTGCAGGAAAATAGGGAAGAATCAAAGAAAGAATATGCAACGGTATATGATCTTTTGGATGGGAAAGTGACACATGAATCGGTTCAGAACCTCCTCAACAGAACACCAAAATCCTATATTGAGAAGTTCTTCTAGGGTAAGAAGAGAACTTGAACATTTTTCTCCTTCTCTTTATTAATTATTACTCACTGATAGTGGAGAGCCAGAGATATTTGATGAAGAAATGCAGGTAGATGCTAGGAAGAAGTGGGAGCAAGCCATGGATGAGGAGCATTAGGGTCTCATGGAGAACTAGACATGGGATTTGGTAAAGCTACCCGGAGGTAAAAGAGCATTACGAGAACAAGTTGGTGTTCGATTAAAAGAAGAAGGAGGAAAGAAAAGACACAAGGCCCGATTGGTGGTCAAGGGGTTTACATAGAAAAAAGGTATAGATTTTGATGATATTTTTTCTCTTGTAGTAAAAATGACTTCTATTAGAACTATTCTACAAATAGTTATAGCGAGAAGACTTGCACTTAGAACAACTTGATGTAAAGACTACATTTCTCCATGGTGATTTAGAGGAGGAACTATATATGCTAGCAACTGAGAGGGCTATGAGGTCAAAGGTAAAGAGGAGATGGTGTGCTTATGGCTAACAAGCTCCACGTCAATGGTATAAGAAATTGGATAGCTTCATATGGAATAAGGTTATATTAGATGTCATTCGACCATTATATGTATACAAATAAATTTGAGGATGGAAGTTATATTATCCTTTGTCATATGTGGATGACATGTTGGTTGCAGGTAAAAACATGCGGAAATAAAAGTACTCAAGAAGCAGCTAAGTGAATCCTTTCTTTATGAAGGATTTGGGGAAGCTAAGAAAATTATTTGTATGAGGATATATTTATATAGGAAGGAACGAAAAATCTGACTTTATCTCGGAAGAGTACATTAAGAAGGTCTTGGAGAGGTTTAATATTTAGGATGCTAAAATGGTTGGGACTCCTTTGGCGAGGCATTTCAAGTTATCAAAGGAGCGGTGTCCCGAGGCGAGTAGAAGAGAAACTAGATGTCCAAGGTACCTTACTCATCGCGGTGGGTAGTTTGATGTATGCCATAGTGTGCACTAGGCATGATATTTCCCATGCAATGGGATTGGTGAGTATATTTACAAGTGATCCGGTAGAGATCACTTGGCAGGCATAAAGTGGATCCTTCGGTATTTGAGAGGACCATGGGGATAGTTTCATGCTTTCTGATGGATTAGACACCACTTTGTGTGGTTATGCAGATTCGAGATATGGTTGAACATGTAGATAGCAGGAGGAGCATGATAGGTTATGTTTACATTGTAGGTGGGACAAAAGTGAGTTAGATTTCACGAATACGAAGCTAGTAGCTTTATCAACCATGGAGGCTTAGTATGTTGTTGCCACAAAGGCAAGTAAAGAAAATAATTTGGTTACAACAATTATTGCTTGAGGAGTTGGGGAATAAACGGAGGAAAGAAAGCTACATAGTGATAGTCGAGTGTTATACACATATATAAGAACTCTACTTTCCACTCTAGGACAAAGTATATATAGTTAAGGTATCATTTAATTAGAAAACATTTAGAGGAAGAGAATTTAAAAGCTGGAGAAGATTCTACTAGTCGAATCCTATGAGACATGATGAAAAAGTTGGTCACAAGGAAAACCTGAAGCTATGTTCAGCTTTGGTTGGTCTTCATGGAAACTAGTGAAGGGTTGAGAAGCTTGCTCAGAGGAAAAATAGTCTCCAAGTGGGAGATTGTTAGGTTGTGGAGCCTATTTTCATGTGTGAAAGTTTTGAAGACTATACACTAAGAGTACTATACACTTTCCATAGTTTTCTCACCGGGTTCGCTTGGGCCGGGCCTCGAGTGGGGTTTAGGGTGGTAGCCCTCGGTAGCGAGGTTTGGGGTGCAACCCCAAATTTTTTTTTGGCCTTAAAACATGCCCGATATATCGGGAAATGTGATTTTCTCATATGGGTGGGATTTTTGACCCATAGGTTTATGGGATAGTTTTAGCCCATGGTTTTAATACCCATGGTTTTGTAAAACTACTTAAGCAGTTGTCTACTTATGTGGTTTTATGCATATGGTAGTGTAATGTAACATTGCGGATAGATGTGTCAGATTCGAGTGTGAATTATGTAGAGTTTGTTGAGCATAGCTCCAAACAGATCTGGTATTATATTGAGAGAGCAATAGATTGTAATAAAATCTAAGCAAGTGATTCTTGGTGGACGTAGTGAAAATTGGGTGAACCACATTAAATATTGTCTCTTTGTGTTGTGTTATTTTATTCTACACTTTTATTTGAGATTTGTAATATTTTACTCGCATATTAGTTTCTCTTTGCTTGCGATTCTTAGAGGGATTATTCCACATATTTTATCCCTTATTTCCTAACAGAGAGAGACAATTACGAGTAAACACTGTGTGGCTACATATTACAAAGAATATGTCACAAGGAGAAGTGTACAACTTAGTAGCTACATAGTAGAAACAATTATTGAGGAAGCGCACACAGGTGAAAAGATAAGTTTTGGTGCTATCCTACTATCTCTTGTGTTTGTAGAAATTGGAGTGCCCAATGGGCCAAAGAAAAAAATTTGGGAATACCCCATGGAGAAGAAGTCCCTCGTAGAGAGGTTTGAGAAGTATTTGTGTGAAGGAATAATGAGTGGCCCATTCAAACAAATGGTATGATTATGGTGTGATTTAATGCGTGTGACCTTTGACGAGGAATGAAACATTCTAAAGAAGTTACCCTAAGTAGTGTGAAAGGTATTGCGGTTCATGGTGTATAAATTTTTTTACATCACGCGGTTTGAAATGAAGGATGGGACATAGAGTCCATGGTGTAAAATTCCCTAAGCCTTCATAGTGCACTATTTCTAGGAAGCAAGACACACATTTATTGATGCACGCAGTTGAGCTTTAATACGACAAGGTAGATTGTGACTACCATACTCTCAAAAACTTATGTTTATCCAAGTCAGTCTACCTACATTGAGAGGCTTATTTCAAATGTTATAAGTATGAAGCTGATAAGTTTGGATATTAGGGAAAGTGGAGCTGCATTTGTATATCTCTAGCTTAAGCCTAGGTTGGAAAATAACAAGTATGTGGAGAATGAGTTTATGCTCCCAGGGCCGCCTAAGGGAAAACACATAGTTGAAAATGTGGCAGCTCCAAAGCCTGCCTCAACCATAGAGATAGACAAAGAAGAAGAACACGAGGATAGTGGAGGCTTGGACCATAGAGGTCGAAGGCAGCCCACAAGATAGAGTGGAGAGTGAGCACACAGATACTCCCCTAAAGGCACAAGGAGAGGAAGACTTGGACATAGATGCAGTCCATGAGGAGTAATATTTTAAGAATGTATTTAGAATAACTAGAACCTAAGGCATAGGGACATCACAACCTTTATGAAGGTCACCTCGACTCTCCCCTTAAAAAGAAGCACCGGAGAGAAAAGATTAAAAAAATATGAAGCTTAACGAGGAGGATGAGGAGTCTGAAGAGAGCATGGATAGAACCCCACCATCCCGAAGATGTGGAGGAATCCTGAGATGAAGAAATGAGGGATGAAGATGAAGGGGTGAAAGAGGCATAAGAAACTGTGTAAGAGAAATCCAAGCATGCCATTTACAACTCAAGAAGGAGAAGGATCGAATCCGACCTTGGTGCCCAAGTTCGTAAGGGGCCAATGAAAAGAGAAGTGAAGAATATGTTGTTCATAGTCCGGGATATGATGAGGACACAAGAAAAATTATCCACACTGGTTTGGACAAAGACTTATGGGCCTTAAAGAGTTATATGGATGGGAGTTGATGGATCCAGATATGGCCACTACGTGCACAAGGAAACAATAATGTGGGGTAATGTTGAGAAAAAAATGTTGAGAAGATGATAAGATTTGAATAGACATAATGTTCGTCTAAGGAATAGACACACAAAAGATGTGCATGCAGGGACCAAGGCACATTTGAAGGAATGGGAATATAGGAAAGGAAATGCGTGCAAAACAATTTTTCTCATGACTTAGCTATTTTGTTGGATATGGGATATTTTTGGAGAGAGCTGTGGAGCACACATAGGGATGAAGACTTGTAATAAACACAATTATTTTTTGGGAATGAGCAGATGATAAGCGCCATGCATGGTTTGAGCTAATAATAGGATTTCTTCTTCCAGTTAACTATATGACATCTATTATTAGAACACTTGCATGTATGCATGCTATTGTAAAGGTACATGGCTATTATCAACATGCAACCTATTTTTAGAAGTGCATAGGTGGTGAAGGGAAAGTCCCCACCTCTATAAATATGTATTGAACTATGTAGTTTAGGGGATTGAATTATTGTAGAGTTATGTTGTTGGATCTGATGTGCACATGACTTATGGATATACCGTATAATGTAAGAAGCTTCTATGTTTTACAATGTTTAATGTAATGGAGTATATTGGTTGGATAATGGTGTTAAACATAACTGAATCTAGTTCATGTATGGTTAATCTTGTTATAGTTATTGTTTAATTCATGATTCTCTAAGATCTAGATCTGGATTATGCATTGTGGAATGTTTATGTTTAATTATGGATCTCGAATATATTTTATCACCATCACAAGTAAAATCCTACATAAGCAACTCTAAAGAGGGGCCTAGTACCTTTGCACACTTTGGGTGAGTTTGTAGTTCAAGGCTAGGTGATGTGCCAACATGCCTGGGTTATTCATAGTAGATTCTAGGTTACATCGATAACACTGTAAAAGGGGTTGATTTCTCTCTATAAGGGGAATGAAAGAGAAAAACATGGGAGAGAGGAAAAAATATGTGCCAAAGATAATAACCATGTAGACCGAACTTTAGCACTTATTGACAACACATAGAAATGGAACCTACAAGTAAGAAATACACACAACATGCAAAAAATGAACAGAGAGGAAAGATACAATAAAATGAGAAAAGGGAAAATAGATGTGCCACAAAGCCTTGATTTTATTGCTTGAAATATGCACAAACCATTACATTCCTAGAAGAAGGTGAGAATACATTACGAGACCAAATTAGAGGTATGGAAATCATGGGAAGTCAACCACCATTTTGGCATGGTGTCATTACAACAAAGAGTGCTCTTTTGAAATAAGCATCAATTTACAATATATAGCAGAATGGAGAGAGAGAAAGATGGAAAAGAGAGGGAAAGAGATCGGATTTTATCTTTTCATTAATGAAAATATTTGTCTTTCCTTGCAACACATCTTTCAAGCTTCAACCACCATCAATCATCCATTAATATTTGAAAAACATCATGGGCACCCTGTCAAACCTATTCCCCAATGTCCTTTTTCTTCTAGGAGAAGGTAAGAGCCCCATACTTCATCAATTTGGGTGGTTGAGCCGTTAGTAACTAAAAATTAATTTTGAAAATATTTTTCTATTTTTATCCCACCGATAGCATCAATATTTAAATAAAATGATTCCAAATTGAAGGTATCAATGATACCTTTCCAATGATGCCAAATTCATGATTTGAGCTCTGAGAGAAAGTTATGGCCATTTGAAATCTGCATGTTAGGATGAACAAGAGAGTGGCACATTGGATTGTTTGAATAGCTCAAGGATTTTATTTTTCTATGTGTGCATTGATTTTCCTTTTCCATGTGTTCACCTTTCATTGGTTTTGTGGTCGGGATTTATGAAACCTCCATTATCCATCGCAAAGCATAAAATAATGAGAAACCTCCACTCATGTCTCAATGTCAGTCCTTAGTTATAAGAACCTTGTCAGAGCATGAAGCAAAGACCAATGAGAAAGCTTCATACTCCTCGCAATGTCAGACTATTCTTTTATCTTGACAGACAACAGTGGAATTTGATCTAATGAGAAATCTCTACGTATGGAAGGTGTCATATTTCTCTTGCTTTCATGTTTTTCTTTCATTGTCATTGCGCCTTCACATTGCGACTTATATCTAGGCGAGAATTCATCGCCGGCTTTGCATAAATGCTTCCATGTGTCCTTATTGACCTTCCAAACCACCTGACTCCAAAGCCATATACCAATTCTTATTCATTCTAGGGCTTGATATTTTTCAAGTCCATCACCCCGAACTATGATAGAATGTTGCCATGTGTCCTCTTTAAACTGTTTTATTTTGCACCATGTGGCACCTTCTATTTGTACCACTTGTCATGCTTGCCTTGCTGATAATTCAATCCTTTCCTAGACCCAATGCCTTATAGAACTTGGTTTATTCTATGGACTTGAGGTCTGTGAAATGCATTTTTATGGAAAGTGTCAAAATTATTCCACGTGTCCTTCGGGAATTTTTGAATTTTTGGTGGTGAAGAACTTTGTGAGCCTTTGAACGTCCTAGGATTTTTAAATGGCTAAGTCCATTTTAAATGAGTTATCCAAATTAATCCAGGAGGGGGTTAATCTAGGACAACATTTTCCTTACATGACATTGATACTAATAGTGAACACTCCTATGATTGTGAAAATGATGAGGAAAATGATGTAGATCAAGACCAAGTAGAAATATTATCTAAATTTCATACTAAACTCCATGCTAATCCACATCATATTGAGCCTATTATCAAGATCCTACATGTTTTTAATATTTTTCTTGATCAACAATATAATGACACATATCTTACGGATAAATCTCATTCCTCGTTTACTATACCCACATGTATTATGCCTACCTCCTTAGGGGAACCTAACATTCCTATGCTAAATGTTTTTATACTTATGCCTATAGCCACTATTGTTACTATATCTTTGTTGTATTGCAAACATGTAAAGGGAAAAATTGCAATTTTTCAAGCAAGACAACTTTCTTCTATCTCAAAGTTTCCATGTTTTGATCATACTTGTTAACCAAAATAAGCTCCCTCTTATTTTGGGTTAACTAGCTTCCTTAATGGCCTCGAGTCAAATTTTTACACATTTCAAGCACTCAAAATTTTCTGCATATTACTTCATCAAATAGATAATTCTTTCCCCTTTCTAGAAAGGTAAGGAAATCCTCCTAACTCCTTGTATTTTCCAAGTTATGGCTCATGAGTTTGGAGGAAATTTTCCACAGCGAGGCCGCGGAGGTAAGGAGGAAATTTTGCCAAGGAAATTGGCGGGTTGGTGGAGGTGCGGAGAGAAATTTGACACTTAGCCTTTTGGCTAAAAAAATCAAAGGTAAAAATTTCACCCGCAAGCCCACAAAGGAAAATGGAGAAAAAGCGATTAAGTCCTCACGTTTAATCACAAGGCGCCATGTGTCCATTCATCGGCAGGATCGGGCGTCAAAAGGATTTTTGGTTTTTGCCAAAACTATGAAATTGTAAAGGTGAAATGTTAGACCGCATCTCTACATCAAATCGAGAAGGTTCCACGTGTTCACATCGAGTAAAGGAGGTCGGGTCGGCGAAGGACTTTGGGAAAAATTTCCCTTGCGGGCAAAAAGGGCGAAATGTTATTTTGAAGCCCGCGGATGAACTAGAAAACGCAATGTGTAATCGGGTTAGCGGGGCACGGAGATTTTGGGGAAAATTTTCCCAATTTGAAAAAAGAGGAAAAAGGTCAAATTTTGGCCCACAGACCCAAATTTTGCCCTAATTTTGCCAGTTTTGCCCTAAATCTTCAAGAGGCCATATCTTTCGATCTAGAGCTCAAATTTTCACATTTTTGGTATCAATGGAAATATGGTGAAATTATCCACACGATGGACACTTAAATTTTAAATTTTGATGGATTTTTGTGGGAGAAAATTGAGAAAACGTCTCTGGCATGTAAAAAATGCAAAAACATTTCCCTCGACTCCGCTCCAATGTTCTCCTACCACGTGGATGGCCCAATTTCAAAGCAATTAGGGAAAAGGATCAAATGGTTCATATGCAAACTGAAAAATTGAAATATAAAACATGTTTTTACACGCAAAAGCTCTTTTTAGGCTAGTCGAAGCATTTTCTTTATGGCGAGAGAGAATCGGAAGAGGGAAATGATCAAATTTGTTTGTAACGACTTTGGGTCAAATCATTTAATGGTTTTCCGAAGTCTTTGTGAAGGGAAATTGAATTTGGAAATTAGAAGCATGTTTTTGTGAACAAAGGACAAAAAATGATTGTTAGTCTTCTTCTATTCTCCTCCTCTACATTATTTATTCTATTCCCACTCATTGTACAAGTTTCAACTCTGAGATCAATAAAAAAGGAAGGAATTTTATGTCCCCTCGATGGAAAAATCAATTGGCGCTTTGTGACCAACGTGTTTTATTTTATCTTGTGCTCAGAAATTGCAAATTTGTCTTTCTTCTATTAATTAATGCATGTAATGAAACTTCCAGTTGATGTGTGTGGGAATTTGACACTCTACCCACAACATTTATTTCCCCCTCCTTCATTCTCACTCCCTCCCCTTTCTCAGATCGATTTCTGCTATAGCAAGGAGTTGTTATTATTGCCATAGGGACAGTGGAGTGTTCCTGTGGATCTTTGGTTAAAAAACCACCATAAATCCACTTTGGTTTTACATGCTAAATAATGGTAGCTGCACCATTCAAATGTAGAGGGACTTAGATTCCCATAGCATTGGCTTGAAATCCACAAATTTGTCCACAAGACAAATTTTCTCGCAACAGTTTTTGGCACCCACCATGGGGTAGAGTTGCAGACATCTACACCTAAAAATGACCACAAGGTTTTAAAATATCATTAAGTTTGCCTTTGAAGTCTAAAATTCTTTGTGATCCAAAAATACAAAAAGATTCAAATAGAAGACTTACTGCAGATTGAGAAGCTATATGAACTGCATGGATGTAACTCAAAACTCTTGCAAATCCTTCTAGAAAACCTTCTTTTCTCTCATATCCAAAGGAAATAATTTTAGACCTGAAAGAGGTTACTTGGCATAGTTGGCGTGAGTGTAAATCATCTCATCATTGCTACAATATTCGTGTTGTGAAAGAGAGACAATAAACTTTCAAGTTGGCTTATAGAAGGTATACTCACTAGGCCGAGGCAAGGAGGAGTGATTTAACCTACTTTTGAGGATTTGGAGAGAGAAGAAGAAGAGGTTATATCTTGGTTTGACAGAGGAGAGATTAGAGATCAACTTGAAGAAATTGCAAGACTCCAAGTTGTAGCAGAGGAGAGAGAGGCAGCCTTAGCTGACCAAGAAACTAGAAATAGAAACAGAATGGGTGACCTGTGTGAAGTATGTAGGCCTATTGTGCCATGGGGAGGAAACACATGCCTGCTTTCCCTCCAACAACCTCTTCATGATCTACCAAGAGGCTCTAGAAATAATTTTCCCAAATTCAGGGGAGATGGTTCTCAACTCCCTGAAGAACATGTAGCAACATTCATCACTACTTGTGGTGTATTAGGAGTTGAGAATGAAGATGTGTCAGTCAGACTATTTGTGGAATCACTTCAGGAAAAGGTTGTTGAATGGTTTTACATGCTTCCTGCAAGATCTATTACTAGTTGGGAAGATATTAGAAGAGCATTTGAAAATAGATTCAAGAGCACTGAAGATGGTCAAGAGCTGCTGGTGTAATTAGTCTAAATAAATAAAGAAAGCTCTGAATCCATGAGGGACTTTGTAGAAAGGTTTGATTAACAAGAAGAATCCCTAAAGATGTGCTACCTCTTGAGAACAACTTGAGAAAATTCTTCATCAGTGCCTTGCCATCAAAAGTTGGTTTCTTCCTCAGAAGAGCCCAACCAAACACACTGAGGGAAGCTCAAGACTTTTCCATTGAAACTGATGATGACTTAATCCTCTCTGGAAAGGTGAAAGGCCCAAATGGGAAGCAGAAGGGTCAGAGTTCGGATTCAGTAACTACAGATCCTATGTTCCAGAAAATGGCAAATGATCTGGTTGCCTTGAAGAAATAGCTGTCCCAAATGACAATGAGAAATTCTCTAAGGAGGCCAAACTTCCCTGATAGAAAAAGAATTACACCACCTCCTCGCCAACTTTCCCTTGAAGCACCTCCTGTCAATGCTATCTGTGACACTAGAGAATCAAGAGAGGATGCTGAAATTGATGAACTTGAAGGAGAAATAGCAGAGGATTATGAAGGCTACCTTAAAATTGAAGAAGTTGATATGCACAATGGCTTGTTTGAGTTTGTTGATGTTGGGGAAGAAGAAGAGGAAGCCCCAAGATTCTCATGTGTTGCCTTCACTCGAGCTCAATCCAAGAAAGATGCTCTACCCTCCGTGGCTCAAAAAAAAGAAAACAAAAGAAAATCCCACTCCAGCAACAACACAAAAGAAGATCATCGGTGAGAGGCTCACCATTACCACCCTCAATGGTTTCAACCAAAATGAAAGCAGACCAAATGGCTGCTAGAGATCGGGTGTTATATCTAGTAAGTCACCTTTTCCTTCTTCTATCTCACAAGTTATTAAAAACACTCCTCCCTCCAATGAAGTCTATCCTAAGTCAACTAAAACTCGGACCATAGCTTCACCTTCACTTCCTTCTAAGTTGATGGCCTCACCCTCGAAAGACAATCCAATTTCCAAGTCAGCCAAAGTTCCTCAAAGACCCTTACCATGTAAACCTTCCCTCACTCCAGGGAACTTTCCCCTCATCCAACTTTGTCCCATTTGATTTTATGGAACATGCAAGTAAGACCAAAGTGCAGCTCTCGAGAGATTGAATACTTGCTAACACACCCTAATCAGTTTGATAGACTAATCAATGTTGTTCAGAGTAGCAGTTCTATACCCTCAAGTTCAAATTCTAAAGGTCTTCTCCTGACACCATCTACACCACCTGCTCAAAACATGTTGGCCCTAAGTGCTTCCAAAATAGATAAGGTGGAACCCTTCTACTTATCTCTTCTCATGAATGGTTTTGAGCTCAAAAATTGCATCATTGACTCTGAGCTTCTGATAACATAATGCCACTCAAAGTTGCCAATGCTCTTAGCTTGACACTAACCAGAGTTAACGGAGCTTGTTACTCAATGGAATCTAAGCAAGTACCACTAGTAGGAAGGATAAAAGATGCACAAGTGGCTTTGGATGAATACCCTAATAAGAAAGTACTTCTAACCATCTTAGTGGTAGACATTCCAGCATCTATTGGCATGCTTTATTGAGTAGAAGTTTTTGTAGAGACCTCGGTGGAGAGATAAAGATGGATTGGACATCTACACTATTCCAGGTAAAGGGTGAGATGAAGAAGTTGCTCCTAGTAAGAAAAATGAAGTTTACTGATGAAAATTTCTAGTGACCCAAGAGCTAATATCCTCTTGCAAGATTGTGAATTAGGAAACTATTTCCTTACTTCACAAGAAGAAGACTTGCCACTTTCCTCGGAATTAGAAAGATCGGGTCTAGACTATGGAGTTTGATGGAAGCCATTCCAAAGTAGGCTCGGGGGCTAGTTTTTTCTTGTACTCTCCTTCCATGTGATGCATCCTTTTGCATACAAATTGTAGTTTGACAACACCAACAATACATCAGAATATGAAGCTCTCCTCTTGGGAATAAGTGTAGTAGAAGACATGGGAATCAAAAAAGGCGAGATGCGTTGGTGATGCGAAGTGATAGTGAAGTAAATATGCCAGGCAATATGTTATCTGTAAATTGACAGGGAAATTTTTCGAGTAACCATACCTAAAATTTCCATTTTGGTCCCCATTGAGGTCTCTTAACGTTGAGAATGACATAAAATCCCTTTCCGAAAAATCTAGTTTTTAGAACTTGGTCTTTTGACCTTTTTAGGTTGGGCGTAGTTTTCATTCGTGTTACATCACCCAAAGCTGCGCCCCTCTATTCCTTTGGCGCATTCTAGGAGTTTCAACATCCCAAATGTTGCGCCTCTCTAAGGTGCATCAAGGTGTAAATGCCATCTTGTTATCACTCTCTAAAGTGCCCTGTGGGCGCTAAAAACGTAGTGTCGACACTCTCAAAGTGCGCCATGGCAAAAATACCTTCATGTCGATATCCACTTAGGTGCGCCACAAAAAGAGTTGGTGGCACATTTATTGCACCTTTTGCTATATATAGGTGCGTCTGACCTGTCATTTTCACAATTGAAAAAACGTGAAAAGTTATTCCTCTATGCTTGTCAGCATTCTGTCGAACCCCACATGTTGCCATTTTTCACGTTTGTGGTCCCCACATTGTCTCCTTCATCATTATATATTCCTGGTAAGTGGCCCTTGCCCTTCTTATGGATTTGTTGTGGTTTTTATGTTGGTTTAGGTGATTAGGATTGTTGATAATAAACAATGAACCTAAGAAGATAACACAATCCCAACCCATTTTGCAAAACCCACTGCAAAAGCCGTTCTTCACTCTCCTATATTTACAAATGAAGGCTCGCCTCGGAATGGACCCCTTCCCCTTTTCTCCTCTGCCCTCTGCTTTACCAAGGTTAACCCCTTGCTGCAGAATCGAGCGAGAGAGTAAAAAACCACAAAATAAAGAGAATCAGCCTACTATCTTCCATGGTGCAATTTTCATACGTGTTGTGCTAAACGTAGTCGCACCCCTTTGGCGCACCATTTAGTCATGTTGCATCAAAAATAGTCACGCCAAGGCGCACTGTGAACTCACGCAACAGAAGCCCTTTCCCGTGCCTTGTAAAAAAACTACAAAATTCCTAAGGCACCGACGTAAGCACACCTACAGTAGCAACAACACTTCATGCTATGTAAACCCTTCTGTGCCACGCAAAGCTTAACCCCTTAGCACACCTCACCTTGATGTTACATCTTTTGCATCTATGCCTTGGCGCACCATAATACTCTGTTACACCAATCCTATCTGCGCCCCACTAAAAGACTTCCAACGGTGCAAGCGCACATCCCTTGACACCAACATCTGAATGTTGTGTGTGGTCTATCTACACCCACGCCCCTTCGAGCACCGCTTTTTCCCATGCAACACTTTCCCAAAGTGTGCCTTGCTTTTCTATGTCCCCGCAGCCTCTGATAAAGCTGCACCTTACACCCGAGAGGCTTATAAATTGCTAACTTTTCATTACAGCGTAAGATTTTTATGGATGACTTAACACTAACATGGCCCTTACGTGATGGACTTCCTAATTCTTCTTGTAGATCAACGGCTAAACTCAGATCCACACATGTCTTCATCGAGTAGGAATCTAACCAATTCCAAGGGTAAAGCCAAGCTATGCAGCAAAATATGAAATATAAATACCAAAGGGTCGGGATGCACGACTCACTTGCGAATGTGTCCTTGATATCGAGAGATTGAATCGAGCACATTAACATGGAGGAATTCAGGCCAGAACCAAGAAGGTCACAGGCAGCCCATGGATGGATAAATTGGTTGGCGGTGGTCATGTACTTTTGCTACGGGGGCTCCCAGGTGAGTGCAATCAACAATGATTTTATGATGTTGGTGGGCTTTTGTTACAATAAGGACACAAGATGTGTCAAACATGAGAAAGGCGAGGTGATAATCAAGCCATGCACTGACTTGACATTTTGTTTTCATGTTGGGTATCCCTCACCATCGACATTTTGTAGTAGTGAGCTAGGAGGACTACGTGAAGACATGGACTAAAAATGAAGACAAATGTATGTAGTTAATGAATGAGGTGTACCTCGAAGAATAAGAAGGTGACAAGCAGGTGGCCACAAGTCATTCATCGTAGTGACTTTTCAGAGGAGCTGAGTGACACAATCACCTTCCTAAGTAGGGTGTTTGGGCTACCTGATACCCACTACTTTCACAAGTGGATGCTCAGGTATTTGGAAACAATGAATAAAAATGTTCCTGATCAGCGTTTTGATTGGGGAGAGATTATCGGCACAATCTCGAGCATATTTAACAACTTTCAACAAGCTGGGAGGTTCTATATGAACTCCTATGTAGTATATGTTGCTTTGCTTGAGAGGGGACTACCCAACATTGAATCGGTGTGGGATATGGCCCCAGGTCAAGATATACGAGTACTATCTAGAGTTAAGACTAGAGAACATCATAGCCCAATTCAATAAAATCAACGATGTCTTCTTCTATGGTGTCATTTGCCTCTTGAGGCTTAACATGACTTGCCACCGTCAAACAACCAAAAGTGTGGTCACCACCAAAGAGAAGTGGGGAGTGTTATTCATGCAATTCCTACCACTTTAACCTATCTCGAGATCTGCTAACTTCTTAGGAGAGCCCACCAAATTGCCAAGGTATGCGGGACAAGGGCAATTTTTGTCTTCTTTCTCCTTCTCCTTCTATAAATACTTGGATACTTGTAGTATTCGGTGTGAGAAAAATTGTATGAAAAATAGAAGTGAGGAGAGAAAGACTTTGAGCTTTCTTGTAACAGAACAAATATTAATACAAAAAATTGAGACTTTGTGCTGAATTCTGTGTTATGTGTTAGATCTTTCTTAAGTTAGATCTGCATGCTTATTCTGTTGGATTCAACTATGCTTTTGTCATTTGTTTATCAGTATTACTTTGTTTGTTTATGTGAGTAAGTTTGGCTCTATTTACTACCGGCCCAAAACATAAACCCTCTGACCTTTCTACTTTGGAATTAATTTCTTTTCTCCCTTCAGATCCATCTTTCTTCTATTCCTTCCTTCATTCATTTTTGTTCTTCGTCGGAACTAACTCTCTTTGAGATGAGATCCCAAAACCCCCAGAAGGCGAATATTGTAAGACTTGCACATATTCCAGTGGTAGAATAACAATAAACTAGTTTCACTTTTCTATTTCAAAGAGGTGTTATGCCTTGCACCTTTGTTGGCCTATCTATCCATAGATCTGCTCACTCGTGATTTTCGGACCAAAAGTTTTGGCGACTACGTGGGGATCAAACCAAATCTATGTGAGTGTTATGTCGGCTAAAAGACACCAAAAATTTTAAAGCTCTTTGGGAGACTAAGAAAATATATAAAAGCAGTAAAAATCACTACTGTTTATGCAAATCTTAACTCTTTGTTTTTAAATCCAATTTTTTTGCAAAAGTGATTCAATGAAAATTTTCTTAAAGAGATCCATAGATCGGACCAGTTAGAAACCTTTAGTTCACTAAGTTTTTATAAAAATCTCTATATTTTCATAGATCGAGATTACGATAGTTTTACAAATATTTTCAAACCCTTGCAAAATAAAATCTAAGATCCAAAATCAGCTTACTAAGTTAACCATCATTTTATCCTCACTAATCTTTGTCATTAAACTAATCGGTTTTCAAAAGAGGGATAAAAAAGTACATCTTTGCTGATTTTTGTCGGAAAAATCAGAAAATCAACAAGTACAAACAAAAAGAGTTTTTATAAATCTACCCCAAATCACTACAGACACTGAACAAATACAACTTTGGTGGGTGAGCCATTTACCCATAGCGGGAGAGCTCATGGAGAAGTTGATCCTATTTTTCATCTACTTTAGAGACACAATTTCAGTATTACACCGCAAAGCACATTTCTCATCACCGAGTTTAGGCGATCGGTCGCCGAAGTGCCTCACCTCCATGAAAGAACCATTTTTCACAAGGGGCTTCCACGTCAATTTACAATGCCTGTTACTAAGTAGAACTACACTCGGCTCACGTTCTCTTTCCATATTTTCAAATGCAATACCATGGGGAAACACTATGGGCCCTCTTGCATTACCGCATCCAGTTCACGCACTCCCTCATGGAAACCACAAGAATTTCCCAAGATTTGATGGGAGTGGAAATCAAAGCACAGATTCACATATATCTGCATTCATTATGTCATGTAGCATCCTAGATGTGACCCATGAAGACGTGTCGATCGCCTCTTTTTGGAGACCTTGCGAGGACCTACAACAGAGTGGTTCCAACACTTTCTGGCTAGATCTATCACCATTTGGGCCACATTACAAACTACATTTGAAGACATGTATAAGCCTTCAGAAGACGCATTTGCATTACTATCGAAGATTACTCAAACTTCGTCTACCACTCCGTCACCGAGATATCCCACGGAGGAACTTCACTCCCAATAACACCCCATAAAGGTCACATTTTCCTGCTTTACTGCTCAAAGGTTAGCACTTGAGGCCCCTCGGTTAATGCCCTAGTTAAGATCAAAGAGGATGAGCAAATTTATAAAGAACCTTCATTGCAAGGTGAAGGTGATCAAGATGTCGGTGAACCGACCGGGTGACTTTATAATCGGGTATATTTAATTTGAAGATGAGGAGTTTGATGAAGAGGAAGGTACCAAGGGTATGCAAGCGGATAGTCATATGTTATTTTCACCTGCTCATAAGGAAAAGAAGTAGAAGTTGCTACTAGGATACAAAAGGAGAAGGATGTGTCGAACACGCCTCCAACCATTGTTAAAAGAGGTAATCCTCTTCCTGCTCAAACTCCTATCAAGCCTTTTACGAAAAAATCTTTTCCTCCCATCTCTCCTCCAAATCAGTCTTCTTCTATTTCCATAAATAGCAATAACCCTACCCTACCATCACAAAATGAGGGACTCATTCCTTCATCAACGCAACCCTTGGTTGCATTCGACATAGTCAATCATGCTAAAAAGACCAAGATTCAAATATCTAAGGCTAAATATCTTCAATCTAACCCTGAGTAGCTTGTAAGATTGACCAAATATATCCAAAGCCAAGCTTCCGTCCCCTCTCCTGTCTCCCTGAAAGGAATCCTTTCCACTCCTCCTGCATCTTGCATAAATGTTGACTCGACTTCCATGTCGGGAAAAATTGAACCTTTTTATCTCTTCCTTTTGATCAATGGTCACAAACTAAGCAAGCCGCATAATTGATTTTGGGACTTCGATAATTTCATGCCGTGCAAAGTCGTTCATTCTTTAGGCCTCACCCTTACCATGCCTTTTGGTAGATGTTACTCTATGGAAACCAAATAGGTTCCATTAATTGGTCGGAGTCATAGATGCACAGTTCACATTTGCGGCGTTCTAGAGAAAAGGGTAAAGATGACCATCCTCATTTCGATATCCCAAAGAACATATGGAATTCTACTAGGGAGAAACTTTTGTAGAGAATTCGGTGGAGAGATTCATATGGACGGTCCAAAGCTAGAATCCTGTCAAGGGTGTAATGCAGAACATTGGAGCCTAAATCACAAAAGAAGTACACAGTCACCAACTCGACGACCCCAAGGCCCAGATTCTCTTCAAATTATCAGGGATGGGGAACTACTTCTTATCCACTAAGTCTGATAGAATGGATTTTCTCATCCAGGAGGAAGACCTTAACAAGATATGGACACTACAGTTTGATGGCAGTTGCGCAACAAGTGGATGTGGCCTACTGGAGCCATCCTGATATCCCCAGAAGAAGAGATTTTCCCTCTTTCTTTCAAATTGTAGTTTTTCAATACAAACAATACCGCTGAGTATGAATCTTTGTTACTCGGTATGCAAGCTCAAAGGAAAGAGGAATCAATAATCTAAAAGCACAAGGTGATGCCGAACTGATCGTCAACCAGATAAAAGGGGTGTCTTAGGTAAAGAATGGCAGGACTCGAGCACTACCACAATGCGGTATGGGACTATTATCCAAAATTCACCCCGGGGTAATTTCGATAACATGCATCGATTATTCAAGTCCCGAGGCAAATAGATTGATTCAAGGCAAAAATCATGTCTCTGGGATCCCCTCTGCTTCTTTCTAACTCTTCTTTCCAAGAAGAAAAGAGCAAGTTCTAAAAAAGGATGAAAAAGTTGCAAAAACCAAGCTTGGGGCAGAAAAAATCATGAAAATCAGCTAAGTCCTAGTCCAGGCGGTCCTTGGGATAGTTGGGACATTGGGGCCCGAATCGGCCGAAAGGCGCTAGGCGGCTCTGCGCAAAGGTAAAGGGACATCTGGGCCGTGGGGACGCGCGGGACGCAAAAGGGCGAACCGACCGAAGGTTAAAAAATTGACTAAGCTTGTTGTGCGAGATAAGGCTAGGACGCACGTAGGATGTGAAAAGGTGAAGCGGCTGAGAGAAAAGGAAGCCCATTTCGGGTGGTTCGGAGAAGAATTTGTCCCAGACAGTCCGGGATAGTTGGAACAAATGTACGCGAAGGATCACGAACCACCGGATTGGCGAAGCAGGAACTTTAGTGCAGGACAAAGGGACGCGTGGGACGCGGAGAGCCGAAAGAGCTGAGAGCCAATGGAAATGTGCCACGTGTCTTCACCTCAAAGAGGGACAGGGAAGCCCGAATCGGGTGGATCGGAGAAATTTGTCCCAGATGGTTTGGGACATCCGGGCCAAAATACGCAAGGACGTGAAAACCCGGAAAAGCCGCCAACGAATCAGAACATGCCACGTGTCCTAAGGAGCAAGGAAGTGTGGAGCTCGGGGAGGACTTAGAAAATTTAGCAAAAGTCTTGGGCCCAAAAAATTAAAAGGTAAGGATGACCCCGCGCCCCTGTCCTCCAACCAAATGATGCCACGTGTCCCAAAGTGGCGGGCGCGGGGGGAAAATGAGAATTTTTCCAAAGTATGAAAAAGGTCGAAATTTCAAAGGAAAGCCCACGGAAAGGTGGAGGAGAGAGAATTTCTCATCCAATCAGTGCCCGACACGTGTCGTCCAAGTGGCAGAGCGCGGGAAAATTTCAAACATCCATTTTTGGGCCATTTTGCCCTAAAACTTCAGACCTTCATATCTTTTGATCCAGAGCTTGGATTTGCACGTTCTTTATATCATTGGAAAGCTTATGAAATTCTCTATAGGATTCCATGGTCAATCTCTAATTTTGGTTCAGTTTGGAGAGAGAAAATTCAAAAACATTTCTGGTACGTGTTCATGGCCAGAAGTGACATTTCAGCGACCAAATTTAATACAGAATGGGTCACACTCTCCTCCCATTTGGTCAAAATGACAGGGTATGGGTTTGTAAGGTCCTCCATGCTGATTTAATGCATTTATAGTTAATGAGGAATGGGCTCCCACATTTTTTATACGTTTTCTCTCTCATGGGCTCGACCCATGCAATGTAAAAGCCAGATTTGGCTCATTTTGGTGGGATTGATTACAAGTTGTTCATCTTTTCTACTCTGCCCTCCCTTCTTTTTCTTCTCTAGGGTTGAAAATGGAGTTTGAACCTCCTCCCTTGCTCTGTAATGGTGTTTTTTTCCTTTTACTATTGAAATGATGTTCTGTAAATTCTAAAGCAACAAAAACATGTTTTGTGAGGCATCTGTCCATCCTTGCTCGTTTCTTGCTTGTTTTCTTCTTGCCTCTCTTCATTGCAGGTATTTGTGCACGTTTGAATGTTCATTGCAGGTTTAGAGCTATGTTCATGGAGTTTTGGGACATTTTCTCGTGTGAAATCTATCCTTGGGTGCTGTGATGCATCTGTCCATCCTTCCCATTACTCACCTCTTCTTGTTCCATGGCGCTTTGATAGATGTTCAACATTCTCCTTCTCTAGTGTATCACCGTTTTAGTGTAGGCTTTTTCTGTTTTCCCTTTTCTCTCTCTCTCTATCTCCTTGGCATGGTGAGATTAGGTTTAGATTAGCTTGCCCGCACTTTGGAATAGCTTGTGGCGGTAGTTTAGGAGTAGGAACCAACCTTCTCTCGGAGATTCCTTTCTCATTTCTGCAAGTCCCACACTTGGAGAAAGGTTTCAATGTTGTGCAATCACACTTTGGATGCTAGAGTGATCAACCTAGAAATATGATCAGCCTCCGTGGGTGCTATGATTTTTCCCTAACGGTTTTGGCACGCCCGATGGGACACTTAGAGGTCTTCCACTTCATCTTTTACGAGGTTGGTGTGTTCTGTGAAGATTTCAGCCTTTGGAGGCACTTGCAAACACATCCAGCGACTCCATCCGATCAAGAACCCATTTACGAAGGTGCGAGACCTATTTTTCATCCATTCCCATCCATCCTTCTTTCCATCTCTTTCATTATTTTCCATTCCATGAAGTTGTGCAATCATGACTTCTTTTCCATCATGGAACTCACATTTACAACAGCAGTATATTCCACCTCCAACACGCATTACAACTCTTTCAAATCAGCATTTTGAACAAATTCAAAATCAGCATGCATACCCATATGAGCAGCAATGCCAAAATCAATTTGGCTATGGAGCTTTCCAAGAGCAAGAGTATACATATAATGAAGACAATCAGATGCAAGATGCTGGTCTGTTGGAGAAAATCCAAAAGATGGAGGTAGAGATGGTGCAGTTCAGAGCAACAGCTCAAATGAGAGCTTTCAGAATTGGTTGTAGGACTCCTTGTCCATGGGGAGGCCCTTTTCCAAGACACTTTAGCCCTCAAGAGAAGCTGGACTTCATGATTGCAATGCTGCCATTGCTTGCAAAGTGGATTGAAGAAATAGAGGTGTATGAGAGGAGTATTCAACAACCTTGTCAACGGGTAAGCACGCCATCTCATGCCTTTCTTTTTCCTCTTTCCCAATCTGTTTTATCTCAGCAGTGTCAAGTTTTAAACTCTCCATCTGCTGTCCCAAATGTTGATCCCATGTCTCCACCTCTCAGTCTTCCACCACACCTCAATTCTTCTTTCCTTTTTCCTTCCAAACAGTCATCCCCTCCACAAGAGCTAACAGAAATACCCCCTCCTCCAAAGAAACAAGAGTTTCTACCTCCACCACCACAAAAAATTGCCAAGCCATTTGAGTTACAATCCACTTCTCCTCTTGTATTCCCAAATCCATGTTGGGAGGGTGAAAATCAAATTCATCAAGGAAAACAACAAAGAAGAAGAGGAGCCCAACGAAAAAAGAAATAACAGACAACTTGAGGGTTTGGGCTGCCAGATTTGGGATGACAAAGATCCCTTGATGGTTAAACCTACGAAGAGGCTAAAGTTGAACAAATGGTGGTCGGACTGATTTTGTTGCAGCGAGAAGAAGAAGATCTTGCAGTCCCAACTTGTCCTCTAGAAGCGGAGATTGAAGAGTTTGACTTAACAAACTTCATCTTTGGAGGAAGAGTTCAATCAAGAGCAAGATTGTCTTCAAACATTGGAGGAAGGAGAAGCTGCTCCAGATCCAAAAGAAGAGGAGCACATTCTAGTTGTGGAGGAGAAAAGTGTAGATCTAAGGGCTTTGAGCACAAAGCGAAAGCTACAGAGAACCTTCGCTTCTTCTTTCTACTTCACCTCTCTCAAGTTATAGTATCAAGAGGAGTTTGATCTCTCAAACTCAATGTTGGAGGGTGAAAGAAACCATGGTGATCAAGTTACAGATCAAGAAGACACCATGGAGGAAGTTGAGCATTTGCGGCAGAGAACAATGAGGCGGTTTATCTGTCAAATTTGGAGAAGATTGTTTTGATGGAGAAGAACCGGTTGAGTTTCCACCATTCTCTCTTTCATCATCCACATTACAAACACTTGAGTCTCTGCATCATGAAGGAGAACATTCATTTGCAGTAGCTTGCATCTTATAGCAGCTCTTTGGAATCAAGATTGAAAGATTTAAATCTTTCACATTCTTCATTGGAGGAAGAAAAAGGGAAGAAGGGTCCTACCATTGATTCCACACCATCCATTCAGGAGGGTCTACAAGAAGACTCCATTTTGGAGTTGAAAATCGAGCTATGGGCATATCAAATGGATCGGACCTTGCCCGATCGGGTATTTGGCTTCATTGGAGCCAAAGGAGAAGTCCAACCAGGTCATGTTTGCTTCGAGCATGAGGGTGAGCTACAAAGTACCAAGGATCAGCCGTCATGCCTCTTCAATCCAAATGCGAGCAACTAAAAGAGGTATTGAATTTGCCTTCAGCGATACCTTGATGATTTGGGTGAAAAACCAACTTCTTGTTGATTTTTGACTCATCCTAACAACCATGATCAGCTCCAAATCAATTGCATGGCTGCCACTTTTGAGAAAGGGAAGCTATTTCTCACAACCAATTACAGGGTTTGTTTAGCTTGCCTTTGCTTCCAGTTAGAATAGAGTAGGTAGGTTTGCTTTCAGTAGAAGAAGTGCTTATGCACACTCTGCATGTTCCATTTGGAGCATGTATGATTTTCAGTTTTGTACATAGTTTTGTGGTGCTGGTTTTGCTCTTGCACATGTCATCCCAGTGGCATTTTGGTGAGAAAAACTCCATGTCCGGTGGGATTCAAGTGGTTCAGAGGGAGGTTTTCAAAGTTCAGATCAGTTTTCAGGCTACTACTCATGACTCCATGCCCAATGGATTGCTTCAGCTACTGATCATTCATCTAGCAGGCAGATGACCCCGCTGAGTCACCAAAATTGTTATCCAAAATTCACCCCCAGGGTAATTTTGATAACATGCATCAGATTATTCAAGTCCCAAGCAAATAGATTGATTCAAGGCAAAATCATGTTTCTGGGATCCCCTCTACTTCTTTCTAACTCTTCTGTCCAAGAAGAAAAGAGCAAGTTCTAAAAAAGGGTGAAAAAATTACAAAAACCAAGCTTGGGGCAAAAAAATCATGAAAATCGGCTAAGTCCTAATCCAGGCGGTCCTTGGGACAGTTGGGACGTCGGGGCCGAATCAGCCAAAAGGCCACCAAGTGGTCCACGCAGCAAAGGGAAATCCGGGCCATGGGGACGCGCAGGACACGAAAGGGCGAACCGGCTAAAGGTGAAAAAATTGACTAATTGTTATGCGAGATAAGGCTAGGATGCTGAGGACGTAAAGGACATGAAAAGGCAAAGTGGCCAGAGAGCAAAGGAAGCCCATTTCGGGTGGTTCGAAGAATTTGTCCCAGGGATGCAGACAATTGGAACAAATGTACGCGAAGGACGCGAACCACCAGGATCGGCTGAAATAGGGAACTTTAGTCAGGGACAAAGGGACACGTGCGGCGGAGAGAGCCAAAAGAGCGAGAGCCAATGGAAATGTGCCATGTGTCTTCGCCTCAAAGAGGGACAAGGAAGCCCAGATCGGGCGGATCGGAGAAATTTGTCCTAGACAGGTTTGGGACATCCGGGCCAAAAATACGCGAAGGATGCGAAAACCCGGAAAAGCCGCCAGTGAATCGAACATGTCACATGTCCTAAGGGAAGGAAGTGTGGAGCTCGGGGAGGACTTAGAAAATTTAGCAAAAGTCTTGGGCCCAAAAAATTAAAAGGTAAGGATGACCCCGCGCCCCGTCCTCCAACCAAATGATGCCACATGTCCCAAAGTGGCGGGGCGCGGAGGAAAATGAGAATTTTCCAAAGTATGAAAAAGGTTGAAACTTCAAAGGAAAGCCCACGAAAAGGTGGAGGAGAGAGAATTGCTCATCCAATCAGCGCCCAGACACGTGTCGTCCAAGTGGCAAAGCGGGAAAATTTCAAACATCCATTTTTGGGCCATTTTGCCCTAAAACTTGAGACATTCATATCTTTTGATCGAACTTGGATTTGCATGTTCTTCATATCATTGGAAATCTTATGAAATTATCTACAAGATTCCATGGTCAATCTCTAATTTTGGTTCAGTTTGGAGAGAGAAATTCAAAACATTTCTAGTACATGTTCATGGCGAAGTGACATTTCAAAACCAAATTTAATACGAGAATGGGTCGCACTCTCCTCCCATTTGGTCAAAATGACAGGGGTATGGGTTTATAAGGTCCTCCATGCTGATTTAATGCATTTACAGTCAATGAGGAATGGGCTCCCATGTTTTTGTATGTTTTCTCTCTCATGGGCTCGACCCATGCAATGTAAAAGCCAGATTTGGCTCATTTTGGGGGATTGATTACAAGTTGTTCATCTTTTCTGCTCTACCCTCCCTTCTTTTTCTTCTCTAGGGTTGAAAATGGAGTTCGAACCTCCTCCCTTGCTCTGTAATGGCATTTTTTCCTTTTACTATTGAAATGATGTTCTGTGCAAACTTCGAAACAAAAAAACGTGTTTTGTGATGCATCTGTCCATCCTTGCTCGTTTTTTACTTGTTTTCTTCTTGCCTCTCTTCATTACAGGTATTTGTGCACGTTTGAATGTTCATTGCAGGTTTGGAGCTGTGTTCATGGAGTTTTGGGACATTTTCTGTGTGAAATCTATCCTTGGGCCTGTGATGCATCTGTCCATCCTTCCCATTGCTCACCTCTTCTTGTTCCATGGCAGTTTTGATAGATGTTCAACATTCTCCTTCTCTGGTGTATCACCGTTTTAGTGTAGGCTTTTTTTGTTTTTCCCTTTTCTCTCTCTCTCGTCTCCTTGGCATGGTTAGATTAGGTTTAGATTAGCTTTCTGTGTTGGAATAGCTTGTGGCGGAGTATTTTAGGAGTAGGAACCAGCCTTCTCTAGAGATTCCTTTCTCATTTCTGCAAGTCCCACACTTGGAGAAAGGTTTCAATGTTGTCTGAATCACACTTTGGATGCTAGAGTGATCAACCTAGAAATCTGATCGGCCTCTGTGGGTCTTTGTGATTTTACACTAATAGGGACAACATTGAGAAATTTGACACTTTCTCAATAAAAGCCATTCCATGAGCTCAAAATGACATGGCCGATTCATTGGCCATCTCAGTGTCTCTTATGCTCCCTCACCCAGGGCTGAAAATAGACACATATACCATTGAGGTAGTCTTTCGCCCAAGCATGCCAGGACAATTCTTAGCAGCGGTATTCAACGATGACAATCAACTTGTTGCTTTTCTAGAAAAAGCTGATAATTTCAATGAGCTTCATTTTGAGGGATCTACTTCTACATGCCGTGAATCTATCACTAGTCAAGCAAACAAATCAAAAGAAGGTGATGGCATATGTCAGCTCAAGGGAAATAAAATTCTGAAGGGTTTAGTCTCTCTGGAATGATTGTTTGACAAAAATGATCATTTTGTCAAGAAGAAGTGACAAGATGATCCTAACTCCTCTCCAGAGACCGAATCTGTCAACCTGGGTACTGATAGAACATCCATAGTTTGTGAACATTGGGAAATGTTGTACACCTAAGGAAAAGTAGAAGTTTATCAAGTTCTTTGAAGAAGTATATGTACATATTGGCATGGTCTTATGCTGATCTGAAATCTTTCAAGCCTAAGGACGTTCAACATGACATCTGTTAAAGGATAAGATCAAACCCTTTCGCCAGAAACAGAGGCATTACAATCCCAAGATCTCGGGTACCATTTAGGTGGAAATACATAAAATGTTGGATGCGAGAATCATCTTTCCTATCCATCACAATACCTGGGTCATGAACATCGTGCCCGTACAAAAGAAGAATGGTGAGATACACATATGCATAGATTTTCACAATCTAAATTAGGCGTCCTTGAAGGACAATTACCGCTGCCCATAATGGATCAAGTTACGCAGGCGTGTCGATTCGAGATGCTTTATCCATGCTGATGGTTTTAGGGCTATAATAAGATTGAAGTATCACACGAAGACCAATTCAAAATGACATTCACTACTCCACAGGGCACATTCACCTATAGTACGAGGCCTTTTGGCTTGACCAATCTTGGTGCCACCTTTCAACAAGTGATGGACTTCACATTCAAAGGTATGATGGGAAAGGTCATCGTAGTTTATTTGGATGACTTAACTGTGTTCTCAAAAAAGTGAAGTGATCATTGTGATCATTTGGAGCAAGTATTGATTAGATGCTGAGAACACGAGATTTCCTAAATCCAAAAAGTTTGTTTTCCGGGTAGCTTAGAAGGAAAGTTACTAGGACATGTTGTCGTAAGGAAGGAAAAAGATAGATGTCAAAAGGGTTAAGGCTATTCGAGCCTTACCTTACCCACGAGAAAGATCGGTGTTCACTCTTTCTTTGAAAAGGTGAATTTTCTCAGACGCTTTGTTCCTAACTTCGCTGAAAAGACTTGTCACATATCAAATATGATGAAAGGGTCACAAACATTCCGGTGGAGCGAAGAAGGAAAGATGTCATTCAAGGATATAAAAGCCTCCATTGCTCATGCACCTGTCCTGGTATGTCCCGACTTCTCCAAGGATTTTATCATGTACAGTTATGCATCTACACATACTGTATCAGCCATCTTAATGCAGAAGAACTCGACGGATGTTGAATCTCCAATCGTTTTCATGAGCTCCCCTCTCAAGCTTCATGAATTGAAGATGTCTTAGTTAGAAAAACATGCCTTCGTAGTAGTCAAAGTAGTCAAGAACTTCCGGTACTACATCCTAAACTCTCATACGGTAGTGTTGGTTCCTGACATGGCAGTTAAGTCTATCCTAACTCAACAGGAGTTAGGAAGCTTACGAGGGAATTGGATTGCAAAGGTCCAAGAGTATGATCTAGACATAAAACCAACCAAGTTGGTAAGAGGCAAGGGCCTAAGTCAGTTTATGGCTGAAAACAAAGATTCAGAGGTCCCTAAAGAGAAAGTTGATCACAGAGCGGGGAGCAGGGTGAACTTAAGAAAGTAGATTCTCTACCTATGGTTCTATTTGTTACGACCAGTGATGAGTGGTATTCCAACATCACTTTCTTTCTCACTTACGGTGAGTGTCCAGCCCATCTAACTTCAAAGGAAAAGTGGACTGTAAAGCTCAGGGCAGCTAGATATGTCATATGGGATGATGGTTTATACAAGCACGGGATTGATGGGATCTTCTTGCGATGCATTGAAAAACCACAATAGATCAAATTGCTTGAAATTTTTCATGATTGGCCTACGGAGATCACTTCTCCTCATCCGTAACAACACATAAGATCATCACGGGCTGGGTACTCTGCCAACGCTATTTTCAAGATACTGACCACTGGGTAGCGAAAAGTGAGCTCTGCCCAGGCGGTTTGTTGGCAAACCAAAATTGGCTTCTTTTCCCCTCAGGCCCGTCATTATTGATGAACCATTCAGGTAATGGGGAATCGACTTTATCAGAGCACTACATCCCCAATCAAGAGCCAGACATAGTTATGTCCTAATAGTAATAGATTATTTCACCAAACGGGTGGAGGCCATACTGTTAAGAATTCCACCTCACGAAGTTCTTTACAACTTCATCAAAGAAAATATCATCATGAGATTTGGCATCCCACACAAGATCGTTGCTGATAATGCTTCCAACTTCTCCTCATGGGAAATTATCAGTTTTTGCTATGGATACGAGAATAACCTTGGCCCATGCCTTGGATTATTACCCCCAGGGAAATGGTCAAGAAAAATCCAGTAATAAGAACCTAGTGACCATCATACGGAAGTTGGTCGATGAGAATCAGCGGTCCTGGCACAAGTCATTATATGATGCTTTGTGGGTAGACTGTATTACTCCGAAGAGGTCTCTCGGTATGTCACCTTTTCAAGTGTTATATGGAATCGACACTTGAGCTCCCCATTTCCATGGAACTTCCTGCTCTGCGCTTGGCATGAGCGATCGAAGATGAGACTTTCCAAAATTCTCTAGAAAAGAGGATCATGTATCTAACAGAACTTGAAGAAAAGAGAGTAAGAGTGGTCAATAGGATCACTGAACATCAAAATCAAGTCAAGAGATTGTTTGATAAAAAGGCTAAGTAGAGGGATTTCTAGGTGGGAGATCTCGTCCTTTTATGGGACAAGCGAAGAGAGCCAAAGGGCATGCACGGAAAATTTGACTCTCTTTGGAGAGGGCCTTTCAAGATCAAGTAGCTCAATGGAGAGAATAGCTTCTATCTCTCATATCTAGATGGAACTGAGCTCCCACTTCCCTATAGTGGGCAACATCTCAAAATATTCAGGAAGTAGAGCTTGCTCTCTTCTTTGTACAATTTTCTTTAGTTGTGTGTTTGTTTTCTGTTGGTTGTGTGTTTTCCTTTCTTTTTTTTCACCCTTGTTTTTGACTCTATAGCCCAATGGATAGGCACATGTAGATCTGGGATTCTCTACCCTTAAGCTTCACTTAAAGATAGTCCCCAGAAAGAGCCAGCTATTATCACCGTAAAATTGTGAGGATAATTTTGCGAGTAACCATACCAACAATTTCCATTTTGGTCCCCGTTGAGGTCTCTTAATGTTGAAATGGCATAAACTCCCTTTACGGAAAATCTAGCTTTTAGAACTTGGTATTTTGACCTTTTTGAGTTGGGTGCGGTTTTCATTCATGTTAAATCACCCAAAATTGTGCCCCTCTATTCCTTTGGCACATTCTAGGGAGTGTCAACATTCCAAATGTTATGCCTCTCTAAGGTGTGCCAAGGCACAAGCACCATATTGTTATCACTCTCTAAAGTGTGTTGTGGGCACTAAAAATGTAGTGTTGACACTCTCAAAGCTTGTGCCATGGTGCAAATCCCTTCGTGTCGACATCCACTTAGGTGCGCCATAGAAAAAAGTTAGTGGTGCATTTATTACACCCTTTGCTATATATAGGCACGTCCGACCTATCATTTTCACAATTGAAAAAACATGAAAAGTTATTCCTCTATTCTTATCAACATTCTTATCATTACGTGTTGCCATTTGTCATGTTCGTGGTCCCCACATCGTCTCCTTCATCATTATATATTCCTAGTAAGTGGCCCTTTCCCTTCTTGTGGATTTGTTGTGGTTTTTATGTTGGGTTAGGTGATTAGGATTGTTGATAATAAACAATGAACCTAAGAAGATAACACAATCCCAACCCATTTTACAAAACCCACGTGCAAGCAATTTTTCACTCTCCTTCCAGTTTGTAAATCTAGAAGGCTCTGCCTCAAATTGACCCCGCCCCTTTTCTCCTCTATCCCTGCTTTACCAAGGTTAACCTCTTGCTATCAAAATCTGAAGTGAGAGAGTAAAAATCACAAAATAAAGAGAATCACCTGCTGTCTTCCATGACGCAATTTTCATCGTGTTGTGCTAAATGCGATTGCGCCTTTGGCACACCTTTTAGTCATCTTTGCATCAAAAATCCATGCCAATGTGCTTTGTGAACTCGTGCAGCAAAATCCCTTTCCGATGCCTTATAAAAAATACAAAATTCCTAAGGTGTCGGCGTGAGTGCACCTACACAGGTAGCAACAACACTTCATCTTTATGTAAACCCTTTCCATTCCATGCAAAGATTAACTCTTTGGTGTACCTCACCTTGATGTTGCATCTTTTGCATCCATGCCTTCTCACACCATAATACTCTACATTACACCAATCCTATCTCGCCCCACTAAAAGACTTCCAAAGCGCAAGTGCACATCCCCCTTGACACCAAGATTTGAATGTTGTGTGTTGTCTATCCACACCCCGCACCCCTTTAAGCGCTACTTTTTCCCATGCAACACTTTCCCAAAGTGCGCCTTGCTTTTCTAAGTCCTGAGACTACGGTAAAGGCTGCGCCTTGCACCCAATGGCTCATAAATTGCTAACTTTTCATTCTGTAAGATTTTATGGATGAATTAATGACTAACATGGCCCATTCAGTGATGGACTTCCACGATTCTTCTTGTAGATCAATAGCTAAACTCGAGATCCACACGTCTTCATCAGTAGGGAGCCAACCAAGTCCAGGTAAAGCCAAGCTAACGAGCAAAAATGAAATATAAATACCAAAGGGCAGGGATGTCGACTAAGCTTGCGAGATGTGTCCTTGATATCAAAGATTAAGAACTCGAGCACATTAACATGGAAGAATTCTAGGCGAGAACCAAGAAGGTCACGGGCAGCCCATGGATGGATAAATTGGTTGGTAGTGGTGCATGCTTTGCTACGGGGCTCCTAGTGAGCACAATCAACAATGAGTTTATGATGTTGGTGGGCCGTTGTTATAATAAGAACACAAGATGTGTCAAAAATGAGAAAGGTGAGGTGATAATCAACCTCACTCCTTGACATTTTGTTTTCATGTTGGGTATCCCTCACCATCGACATTTTGTAGCGGTGAGCCGGGAGAATTGTGTAAAGACATGGACTAAAAATGAAGAAAAATATATGTAGTTAATGAATGAGGTGTACCTCAAGAATAAGAAGGTGACAACCCGAGGTGGCCACAATTCATTCATCACGTGACTTTTCGGAGAGGAGGTGAGTGACACAATCACCTTCCTAAGTAGGGTGTTTGGGCTACTGATACCCACTACTTTCACAAGTGGATGCTTAGGTATTTGGAAACAATGAATAAAAATGTTCCCAATTAGCGTTTTGACCGGGAGAGATTATCAATGCAACACAATCTCGAGCATATTTAACAACTTTCAACAATGGGAGGTTCTATATAAACTCTATGTAGTATATGTTCTTGCTACTTGAAAGAGGAACTACCCAAGCATTGAATTGGTGTGGGATATGGCCCAGACGGGATATACTGAGTACTATCTAGAGTTAAGACTAGAGAACAACATAGCCCAATTCAGTAAAATCAACGATGTCTTCTTCTATGGTGTCATCTGCCTCTTGAGGCCCAACATGACTTACGGTCGAGACTGACCAAAGTGTGGTCATAGCCCACGAGAAGTGGGAAGTGTTATTCACATAATTCTCCACTTTCACCTATCTCAAGGGCTACTAACTTCTTAGGAGACCCCCCAAATTAGCAAGGTTAGCGGGAACCAAACTGATCCTATTGGAGCTGTCTAGACACCTCATCACATACCGTGAGAAGTGTTTGAAAAGGAAGAAGGGTGGAACTTGATTCCCCCTCACAGTGGGTAGGTACACTTACACTTCACAAAGCAAAGCCCAAGAGATGTTTGCAGAGCTTGAATTGCTCAATTTGAAGCATAATTTCCTGGCAAGGCCAACCTTTGATCCTCGTGATTGCCTTCTAGAGGAAAATATCAATCCAATTCATGCCCCTCAAATTGAATATATCTACATCGACCTATATCACGAATTTGAGCTCAGATGAAAAGATCATTCCCGACTGGCCCTAACAGAGATCATTCAATATGGTGTGGCTATCGTCCCAAAGGATTTCCAAGCAACTGATCAAGAAGTTGATCAAATTTATCTAGACATGGATGGGGAAAATTGGCCGTTTGCCGAAATTGATAGAAACAAGGCCCCTCAAACTATAGAGGAAAGGGTCGAGAGAATCTTTGTGGCGCATCGAGCATTGGTGCAAGAAAATGGTATCATTTACCTTGGGGTAGAATTTACCACATCTCCCTTAGGGAATGCACCCACCAGGCCGAAACACTTGCCTAAAGGAAAAGGAAAAGATAAAGAAGGAGAGGTAAGCACTGCTCAGAAAGAAGTTCCTAAGAGCCCTCCTTCCACCGCTGAGGAACAAGTTGTGGACTTAGTGTCCCTAGGAAGAGAAGAAGCGGCCAGTGCTCTAACGGACACATCCACTTAGGATGTTGTCACATCTACAACTGGCAAAGTATCAACCATTCCCTCTCTTGCTCCTCCTTCCCCTCCTCATGTTACTCAACCAACCGCTCCTTTGGTTGTGTCTTCCCCTGCTTCTTACACGTTCCCCCTCCCTCTTCCTCCATCTTCTCTTCCCTCGCAGATCTGTCCCCTAAGCATTTCTTCCCTCATCTCACAGATCCCTTCCACCCCCATGGTTCCCTCTCTTACAGTGACTCCTAACCCCATGAGCGTTGGAGTGTTGGCTTCTTTCTCAATGCTGCCACCAAGTGTCTCGACACATTTCCCCATGTCCACTATAGTTGCTCCTTCTTCCACCCCTGTTTCCTCCTCTTCCTCTGGTCCCACTCCCCTAAGTCTAGAATGGATCTCCAAACACCTGAGCCAACATAAGAGGAAAGTCCCTATTGCACCCATGGACTTCTCCATTATTCCAACTAAAGGGCCTAAGAAGCAAAAGGCTATAACTCGCTTCTCTCAAAGTGCTTTAGGTGAAAGGGTTATGGAGATCGTGTACCCTGATCCCACAAAGAAGAAAGAAGATCTATCTCCTATAGATTTTACACTCGAGTCACTGATGGGAACATCATCGAGAGCCTTTTGCGAGGAGAGGCCTTATCCATAGTGGATGCCTATACATACCAAAAATTGTAGGGTACTTTGCACCATCAAAATAATGTAACATGTGCCCCAATGATGATACAGGTCTCCTCACAAGGTGTTCGGGATCTGAAAAAGCTCTCCAAGTATGTGTTAACATCCCGCATACCCCGCTTAGCCCCTGCGTGCTTTGTTTTCTCTTCTCCCCTCCTTTTCTTTGTGTTTTGGTCTTCAGTGATGAAACCGCCACCCTTTACGGGTGGCGGTCCTATAACTTTCACCGCCCTACTCGGGGCGGTGGTCTTCAAGCATTTTCCAGAATGCTCTTTTAACATGACTCATGTAAATTTTCAACGTTTACCAGCTTTTTTTCACCGCCTTTTCTTGTATTTATGATTCTGGTTCCCTGGAATAGTGTTTTGGCATTGTTTATGGTTTAAGAGATCAATTTGGTTTTCACCTTTGGGTAAATGGGATTCTATAAATAGCTAGCTTGTGCTCAAGAAAATGGCCCCTCAAATTTGCCTCTGAATTTCTCATTCCAATAGTTTAGCCTTTCATTTTGTTTAGGATTCATAGTTTCATTTGTTAGATGTATAGTTAGCATTGTTTAGCTGTCAGAAAGCCACATATTCTCCTTGTGCAAAGTGTTGTTGTCATTTCATCCAAATCAATTGGAGTAGGATAGTTTGATTTCAATAGGAAGCCATTAAAGTTGCAGGTTTTGTTCATCCAACAGGATAGTTTCAGGTGCTGGACATTTTATGTTGCATGACTCATAATAAATCCCGCTAGGAATTGCATAGGCCAAGCTCTGTACTCTTGCGCTATCCCTCTCCTACTCGCATTGTATTCAGTCTACATCCTAAGCTACCTTTGTTCCAATATCTACTTTTGTTGATGCTAGCATTACACGCTTTTCTGGATCCACGTGAGCACAAAAGAATGAGGAGATCACACTAAGGGGACAAGGTCACACACCATCGGATTTGCCACATTACAGTAGAATCCAGTTCTAGCTTTCAAAGTTCTAGTTAAAAGTATATCAAATAGCGTAGCTAATCATTTCATTTCAGTTAATTTTTACTCTTGATATTTCCGGGAAGTGTGGGGATTGATAGTTTCTGAGAAACTATGATTCACTCCTCACTTCTGAGGTAGGATCGAGAGTCTTTCAAATAGAGTAGATCAGTTATCAGGTTATTTAGAATAGATCTACAAATTGCACAGACAAGCAAATATACTCGGTCGCTTTGTTTGTTTTAATTGCGTTATTAGTTTAGTTGTCAATTTTAGATATATTAGATAAGTTGCTCTTTAAAATCTATTCAGTAGTTTAGCAATATGCATCAAACTTAGAAATATACATAAATATATCTTGCATGTTTAGTTTATTCTGTCATTAATTAGCTTTATATCACTTGCTTTTGTATGACAATCACAGGACCTAGAGAGCCTAGAGAATACGTATTCAAGCTAATCGTGCCTCAAACCAATCTTATTATGGCAATAACTGATATAGATCAGAACCTTAGAATCCAATTCTTCCGAACAACGAAGATTTACAACGAGATCAGCTCACGGTTAAGTAGGTTAAATATAGAAGACGACCAAGCGCACACATTTTGGTCAAATCAGCCAAACTACAGATTACCCTAGATAAAGTATCCGCATGACTATAAAAGGACTTGAAAGAGAGAAAACATTCGGTTGTGACCCTTTGGTCCAACAACTAGATGCAGGAGATACTCTCACAGACATAGATACTAGCTTGAGGATTCAAGTTGCAAGAACGCCTATAAGATACTTAGAAAAGATTGTACAATTGTTAGTTCTAAACGTAGAGGCTGAAAAGGCATATGACTATTGATACTAGGGATTAAGGAATGATTTCACACATGACCATAACAGTCCATAAAGCAACCATGAATCTACGGTTGTGACCCACAAATTCCACAACCCAACGAATCCACAGGTGAATCAGACATAGATGCTAGCTTACGCACATTAGTATTTAGATCTACTCCACTTCCACCTACCATCATCACACAATTATCCTTGTTAGACATAGCAGCTAACAAAGCTAAAGATTTATGGACTAGACCAGAGAATCGGCCATAGAATCTGCTATATATCCATCATCCATCATATGACCCTGTCTGGAGACATACACGAAACCATCCCAAGTCATTTTCCACGTATCCCACAACCTATAGATCGGATCACGCCAGAGCTTGATATTGATTGGAGCCTTTGAGCAGTCATCCTTGCCAGCCGATCTATCACACCCGATTCAATTTGGGAGGGCCTTCTTTGCCTTAGATTCACAGATTCCATTAGTGCATGTCAAAGATATAATATTTCCTAACTAGTTTACCCATACCCTATGCATAATCCATCCCCACTGGCTGTCTCGGCACGACCTCGGGAGGTTGAGTGCGAGGAAGAGTCACTTGTAGATTCCCATGCTCACTTGTCACTTTTCCATCGTATAAAATTGGTGAACCCGACGTGAAACAAACACGCAACCTTCTGATACCTCATTAAGCCTTCACATCAGCTTCACCAACAAAATTGGTGAACCCGACGTGAAGAACACAGTGCTTTCGCTATTACCTATTTCTTCCACCTTCGCTCCTTCCCATTATTCTATGGGTATTCATATACCCCGAATATGTCAGGATTCGATGCATGTGTAACTCCCTAGGTCTCGAGGCATACTACGCTCAACTGAATAGACAGTCATCACCCTCACTCTCAGTATGGGGTGACAACTATTCAAATAACCAATTATCAACACAAACTCCACCTCCAAGGACTAGATATAGTTCATCTTTCCAAACAGAGGAGTTGGATCAACTCACTCAAAGACAACAAATAGAGCCTTCAGGCTCGAACAATATGACGTTCACAGGAGAATCTGGTTCGTCTCCTCAGGTGCTGCTTAGACCACAAATTAGTAGACAATCAGATCCATACCCGGTTTTAGATGATGAGCATTCAGTGTGTTATGCTAGGAATGAACAACGCTCTCGGAGTATGTACCCACCTATAGGAGGTTTACAAACACAACCCGAGATCTCTTCTCAAGAAAATACCTCCATGCCACTACATATAGGAAATGCCCTCGGGAAACTTGGCAGGGCAGTGATCAGTTCATAGCAGGGTATCACATGCCTATACAATATCAGGATATACAACAAACGCCACTAAGGCAAAATACTGTGACTTCACCAAATGAAGTCATTTCAACGTTAGTAGAAAAGGTTAGGGGGTTAGAACTTGCTCAAGCAAATCAAAATTCCCAATTCATGTAGGTAGGAAGTTCCAATCCTCCACACCATCCTAGCCAAGTAGATCTCATCACGAGAATGGCATGTTGGGCATTCCTCCTCGGTATTCACAACAAATGCCAACTAAAACTGTCATTCCTAACACCATTCCGATACCTCCCCGTCTGGTACAAAATAATCCATTCCTATACAATACCCCTTCATACTTAAACATATACTCCAAATCACCACAGGGAGATATGTTCTCCTCTCTCGACATGTTTACTCAACCACAGGGGTTTCCTTATGCCCCTACCAGTGCATACGCTATGCCATATCAACAACCCATTCCACCGCCACCCCCTCAGCAGGCACCATCAATGGTCGAAACCTACGCAATAGGGACTTATTCAGAATATTTGAAAGAGCCCTTAGACTTCACCATACGAGGCATCATGCTTCCAAGACCTCTTCCTAATTTTCCCAAATACAAAGGGGAGGGAGATCCAAATGCACATATCAAGGCCTATGCCACAGCCATTTGAGAACTGCTCCCTTGGGATGGGGTTGTTGCCAAAATATTTCCCAAAACATTAGAAGGTATCGCCCTCGATTGGTATTACAGAATACCTGAAGCCTCCATCCATTCATTTAAACAACTCATTTCTGAGTTCATCAAGGCATTTGATATGAACAAACTGTTGAGAACAGGAATCAGGGAATTCTTGCACATTAAGCAGGAACACAATGAATCTGTTGCTCATTTCATTCAAAGATGGCGTACAGTCCTCTATTCTTTGGCAAGTGCTCCAAATATGGATCAGATGGAACTATGCGATTTATTCCTTCATTCCCTCAGCAGAGAGGTGAAGGAAGAAGTCCAAAAGTTCCCACTAAGGACTTACGATGAAGTACTTGAGAGCACTCTCCGAATAGATCAAGCTGCAATAGATAGCGGTCGAAAGACATATGGAACAAATGGGAGGTTAATCACCTCCAACCAGAATGTTATGACTTACCCCACTACCACAAATGTCAATCAAGGACCTAAAGTCCTTAATAAAAATCACGGAGTGACAACAGATGGAGTAACTGATCAGGCTAAAAGGGTAAATGTTGTGAATACTCCACCACTAATGAACAACCAATGAAACAACAACTTTACCCCAACAATCAATGCAGTGGATTTTAATCATCCACAACAACAAAGGAAAAACCTTACAAAGGGTCCGAGCCAAAACTCAACTGGATATCAAAACCAGAACCAAAACCAAAAACAACAAACGTAAAACTTTAATCCTAATAGGCAATGGTTTGATCAGAGTTTTGGGCCACAATATGCACCAAACCAACAAACTAGGAATTACAATCCTAACTTGTATTGTGGTTTTCACAAAATCCGAGGCCATGACACTAGAACATGCCATGACTATAATAAATTCATGCAACGTTTTCCAGAGGAACAAAGACAACTTTTCATAGATATGTTCTTGGCCGATCCTGCGTCACCGGCACCAAATACTTTCACGGGGGCAGTTTCCCCTCAAAACGCACCCCTCAAAATCTTTAATGATCCACTCCCAAATCACAATAACAACAAGTTAAATCCAAATGGGACAAATAAGGGCATAATGACAGGAAACAATGATCATGAAGCCTCGACTTCACTAAATCCATTAGTTGCACCACAATTAGGAAGTCAGCCGCGACCCAAGATAGTCGGTTTAGTGGAATTAGACGCCGAACTACCTGTGGAAGCTGTAACAAGGACACGAGAGTATTCCTCTCAGCCAAGTCCAAGTTACCTGCCGGAGACAGATAACATCCAACAAATATTAGTAAAACCCGTGGGTGCCTATGATTTAATTAGTGATCTAACGAAAACCTTTGTGGACATTTCCTTTTTGGACTTATTGAAGAACTCTCCTGCCCATATGGGTTGTTCTTTTAGAAGCATTAGATTTAGGTCATTTAATTAACATCACTCCACCTCCCGAAACACGATAAACCACATAGACTTTGATATTCACCCTCAGGACAATCGGATAGGGATATCGAGTTTATATTCGAAATAAACAAAATGCCAGACACTGAGATTGCACACAGAGGTGATACAACCTTATATTTGCAAGTCTAGGTTTATAAAAATTATGTTAAACACGTAATGATTGACGATGGGGCAGTAGTTAACATAGTCCCCTTCTCTTTCCTTCAAAAGCTAGGAAATGGAGAAACAAATTGTTCCACGACTTGAAATACATTAGAGGCTATGATAGCCTTAAATCCACGTCAATGGAACTATAATACTACCACACCTTAGGACCCAAAAAAATCCTAACTGAGTTTTATATTATAGATCGGGAAACCAACTATAATATGATCCTTGGCCGACCATGGATACACCGTATGAAGGCAATCCCCTCTACATTATTTCAAGAAGTAAGATTCTTGCATTTAGGAAAGGTGTTCGTAGCCAAAGGTGATCCAAAACCATTCGATATACACCTAGCAGACCTGAAGAAAAGGCCAGGCACTCATTCTGAGTTCAAACTCCCAACAAACCAACTCAATAAACCCACCAATGCAAAACCGGAAGAAAAGTTGGTACCTACAACAGATCTTGAGACTATGAGCCTAATCAAGACTATTCCAACCCTCAAGGATGAGGCTAACATTGTTGAAACCGTATCATTAGGAACTACTACAAAGATTGTCGAGTTATTAGAACAAGATCTACCAATGTTCCTACCATTTGATTCTATAGGCATGGGATATACCCTAGGTGTTGGTTCTCTTCCAACAGAGGATCTCTGCATGGTAGAAGTAGAAGATGTTAACACAACAAATATCCCAACATCTATATTCCCAGCTAAATACTGGACTCTCCATTTCGATGGAGCTAGATGTCATTATGGAGCTGGGGTAGGTGTAATCTTTACTTCTCCCGAGGGAAAAATCCTACCATTCACCTTTAAACTAAATTTCGAGTGTACAAACAACAGCACTGAGTATGAAGCCCTCCTCCTTGGCCTCATCTTAGCTAAGAGGATCGGTATTAATAACATCAGGGTGTTAGGAGACTCATAATTGGTAGAAAACCAAGTCTCTGAGGTGTATGAAACCAGAGTTGAGCACTTACAGCTCTACAAAATAGCTGTATTGGATTTGAGCAAAGAGTTTGACTTCATATCAATTGAAGCAATCCCACAAGAACAAAATCTTCTCACCGATTCTATAGCAACCTCAGCATCACGCTTCACTCCAAACAACGAGTTGGAAGATACCCATTTCATGGTATCCCTTCGTACTGAACCATTGGTGAAAAAAATGTCAAACCCTCTTTTAACAAACATAGATGAGAACAAATCTACTATCCTAGACCACATTGATAGTGATAGAGCCACTCTGGATTACTTAAACACCTATGCAGTGTTACATCTCACCCATCACGTGATAGATTTGTCCTTAATCCCACATTCATCTTCTTACTTTGGAAATCCCATGATAGAGCTTCCCCCACAAGAGGAACTTAGCATATACACAATAGAAAATGGAGATGATCTGGAACTACCTCTAGCTCCGCCTGAGTTTGAAGAAGGTAACACTTCTTTAATCAAAGAAACAATTGATATTAACATCGGAATGGAGGATGATCCAAAGATCTTGAAATTAGGATCTTCGTTAACCCCAGAAGAAATAGAAATACACACTCGAATCCTCAAGGAGCATCAGAAGGCCTTCACATTTAACTATAAAGAAATGACAGGAGTTACACCGCACATTGCGGTACATAACCTTGTCACCAAGTCAGATGCAAAGCCAATTAAACAAAAATCAAGACCAATGAAACCTAAGGTAGCTCTCATGGTAAAGGAAGAGGTAATGAAACTCCTCCAAGTAGGATTCATCAAACCAGTCGACTACTCTCAGTGGGTATCTAATATCATTCCCGTTCTCAAAAAGAATGGGAAAATACGCATCTGCATAGACTTCGGGACATTAACAAAGCATGTCCTAAGGACGACTTCCTGTTACCATCCATAGACGTCATTGTTGACGTGCAACAACCAGATTTGAGATTTTTCCCTCACGGATGGATTCTCGGGATACAATCAAATCGAGAATATCCAAACAAGACCAAGCTAAAACAACATTTATAACTCCTTGGGAACCTATTGCTACACTATTATGTCATTCGGTCTCAAGAACACCGCTACATACCAAAGTGGGATATGACGATATATTTCATGATCTTATTCATAAAATTGTGGAATCCTATGTAGATGACTTGTTGGCCAAAGCCAGGAGGCGTTGTGATCACCCGAAAGTGCTCCGTGTCATTCTTTCACATCTAATAGAATACGAGTCACGCTAAATCTAGAAAAATGTGTCTTTGGTGTGACAAGAGGGAAACTCCTAGGTTACATTATATCATCACGAGGGATTGATGTTGACCCAACCAAAATTTGGGCTATTCTCAAAATGGTCCCACCTTCGGATGAATCTGGAATCAGGTCATTTCTCAGAAAACTTGGTGTAATCCAAAGATTCATCCCAGATTTAAGCTTTTCCATTCATCCAATCAACAATCTACTCAAGAAAGATCATAGTATTGATTGGACCGAAGACTGCAATGAAGCTTTCAACGCAGTTAAACGTTTCTTGTTATCACCACCTACGCTAATGCCACCTAAGCCAGACCACCCGTTAATCTTGTATTCATGAGCTACCAATGTCTTGCTAGCCTGTATGCTGGCTCAAGAAGATGATGACAAGAGAGAACGCGTGATCTATTTCATTATCCAAACATTGCTCGACTATGAAACATGTTATACACAAGCAGAATGAGAATGCCTTGCCATAGTCTTCGCAACCAAACACTTAAGACATTACATGCTAAATCAAGAAACGAGGGTCATTGTAAAAACAGACCATTTACGAACCTTCCTCACGCAAGGGTCCTTGTCTAAGAAGGCTGGATGCTTTATAACCTTAATGGGTGAATTTGAATTACTTTTGTAAATCAAAAGTTTGTTAAGGATAAATCATAGCAGATTGGTTAGCTGACAACCCATTAGACGGAGACAATCTAGTCAATTTGGACTTTCCCGATGAATGCATATATTACGTCGAAACTAGACCTCCCATCTTTGAATGTCCTTGGTATACTGATATTATTAATTATATCATAAACCACACATATCTAGAAGGTGCTACACCACAACAAAGAAGGTGGTTACGCATTATCGTAGCTAAATACGTTATTATAGAACAAGTGCTCTATCGTAAGGCTTTCGATGGAATGCTTCTAAGGTGTGTTGACATAGAAGAATCCAAGAAGATCCTCTACCAATCCCACAGTGGAATATGTGGAGGCCACTTTGGTGGTCATGCCACCACCCGTAAAATACATCGGATGGGCTATTTCTAGCCCACTCTAGAACACGACGCAGTAGAGTTTGTGTGAAGGTGTCATAAGTGCCAAGAATTCTCCCATGAGATTCACATACCAACACAAGCTCTACAACCAATCGCTACTCCATGGCCCTTTTCTACATGGGGCCTAGATTTGATAGGGAAATTCTCCCTCATCTACAGAGATAGCCATAATTTCATAATCACGGCCACCGAGTATTTTACCAAGTGGGTAGAGGCTATGCCGCTTACTACTGTACCGGGTTCCATAATCGCCAAGTTCATTTTGAACCAAATCATTTGTAGGTACGGTGTCCCACAAATCATTATCTCAGATAATGGGACTTCTTTTAAGAATGACGAAGTTCATGAACTATGCAATAAATTTAAAATAAGCCATCATACAGCCTCCCTATATTATCCTCAAGCCAACGGACAGGATGAAGCGACAAACAAAACATTAAAAGCCATTCTTCTTAAAATGGTGAAAGAAAACAAACGAGATTGGCATTTGAAGTTATATCCGGCCTTGTGGGCCCACCGAACCTCAATAAGAACACCAATAAGAGCGAATCCTTTCTCGCTAGTATTCGGGTAAGGCAGTTCTCCCACTTGAGGTTGAAATACCCAATCTTTGTATCTCATTACAAGGTATTCTCGGATGAAGACGCTTACAGAGAAGCATGCATCTCCCAACTAGAAAGCCTAGATGAAGCTAGGTTAGATGCTGAACAACGGCACAGAATCTATGCTAACCAGATGTGCTGGCAGTATAACAAGAAGGTCTATGAATGAGACATATATGAAGGTGATATGGTTCTAAGGCTAGACATCTAGATTGATAAAAGGACCAGCGAAGGAAGGAAGTTCCGTCCCAAATGGTTAGGCCCATACCAAGTCACAAAGGACTATGGAAATGGTGCATATCTCTTATGTACACTAGAGGGTGAGGAATTTGGCGAAGAAACAAGAAATTCCCTACACCTTAAACAATTCTACGCATAAGCGGCCAGCACTATTTATATAAATATATCTACATTGCATCTTCATATAGTTAGGTTCATTTTTTCCACTTGTTTCGCATAATTTTTGATCAAGGAACTCATTCTCAAAGCAATACATTACAAACTTTTGATGGTATGGCATAAACACTCTAATCATACTTCTTCATTTTGTAACGTCATCACTTGTTTTGGAATCTCTTCATCAAATAAAGCTAGATATGACAAAGCCTTGACGGTAACCATACCAAGATCTGCGGGCTTGTTCTCACTTTTGGTTTCTTCCTAGGATAGGTGTCTTGCCCATGGTCTATTCTAGAAGCTTCATCATGTCACATCTATCTCGTATGTATATCTCTTTGGAAGTAAGAACATACTGACATTTTGCTCAAGCAAACAAGTCAAATATAGATCAAATAGAAAATTTTAATTTTACACATTTCCTTGCCCCACCAACCTTTGGTGATGAGCTTGCATCTCTTACTAGTGACGTAGGGTTGGGAAAGGATGGAAATGCCCTTACTCGCCTATGCCTTGCCCATGGTGATAAGCCCATACTTCTTACTAGTAGCATGGGGCAAGGTATAGGGGGTCCTCTTGACAATAAATGTTGAAGGTAATAAGCAAACAAATTCAAATGAACCTTTGAAATCTTGAGTCAAAAACAAATGAATTAGATGTCCAAAATTCCAAGAGAGTTCAAAACCCTGAAACCCAGATTTTGTCTACCATGTGGCCATCTACGGATCTAAGTCTAGATAAACCGCAAAGCAAGTTGCATCCCAAACTATGGAGTCACTCGAGTAGAGTAAGTTTGTAGCGTCCTAATTTGGTTCCACCAAATCTTTGTCTATCTCTCATCACTACCATTTCAACACATTTCATAACTTGTGCCCTTTCTAGCTCTCGGTGATGAGCCCTCGCATCTTACTAGTTACGTGGAGATAGGAGTGGGGCAAGTTCATCTGCTCATCATACCAGTTTATCATCACACTTTGTCAAAACAAATATGAAGTACCGAAAAATTGCTTATAAGAAACTGGAGTTTAAAATCACATTGTGTTTACATTATCATATATCAGCATCACGAAATACAAAAAGAAAGTAAACATTTTTATCATTTGTTCTCCATTGCATACATTCTGAAAAGCATATAAACATAACATTATAGTTTACATATGGAAAACAAAGCCATAAATGCCAAGAGTCTGATCCAAAAAGAATATATATATATATATATATATATATATATATATATATAAACAATCAAGTTTCTGTCAGATTCCATCATGCGCTAAGCATGATCAAAATGCTCAAAGAGCCCTGGAGATAAAAATACATAAAAAAGAAAATAGTCCAAGAGAGCCAAGTGGCTTCTCAACCCCTATGAGATCCCTCTGAGGGTGCACACCCCCATCTAGGACTCCGCTACACCGCACTCAATGCATGGAGGGCTCACGATCCCGAGGATCACCACGGTCTCACCATGAGAATGACTCCTCATCATGCACTCTACTATCTTATACCCCGCCAAATCGGACGGAGGGTAGACACCATCCTAGCCATATGCCAAACGGGACAAAGACGTAGGTATGCCTACCAGTCGTCAAGGCTCCCCGCATCCACAGATAGCTCGCACGGGTCTTCTCATACGGATCATCGGGTATCGGTACATACCCTGCGCGAATCAGGTCTCACCACTCATCGGCAGTCTCTGCAAGCAAAGGAGAAAAGCCAATTAGAAATAATCAAGAGATAAAAGCAAATGTAAACAAAAGGAGAGGTAACAACTAAGGCAATCATAAACTAGAAACAAACGTTAAAAGGAAGGATGATAACTCACTCGGATCACCGGGCCTCCAAGATGGATCTCTAGGATCGACACCGCCATAGATGCCACCGCCGACCGGTGTGCTCCTCCTGGCTGGGTGGCAACATGGGCCCCCACTATGGACTCATCCTCCCCACCAAGGCCCTGAGAGAGTGGCTCCTCTAAAGCTAGAGTCACCCTCTCTGCACTCTGCTCTACCCTCTCTACCTGTAAAATATCCTGAGTGTCATGCCACTCAGGATCACTGTCCTCCTCTCCACCTGACTCACTAGCCTCAGCCTTGGTCTCCTCCTCCATCTCTCCCCCTGTGAACTCCTCAGACTCGAGTCTATGTCAATGGGGTCATCGCTACTGTGAGCGGGACCGGCGCAATCTGAAGTAAGGGTGCCTGAGGAGCACCGGCTCTCCCTCGAGCACGTACTACCCACCTAGCCACAATAGGAACACCAAGAGTAACAACTATCCAACCCCGGCCTCTAGGACCTCCCCTGGCCTCTCGAACTGATCTATATACTAGCACCACTGGGGAAGCATACCCACGTAAGGCAAGCCAAACTGCTAAGGCACTCGACCGAAAGGGTGTATCTCCACCTCCCCACCCCCACAACAAGCTACCCTATGGTGGATTAGAAAATCAAAGTAAGAGCCTCCTTGCCCCATAGACTGCCATGGCCTCGATAAGGTGTGGCCTCCATGTCATAAGTGGTCGGGGAGGTGACGGCTAGTGAGGTACTCGAGCGCCGACATGTCTGTCCATCCGGATGCACTCATAGCTCGGGATCTCGCCACCTCTACACCTCTCCCATAAGGGATGAAATGCTCATAGACCCGGCTCATAACCAGTGGTCGATGGCTTAGTAATCGCTTCCCTACAAGCAGACCACCTGGTACAAATCATGATAGGTAGTCCCAAAAATGTCAGCTCCCTAGGCATAAATCCGACCATGTCCCTCAATCAGTATAATAATGAGGGACAAACAATAGAGAGTAGAATGTCTCCTCCTTTGTCCCCAATCAATCTCGAGGAAGGATCCCCATAATGGCCTGACGAATCAAGGGAATATGCAGGCTAGGAATAGATCAGACCCTCACCCCCTTCTTCGAACCAGTGGAGATAACTACATCTCCCATGTATGAGGCCCACTGTGCTATCTCGAGCTCATGTGAACTGCTTATCTCAAGAGTGAGTTGTCTCCCGATGATCGGGACCCCCAAGATATGGTAAACGTCCTCCAAAGTAATGGTCCACTCACCTCAGACCCCTGGTAATCGAAAGTGTTCCGATCAGCATCCCAATATGAAAATAATTCACAGAGTATGTGACTAGATGGTGCAACATGTGGAACCCGTGATATACGCAATATACCGGCCCTCTCAAGAGTGTTCGCTCATCCCGAGAAAAGGCATCTAACACACTGCTAGGAGCTAATCACACACTCTCTCTCTCTCTCTCTCGACTCCACTCAATATACTCCTCCCTCACCTGCATACACCCAAAAACACACAAAACAGAGCAAGTTAGTATCCAAATGACTTTAGAAAAATCATGAAGACACATAAGAATGCTAAAAATGAAAAATTAACTTCAAAAGGGTGTTGTTTGTGCATTCTATGAAGGATCGCCTGCCCGAGCAAGGCAAATGTTCCATGTCGCCGTCTTAAAGGCGGCGGTCTTGTAATTCGCCGGCCGCCTGTGGCGGCGGTCGTGTCCCAAATTTCCGTACGGGTCACATGACCTAAAAATGCCTAAAAATGCTAAATAAATGCTATTTTGACTAAAACAAAGCCTACCCAGTAGGTGCCCCCCTAGATAGACCTATTAAAACTAACATTTTCAAAAATTATCCCCCCATGACAAAGATTTCAACATTTTAATCTTTTGGGGATAAAAACGGTAAATCGAGAAAAACTAACCTGTGATCTCACGGCCGGGGTTCTCGCTTACATGGAGGCATGATCACGATCTCATCCCAAATGTTCGACTATACTCGTGAGAAACCATCATCATGGGCCCTGAGATCTCAAAATCAACCAAATTAATGCACATAAATGAATAGGAAATGGGCCCACTTTTACATATATAAAGAACTTTGACTTGTTTTGAATGCCCCTTTCCGTAGGTTTGGAGCACCGGCGAGGTAAGTTCTTATCCCCGCAAAAAAATGGTACGCGTCCTCATTTCATGATATTTTAGTATTTATTTTCAATCTATTTTGTCTATCTGCACTTGAGTTCTCTTTTGATTGTGCAGGTAGCGAGAATTTCGGATAGCGTCATTTCGACACACGAATGTACCAGGTATAACTCCTAACTTCCCATTTTGGGACCACCATACTCGAACCCACCATTTTACACCTCTTCATGGCTAAAATGATTCTCCGAGGGGGAAATATGTATGTACCCAAAATTGTAGGGTACTACACCATCGGAATAATGTAACACGTGCCCCAATGATGATACAAGTCTCCTTGCAAGGTGTTCGGGATCTAGAAAATCTCTCCAAGTATGCGTTAACATCCCGCATACCCCACTTAGCCCCTGCATGCTTTGTTTTCTCTTCTCCCCTCCTTTTCTTTGTGTTTTGGTCTTCAGTGATGAAACCGCCACCACTGTCTGGCGGCGGTCTCAGTAACCGCCCGCTCCGCTCAGGCAGGCGGTCCTTCACGCATTTTCTAGAATGCTCTTTTAATGCGACTCATGTAAATTTTCAACGTTTACTAGCTTTTTCACTTTGCCTTTGCTTGTATTTATGATTCCGGTTCCTTGGAATAGTGTTTTGGCATTGTTTATGGTTTAAGAGATCAATTTGGTTTTCACCTTTGGGTAAATGGGATTCTATAAATAGTTGGCTTGTGCTCAAGCAAATGGCCCCTCAAATTTGCCTCTAAATTTCTCATTCCAATAGTTTAGCCTTTCCTTTTGTTTAGGATTCATAGTTTCATTTGTTAGATGTATAGTTAGCATTGTTTAGCTGTCAGAAAGCCACATATTCTCCTTGTGCAAAGTGTTGTTGTCATTTCATCCAAATCAATTGGAGTAGGATAGTTTGATTTCAATAGGAAGCCATTAAAGTTACAGGTTTTTGTTCATCCAACAAGATAGTTTCAGGTGCTGGACGTTTTATGTTGCATGAATCACAATAAATTCCGCTAGGAATTGCATAGGCCAAGCTCTGTACTCTTGCGCTATCCCTCTCCTACTCGCATTGTATTCATCTGCCGCATCGTAAGTTACCTTTGTTCCAATATCTACTTTTGTTGATGCTAGCATTACATCTTTGCTTACGGATCCACGTGAGCATTAAAGAATGAGGATATCACACTAAGGGGTTAGGGTCACACACCACGGATTCGCCACTATTCTCGCATAATCCAGGTTCTAGCTTTCAAAGTTCTAGTTAAAAGTATCAAATAGAGTAGCTAATCATTTCATTTCAGTTAAGTTTTTCTCTCGATATTTCCAAGGAAGCTGTGGGGATTGATATTTTCTAAGAAACTATGATTAACTCCTCACTTCTGAGGTAGGATCGAGAGTCTTTCAAATATAGTAGATCAATTATCAGGTTATTTAGAATAGATCTACAAATTACACAGACAAGCAGCTATACTCGGTCGCTTTGTTTGTTTTAATTGCGTTATTAGTTTAGTTGTAAATTTTAGATATATTAGATAAGTTTCTCTTTAAAATTTGCTCAGTAGTTTAGCAATATGCATCAAACTTAGAAATATACGTAAATATATCTTGCATGTTTAGTTTATTCTGTCATTAATTAGCTTTATATCACTTGCTTTTGTATGACAATCATGGGACCTAGAGAGCCCAAAGAATACGTATTCGAGCCAATTGTGCCTCAACCCAATCTTATTACGGAAATAACTGATATAGATCAGAACCTTAGAATCCAAGTCTTCCGAACAACAACAGACTTACAACAAATCAGCTCACAGTTAAGTAGGTTAAATATAGAAGACAACCAAGCGCACACATTCGGTCAAATCAGCCAAACTACAGGATTACCTAGATAAAGTATCCGCATGAATATAGAAGGACTTGAAAGAGAGCAAACGTTCATTTGTGATCCTTTGGTCCCACAAACAGATTTAAGGAGATACTCTCACGGAGACATGATACTAGCTTGAGGATTCAAGTTGCAAGAACACCTATAAGATACTCGAAATGATTGCACAAAATTTACTTCGTGTTATGTTGTGGAGCCTATTTTCATGTTATAGTGTGGTACACCTTCTATGTGTTACACTCGGTATTTTTACAGCGGTCCCGCTCGCCGGTGAGCGGTCAGGGGGTTCGGGGAGAAGCCCCAAGCAAATTTTCATGGGTGGTTTATTAACCCATGGGTAATGGGTAAGCGTTATGGACTGCTTTTGGGCCCATGTTTTTTCGGTACCCATTGTTTTGTAAAACCACCTCTTCGTTTACCCATAGGTTTATGATACAGTTTGTTTTTCCCCATTGTTTTGATACCCATGGTTTTGTAAAATTGCTTAAGTAGTTGTCTATTTATATGGTTTTATGTATATGATAGATACATGAAAAAAATTATAGATGTGCTTTGAATTCGGTTGTGAATTCTATAGAGTTTGTTGAGCATAGCTCCAAACGGATCTGGGTATTGTATTGAGAGAGTGGAGGCTTGTAATAAAATCTAAGCAAGTTATTCTTGGTGGACGTAGCCCAAATTGGGTGAACCACGTTAAATCTTGTCTCTTTATGATGTGTTATTTATTCTACACTTTTATTTCAAATCTGTAATAATTTATGCATATTAGTTTCTATTGTTGCGATTCTGTGAGGGATTATTCCATGTATTTTATCTCTTATTTCCTAACATTACGAACGTAGAGGCCGAAAAGGCATATGACTATTGGATACTAGGGATTAGGGACTGATTCCACACATGACCATAATAGGTCCACAACAACCACGAATCTACGGTTGTGACCCACAAATCCCACAACCCAATGAATCCACAGGTGAATCAGACATAGATGTTGGCTTACGCACATTAGTATTCAAATCTACTCCACTTCCACCTACCATCATCACACAATTATCCTTGTTAGACATAGCAGCTAACAAAGCTAAAGATTTTTGGACTAGACCAGAGAATCAGCCATAGAATCCGCTATATATCCATCATCCATCATATGACCCTGTCTGGAGACATACACAAAACCATCCTAGGTCATTTTCCATGTATCCCACAACCTATAGATCGGATCACGCCAGAGCTCAATATTGATTGGAGCCTTCGAGCGGTCATGCTTGCCGACTGATCTATCACACCAGTTCAAGTTAGGAGGGCCTTCTTTGCCTTAGATTCGCAGATTCCATTAGTGCGTGTCAAATATATAAGATTGCCTAACTAGTTTACCCATACCCTACATATAATCCATCCCCATCGGCTGTCTCGACATGACTTCGGGAGGTTGGGTGCGAGGAAGAGTCACTTGTAGGTTCCCATGCTCGCTTGTCACTTTTCCATCGTAAAATTCCCTTTGCAAGAAGCTTCAAGAAGCAAAGGAAGAGAAGAGAATATTAAAAGAGAAAAACAAGAAATTTCTCCAAGCACTTTGCAAAAGATGGGCAATGCCCCTCCTATGGACTTGCCTCCAACCCTCCCAAAGTACTTAGTCAAGAGAAGATAAATGAGTATGCCAAGATCGGTGAGCAAGGTGTAGCAGGTGTCCACTGAGAGAGTAGATCCTCAAAGATAGTGAGGAAGTGATTACAAAGTTCACAGAGCTCTATCAAAATATAGATCAAGAGAACAAGGAACTCTAGGTAATAGCAGGGCATATCTCCAAAGAGTTGGACCATGCCAGGTTGCAACACGAGACATTCCAAGAAGATGCTTGACTTCCTAGTTGATGAATTGGTGAAATTCAGTGTCTTTAATCACCCATGAGCACCCAACAAAGTCCTTGCTACTTTAGACTATCGAGTTGACCAAATGGAGTTTGTCTTGGAAAAGATAGACAAAATCAAGGAGGAAGCCTTAGATGCCATGCATCAAATGGAGCAGATCATCTTAAGAATGTCTCTAGGGTTGCTCGGTGTAGTGTATGCCTTGAGGAAGTTAAATGATACTATTCATCGTTTCAAGGGAATCGCATCGCAAGGTTTCGCATCGAAGCCACTTTTGATGTAGAATCTATCAAGTAACTTTTTGGCCTGTCACAACTTTGTTGGGTACACGATGGAGGCGAGCAACGAATACTTCAAACTCCCCGAAAGACTCCGAGAGATGGACGAAAACTTGCGAAGTCATCGGGGATCACTGTGCAAGGGTCCCGCTCGAGTCAACTTCAAGTGATGGTAAGTAAGTTCATGGAGTATCGAGCTCAGTTTCACATTACCTCTCCTCAATGAAGCAAGACACTCCTTTCAAACCAAGGGATGATGATGAATAGGCTCCTTCATCTTGGGATAAATCCCATTTTTGTAAAAGTATTTAAAAGTATGTTGGCACAAATAATGACATCATCCATGTTGCACCATGGGATGTTTTCATCCACCAAATTGCCCTAAAGTCAACATTTGACTTTTAAATATTTTATAAATAGTGGTTGGCTCCTTTTTGTCTTCTTTCTCCTTCTCCTTCTATAAATACTTGGACACTTGTAGTATTCAGTGTGAGAAAATTTGTATGAAAAATAGAAGTGAGGAGAGAAAGACTTTGAGCTTTCTTGTAATAGAACAAATATTAATACAAAAATTATAGACTTTGTGTTGAATTCCTGTGTTATGTGTTAGATCTTTCTTAAGTTAGATCTGCATGCTTATTCTGTTGGATTCACCTATGCTTTTTTCATTTGTTTATCAGTATTGCTTTGTTTGTTTATGTGATTAAGTTTGGCTCTATTTATTACCAGCCTCAAACATAAACCCTCTGACCTTTCTACTTTAGAATTCTTTTCTTTTCTCCTTCGATCCATATTTCTTCTATTCCTTCCTTCATTCCTTTCTGTTCTTCATCGGAACTAACTCTACCGGGATGAGATCCCAAAACCCCCGAAGGTAGAATACTTTAAGACTTGCATGCATTCTGCTTGCCGGTAGAATAGTAATAAACTAGTTTCTCTTTGTTGTCTCAAAGAGGGGCTATGCCCCACACTCGTTGGCCTTTATATCCATAGATTTGCCCACCTGATGATTTTCAAACCAACACAATACCAAGTGAAGAACCCAAGGCTCGGGCATTACAGAATAGAGTGTGGGATTACATTGAATTCTTTGATGAATTCTCTATTGAAGCCATCCCAAGATAACAAAATGAAAGAGATGATTCTCTTGTAGTATTAGCATTCCTATTGAATCCTCATCCTTCTTTTGGTAAGAAAAAATAACGATTGAGATGGTTTTCGGACCAAGTGTACCTGATAACACGACATGCGGCAAGTTTTCAATGACGACAATAATATTTTAGCCTTCTTGGAACAAAGAGACAACTTCAATAATCTCTTCTTTGAGGGAAGTGTTAATCCACATAGAGAAGTTGTGGTTGAAGATGCATCGATGATATTGAAAGAGTGGATGATGAAGGCATGATCAGATTGAAAGGTAACAAGATCCCTACAAGTCTAGTCTCTCTGGAGGACTTGTTTGACAATCATGACAGATTTATTCATGAAAAAGAAAATCTATCTTCTTGTCCATCTGATTTTGACAAGGAAAACATTGGGACTTCTAAAAATCCAAGGATGGTCAACATTGGAAAATGTTGCTCACCTGAAGAGAAAAGGAAGTTTGTTGCTTTGCTTAAAAGCACTCGATGTGTTGGCCTACTCTTACAACAAGCTCAAATCTTTTCAATTGAAGGAAATGCATCATTCCATTCCTCTCAAGCAAGATGCTAAACCCTTCGGTAGAAGCAAAGACCCTATAATCCAAAGATTGCTGATGTTGTCAAGGAAGAAGTGAACAAGATGCTCAATGCCGAATCATTTTCCCAATTCACCACTCCACATGGGTGGCCAACATTGTACTAGTCATAAAGAAAAATGGGGAGATCGAATATGTGTAGATTTCGTAAATCAATCGGGCATCTCTCAAGGATAATTACCCTCTTCGATCATGGATCATATCCTACAAGCGCCTTCGGATCTCGAGATGCTCTCTTTGCTTGATGGCTTCTTAGGGTATAATCAAATTAAAGTGGTGAAGAATATTATAGCAAGAAGGATTCACAACTCCTTAGGGCACTTTTGCTTACAGGATGCCTTTTGTCTGATCAATGCGGGAGCCACCTTCCAAAGAGCCATGGACCTACCTTTCAAATATCTCAAGCATTGCATTGTCATATACCTTGATGTCTTAAACATGTTTTCAATTAAGAGAAGTGAACATATCTTCCACCGGGAGCAGATTCTTACAAGATGTAGAAAAATGGCATTTCTCTAAATCCCAAGAAGTGTATCTTTGGAGTCATAGAAGGAAAGTTGTTGGGACACATCGTGAATAAGCATGGGGCATGTATTAACCCGAGAGGGTAAGAGTTATTCAAGCACTATCTCTTCCAACCAGCAAGAAAAAGAGTACACTCATTCTTTGGGAAGGTAAATTTTCTTCGCCACTTTGTTCCCAAATTTTCTGAACTAACAAAGCATAAGACCTCTATGATGAAGCATCAAACCCATTTCAAATGGAGTAGTGAAGGAAAATCAGCATTTGAAGAAATCAAGAAGGCCATTTCCAAAGCTCCAACGATAGTATCTCCAAATTTCAGCAAGGAATTCATTATGTATTGTTATGCCTTGAAGCACACTCTTTCTGTTGTCCTAGTTCAAAAGAATGATGAAGGATTGGAACCACCTATTGCTTTCATGAGGTGCCCTTTGAAGAAGCATGAACTAAATTATATTCAATTGGAGAAGCATGCATACACAGTGGTCAAGGCCATGAAGAATTTTAGATTTTACATACTCAACTCTCACACCATGGTGATAGTCCTCGAAGTGCAATCAAGTCCATTTTGAAACTATTATCCTATAAAATTGACGAGGGAAATTTTACAAGTAACCATACCAAAATTTTGTTTTGGTTCCTTGTTAGGTCCTCTCAGCATTCGGAATGTTGTAAAATCCCTTTTTGGGAAATCTAGTTTTCTCGAGCTTAGTCATTTTGGTCCTTTTTTTGGCTGGGCGCACCTTTTATCTATGCAACACAGGATAAATTTGTGCCCCCTTTATTTCCTTTGGCACACCCTTTGAAGTGTTGGCACAACAATTGTTGCACCTTCCCGTGATGCACCATTCTTGCCTATGCCAAGGTGCATGCACCTTCCTGTCAGCAACAAAAATGTTGTGCCATATTTTGGTGCGCCAAGGTGCTCAAAATCTAGTGTCGATAGTCCTAAATTTGCACTTAAGGCGCAGATAATTTCATGTTGACAAAAACATATCCGTGCCACTGGGCGCAAAGTTTTCCATGTCGACACGTGTTTTGGTGCACCCCTTTAAAAAGTGGTTGGCACATTTATTACACTTTTGGCTATATATAGGCGCATCCGCCCTGTCACTTTCACAATCAAAAACACGTGAAAATATTTATTCCTCTACACCTATCAGTGCGCCTATCATCCTCATGTCGCATTCGTGGACCCCACTTCGTTTCTCTCATTCTATATATTCGGGTAAGTGGTCCTTGCTTCTCTTGTGTTTTTGTTTTGTTGGTTGTTTGTGAGGTTTGATGAAATAAAGCTGAGGAAACCATAAACCCCTCCTACCCATTTTTGCAAACCTTCCCTCCCAAGCCGTTTTCACCCTCTTTCCAGATCTGCTGCCAAGAGGGCTCTGTCTCAAAAAAGTGAACCTAGATCTCTTTGCTATGCCCCCTTCACCATCTAAATCCATGAAGGAGGCCTAAAAGACCGCAAACCCATCAAGAAAGGAGAGAAAACCTAAAAGTTAGTTCTAAGCCACATTTTCTCTTTGGCACAATCGCGACCTTATTACGAAAACACACAAGCGCAAGAGGGTGCACTGACCTTGATTGCAGCACACAAAATACCTACGCCATGCATAAACTAAGTAAATCCTAAACCCAAATGCGAGCACAATCCCGCTTACAACAACAAAAGTGCCATGCAAGCTTTTCCTACACCGCGCCAAAGGCCCCCTTTGCGCACATAAAGTTAGTGCTACATGCATTGATCCTGTGCCCCTCGGCGCACCAAAATTCCATGTTACATGTAAATTACCTACACCATTGGCGCATCCTGCTCCCATGCAACACCAAACTTATTTGCGCCTAGTATAAAACTTCATATAAATGGCACAGGCGCACTCCTGTCTACAACAACAATGATGTTATATGCAAATTTCTGCGCCCTGTGCCCTTTGGCACTGATTTATTCCTTGTAACACTCTCGCTTCAGTGCACCATACTTTTGACCTGCAGCCTGCAAATTTCCTACCCCATGTACCCAGAGGGCTTTTAAATTGCTAACTCCTCATTCTGTAAAGCTTTGATGGAAGATCTGATAGCTAACATGGCTCTTTTGCATTGGACTTCACTCCTTCTTCTTGCAGATCAGCAACTGAACTCAGATCCACATATGTCTACATCAAGCAAAAGGCCAACCAAGTCAAAGGGTAAGGCTAAGCTCATAGAGGAAGAGATGAAATACAAATATCAAAGGGTCAGAATGCCCGAGTCCTAGGCAGAATGTGATCTAGATATCAGAGATTCTGAACTTGGTCACATTGACATGGAAGATTTTGGGCCAGAACTAGGAGGGTCACAGGCAGTCCTTGGATGGACAAACTGGTAGGTAGTGGTCTGCATTTTGCTGGGGGAATCCCCATCAGTGCAGTGAATAATGAGTTTATGATGGTGGTGGCCCACTGTTACAACAAAGACACAAGGTGTGTCGAAAACAAAAAGGGCGAGGTCATAATCAACCTCACTACCCAACACTTCGAGATCATGTTAGGCATTCCCCACCACCGACATTTTGTGGCTATAAGCCAAGAAGACTGCATCAAGGCATGGGAGGATAACAAAGACAAATGCATGCAGCTGATGAATGAAGTGTATTTAAAGAATAAGAAGGTGATAACCAGGTGGCCACAGGTTATTCACCATAGCGACTTCTCTGAGGAACTGAGTGATACCATCACCTTCCTAAGCAGAGTATTTGGGCTTTCTGATGCCCATTACTTTCACAAATGGATGCTCAAGTACCTAGAAACCATGAATAAGAATGTGCCTGATCAACGCTTTGAGTGGGAGATCATAAGTAGCACCATCTCTGAGCAGCTCCAACAACTCACCACAACAGGGAGGTTCTACATGAACTCCTATGTAGTCTGTTTGTAGCCTCAGAGAGGGATTATCCAGCACTGAGCCGATGTGGAGTTTGGCCTCAGGTGAAAATATACGAATACTACCTGGAGTTGAAGCTGGAGAATAGCATCTCATAGTTTACCAAGATCAATGATGCTTTCTTCTACGGCATCATCTGCCTTTTGAGGCCAAATATGACTCATGGTCGGATGACCAAGAGCATAGTCACAACAACTGAGAAGTGGGGGCATTATTTACCCAATTCCCCACCTTCACCTATCTCAGAGTAGCTAACTTCTTGGGGGAGCCCACCAAATTGCCAAGGTATGCTGGCCCTAAGTTGATCCTGTTGGAGCTGTCCAGGCAGCTCATAACATATCATGAGAAGTGCCTGAAAAGGAAGAAGGGTGGAACTCCTTTCCCCCTCACAGTGGGTAGGTATACTTGCACTTCTCACCAAATCCTGAGAAATGTTTGCAGAGCTAGAGTTTCTCAATCTAAAGCACAATTTCTCGGCAAGGCCAACCTTCAATCTAAGAAATTACCTCCCTAAGGCAAAACTCGATCCGATCCACATTCCACAGATCAAGGACATCTACATCGACCTGTATCATGAGGTTGAACTCAGAAGGAAGGATCACTCTCGCCTGGCCCTAGCAGAGATTATTCAATATGGTGTGGCCATTGTTCCAAAAGGTTATCAAACAACTGATCAAGAAGTTGATCAGGTGTATCTAGACATGGATGGGGACAACTAGCCATTTTTTGAAATAGATAGAACAAAGGCACCTCAGACCATTGAGGTAAGGGTTAAGGAGACACTGCGGTGAACAGAGCATTGGTGCAGAATGAACGGCCTTATCTACCTCGGAGTAGATTTCACCATGTCCCCTTTGGGCAATGCACCTATTAGCCCAAACATCTTGCCAAAGAGCAAAGGCAAGGATAAAGAAGGGAATCGAGCTCCGCTCAACAAGAAGCTCTCAAATTCCTCCCTCCGCCACATAGGAATAGGTTATAACTCGGCATCCCGGAGAAAGAAGTGGCAGAGAGTGTTCCAATGGGCACATCCACTCAGGATGTTGCCACTGCTACAACCATGGAGGTTCCCACCATCCCTTCTCCCCCTTCTCATGTGGCTCAAGTGACCATTCCTTTGGTCATATCCTCTCCCCATCTTCTATTGTTCCCCCTTCCTCTTCCTCCATTTTCTCTTCTCTCGCAGAGCTGTCCCCCACCATTTCTTCTCTCATCTCTCAGCTCCCTTCCATTCCCACAACTACCTCCCCTGCAGTATCTCCCCCTCCCGTGAGCACTTTCTTGGCCTCTCTCTTGATGTCGCCACCAAGTGTCTCTACGCATTTCCCCTCATCCACTGCAGCTACTCCCTCTTCCACCTCTGGTCCCACTCCCTTAGGTCTAGCATGGCTTTCTCAGCACTGAGCCAGCATAAGAGGAAAGTCCCTATTGCACCTATGGACTTCTCTGTCATCCCAAAGAAAGGGGGCTAAGAAGAAAAAAGCTGATAACCTATTTCTCTCAAAGTGCATCGGGAGAAAGAGTGATGGAGATTGTGTATCCCGATCCTTCAAAGGATAAAAAGGATCTGTCCCCTATAGATTATACAGTGATGCAGGTCACAATGGGAACGTCATCTGAAATCCTTCAAGGGGAGGCCCTATCATGTGTGGATGCCCTTTGCAAGAAGCTTCAAGAAGCAAAGGAAGAGAAGAGGCTACTAAAAGAACAGAATAAACATCTTCTCCACGCCCTACAGAAAATGGGTAGTGCACCTCCTACAACTGCCACCGAAACTCCTGAGGTCCTAAGTCAGGATAAGATAAACGAATACACCAAGATTGGTGAACAAGGTATGGTAGTATCCACCTGGAGAGACTAGATCCTCAAAGACAGCGAGGAAGTAATTGTCAAGTTCACTAAATTATATCAGAACATTGGTCGGGTGAACAAGGAACTCCAGGCAATTGCGGGACCTATCTCCGAAGAGTTGGACCATGCTAGGTTGCAACACGAGACATTCCAGAAGATGCTCGACTGCTCGGCCGATGATTTAGTTAAATTCAGCATCTTCGATCACCCCAGGGTACCCAGCAAAATCCTTGCTGCTTTGGACTACCGGGTCGATCAGATGGAATTTGTCCTAGAGAAGATAGACAAGGTCAAGGAGGAAGCCCTGGATGCGATGCATCAAATGGAGAAAATTGTCCTAAGAATGTCTCCGGGCTTGCTCACTCCTTCATTTACCTTGAGGAAGGCAGATGAAACTATTCGGATCTTCAAGGAGATCGTCTCGCAAGGGCTAGGGCCAGAAGTCACTTTTGACACTGAATCCATCAATAACCTTCTGGCCTACCATGATTTTGTGGGGTACCTGATGGAGGCAGGTAATGAATATTTCAAGCTCCCAAAAACTCAGAGATGAGCAGGAGACTTACGAGGTCATCGGTGATCATACCAAGGGTCCTGCCCAGGATCAACTTCAGCCGATGGTCAGTAAATTCATGGAATATCGGACCCAATTCCACATTACCTCTCCCGAATAGTAGCAAAAGCAAGATACTCCCTTTCAGCCACGAGATGATGATGAATAGCCTTCTTCCTCTTGGATTTCATTTTGTAAATATCTAAGAGTATGTTGGCACAAATGATGACATCATCCATGTTGCACCATGGGATGTTGTCATCCACCAAGTTGCCCAAAGTCAACAATTGACTTTTAGATATTTTGTAGATATTTTGTAATTAGTTGTTGGTTTCTTTTTGCCTTCTCTCTTCTCCTTCTTCTATATATACTTGGATACTTGTTGTATTCAGGTGGTGGACACTTTTTAGATGAAAAATAGAAGTAAGGAGAAAAGGCTTTGTACTTTTTGTAATAGAAGAAAATATTAATACAATATTGAGACTTTGTCTGAATACATGTTATGCATCAGAACTTTCTTATGTTAGATCTGCATGTTTATTCTGTTGAATCTACTTCTACTTTTTTGTCATTTGTTCATCAGTATTTCTTTGTTCATCTATGCAAGTAGGTTTGGCTCCATTTATTACCAATCCCAAAACATAGACCTTCTGATCTTTCTGCTTTGGAATTCATTTCTTTTCTCCCTTTGGATCTATCTTATCTTCGTCTTTCCCTTCTTTCCTTTCTTTTCACAGTTGGAAATACCCTAACTGGGATGAGATCCCAAACCCCGAAGGCAAAATATTGTGAGACTTGCATAGATTCCTGCTGGTAGAATAGCAATAAACCAGTTTCGCTTTGCTTTGACTCAAAGAGGGGCTATGCCCTGCACACTATTGGCTTGTCTATCCATAGATCTGTCCACATGACATGATTTTCGGACCAAAAGACACAACAAGATCCCGAGAGCCAAAAGAGGAAATTGGATTACAAGGATTCAAGAGTATGACCTAGAGATTAAGCCCTCTAATCTGGTTAGAGGAAATGGTTTGTGCACTTGGAATAATGTTTAGTTATCTTCATCCTAGTTGATTGCTGAAGATGAATCTCTCAAAGTTCAACTTGGAGAAAGATATGACACTTGCCTAACCTGCTTTAGAATATTGCCCACAAGTTCTCTTTGTGAACACTAGAGAAGAATGGTATGTAGACATCACTTTCTTTCTTACCTATGGGGACCCCCCTCATTTAAATTACAAGTAGCGAAGAAATCTCGAAATGAAAGTAACCAAATATGTGAATTGGAATCATGTACTCTACAAGAAAGGGATAGATGGCTGTTTTCTCAAGTGTGTTTACAAGGAATAGCAAGAAAAATTCCTCAAAGCCTATCATGATCAAGCTTGTGGTGGACACTTTTCAGCCATGGTGACTACCCACAAAATTCTTAGAGGTAGGTACTATTAGCCTTCTCTCTTTTCTGATGCACATAACTGGGTTTCTAAATGCAAAGCATGCTAGTGATTTATTGGAAAGTCTCAACTAGCTGCCTTACCACTCGCACTGTGGTAATTGAAGAACCGCTTTCAACAATGGGGCTAGACTTTATCGGTGTTTTGAACCCTCATTCAAGTGCAGGGCACTCCTACGTGCTCACCGCCATAAATTACTTCACTAAGTGGGTGGAGGCCATTCCAACCAAACAAGATAGCTCTGAAGTTGTCTACAATTTCATAAAAGAGAATATCATTGTTCATTTTGGAGTTCCTCAGAATATTTTAGTAGACAACGCTACTTATTTCTCTTCGAAGGAATTGAGAGAATTCTATTATGGCTTTGAGATTTCTCTTGCTCATTCTTCTGACTACTATCCTCAAGGGAATGGTCAAGCTGAGTCAAGCAATAAAAATATTGTGACCATTATCCGTAAGCTTGTTGATGAGAATCAAAATAATTGGCACAAAAAATTATATGACGCATTATGGGCTCATAGGATCACTCTAAGAAGGTAATAGGCATGTCACCTTTTTAGTTGCTATATGGAGTTGAAGTAGAAATTCCTATTATAATTGAAATGCCATCTCTCAAGTTTCTTTAAATAGTGGAAGACATCCAATACAAAGATTCAATTAACAAGAGGATCCTTTTCCTTTAGAAGCTAGAAGAGAGCAGATCCCGGGTAGTGGACAAAATCAAAGAACATTGGCTGAAAAATGAAGAAGCTCTTTGACGGAAGAGCTAAAGCAAGGGAGTTCGAGCTAGAGATTTGGCCCTACTTGGGACAAGAGGAGAGATCCAAAGGGCAGTCATGGTAAGTTATATTCTTTGTGGTTGGGTCCATTTCAAATTCGGAAGCTTGTGGTGAGAATGCCTTTCTCTATCATACTTGGATGGAACTCCATTGGGATTTCCTAGAAGTGGGAAATATTTGAAGTTGTACCATTAGTGAAAGTGAGTTTTCCTCACCCTATACCATAGTTTTTCTTGTTTCCCCTTTTCATTGTGTGTGTTTTTTTGGTTTGTTGGGTTTCCCTCCTTCCTTCTTCCTTCCTTTAGCATTGTACATGACTTTGTAAGGCCCAATGGATAAGGTAGTGGTCAACATTATATGTTTTGATACACTGTGATTTTGGATCCTCATGTCATGTCTTCACCTTGCTCAATCCATGCCATGTCCCCAAGCTAGAGCCAGGTTGTTGTCTTGCAAATGTGTAAAGGGAAAATTGCAAGTTATCAAGCAAGAAAATTTCTCTTATCTCAAAATTTCCATGTTTTGATCATACTTGATAACCAAAATAAGCTCCCTCTTATTTTACGTTAACTAGCTTCCTTTTGTGCCTCAATAAAATGTTTACACATTTCAGGAACTCAAATTTTTTGGGTATTGCTTCATCGAGATATATAATTCTTTCCCCTTTCTAGAAAGGTAAGGAAGTCCTCCTAATAACTTGTATTTTGCAAGCTATGGCTCGGTGAAGTTTGGAGGGAAATTTTCCTAGGTGGACCCATGGAGGTAAGGAGGAAATTTTTCCAAGAAAATTGGCGCGCGTTAGTGGAGGCACATAGAGAAATTCAACACTTAGCCTTTTGGCTAAAAAACTCAAAGGTAAAAATTTCACTGCAATCCCACAAAGGAGAATGGAGAAAATTTGATTAAGTCCTCGCATTTAATCACAAGGTGCCACGTGTCCATTCATTGGCGGGGATTGGGGCATTGGAAGGATTTTTGGTTTTTTGCCAAAACCATGAAAGCGCAAAGGTGAAATGTTGGACCGCATCTCTGCATCAAATCAGAAGGTGCCACATGTTCACATCAGCATCGGAGGTCAGGCCAGCAGAGGACTTTGGGAAAATTTTCCCTTGTGGGAAAAAAGGGTGAAATGTTATTCTGAAGCCCTTGGATGAACCAAAAAGTGCCACATGTCATTGGGTTGGCGGGAGCATGGATATTTTGGGGAAAAATTTCCCAATTTGAAAAAAGAGGGAAAAAGGTCAAATTTTGGCCCGTAGACCCGAATTTTAAACTTTGATGGACTTTTGTGGGATAAAAATGAGAAAACGTCTCGCATGCAAAAATGCAGAAAGTTTCCGACTCCACTCCAATGTTCTCTTGCCATGTGGATGGCCTGATTTCAAAGCAATTAGGGAAAAGGATCGAACGGTTCATATGCGAACTAGAAAATTGAAATATAAAACACATTTTTACACACGAAGCTCTTTTTGGGCTCGTCAGAAGTGTTTTCTTTGTGGAAAAGGAATCTAGAAGAGGGGAAATGATCAAATTTGTTTGTAATAGCTTTGGGTCAAATAATTTAATGGTTTTTTGAAGTCTTTGTGAAGGGGCAATCGAATTTGGAAATTGGAAGCATGTTTTTGTGAATAGAGGACAAAAATGATTGTCAGTCTTCTTCTATTATCCTCCTCTACCTTATTTCTTCTACTCCCACTTGTACAATTTTCAACTCTGAGATAAATAAAAAAGGAAGGAATTTTATGTCCCCTCGATGGAAAAATTGATTGGCACTTTGTGACCAGCGTGTTTTATTCTATCTTGTGCTCAGAAATTATAAATTTTTCTTTCTTCTATTAATTAATGCATGTAATGAAACTTCCAGTTGATGTGTGTGGGCATCTCTATTACACTCTACTCACAACATTGATTTCCCCCTCCTTCATTCTCACTCCCTCTCCTTTCTCGATCAATTTTTTCTATAACAAGGAGTTGATATTATTGCCATAGGGACGGCGGAGTGTTCCTATGGATATTTGGTTAAAAACCACCCTAAATCCACTTTGTTTATCCATGCTAAACAATGGGAGCTACACCATTCAAATGTAGAGGACTTAGATTCCCATAGCATTGGCACTGAAATCCACAAATTTGTCCACATGACAAATTTTCTCAACAATCTCCTATCTATCATCAAAATGGATTGCATGCATCTTCATCTAATGCACACTCTCTTGAGTCCCTTGTTTATTATTTATAAGAACAAATTTTACAATGACAAAGCAAGGTGTCTCTCATAATTCTAATGATATGGACTCTTCACAATTATTGTATAATCCACTTGCACCTAAAGTTATTGAATATCATTTTTTCAATTGGTATTTTTGCACTTAAGCTTCTTATTTATAATTATAAGGGTGATCCTTCGTAGAATCTTAGATCATTCCGTGTTGAATTTTTTTACTATGTAGTCACAAAATCACACACTTTCTATTACATTTATATCACCAAGTATGTTATTTTTTTATATGGATCTCGCATAAGAAAAGTATTCACTAATGACCTATCACTAGTCTTGTTGTGACTTAGTTGGTTATAGTCATCATTTTTCTTGTATGGTCGTCGAGTTTTTACATAGTTCTGGTCATCTCCCAAGGAGTCTCAGGTGTCGTTATTTGGTCATTTATCATCTCTAGTCTTTGATTAGGGTGCCTAGGATAGAATGGGGCACCCATGGGTGCCGGATCCTTAATTTTAGGTGCCTTAGTCCCCATAGCACTTGGGTCTAATTTAGAGTTTCGAGGCCGGTATTTATAATTTTCCCTCTCATTCCCTAGGTACTATTCGGCATGTCAGGTCATTAGTGTCAAAATTTGAACAAGAGATCCCTATATAAACATAACATACTCACTATCTTAAGGGTATACTATCTACTATCAAGGGCTAGCTATCTACTAAGGAAAGGGACTACATTTGGGAATCATTACATCACACACACTGCATAGGAAAAGGAATTATATTCTATTCCATCCACCATTTTGTATTACATTTATCTATTCCTCGCTATCTTTGTGTCTTTGACACTAGGTAACCTCAGTGCACAAAATTACACACACATGCACATAAAACTACATCGAGTCTAAGATGTAGTGAAGCACTCAATCGTAAGTCCATCCATTTGGTAGCTAAGGATACTCTGACCCATTCATTTGCATCTTTATTTTTAGGGTTTGATGCTTTTGTGTGGGGTTTTGTAGAGATAATGCATCGAAGATATACAAAATCATTATGGAATTTATTGCAACAATCACACAAAAAGATTGAGATATTGTGAAGATATAGCAATACTTCTAGATTCAAGTCTTGAGTTATCCTATAGACTGCAGCATCCATCTGTAGACTAGGGTGCCCAGAGATGCCTTGATCCTCTTGTAGGTGCTCTAGTCCATTCAAATATTCATTTGTTGTAATTTCTTTTGTTGTACCATCATAATCTACTTCATCCGCACATCATCCTGTTTAGTCTAGAATCACAATGAGGTAAGTCATTTTCAGGTTAGTACCCTCTTCCCCCATTTCAATTATTTTATTTCATTTAAATATCAAATAAAATTAGTTATCATTTACATTTCAGTTTATACTATTTATTTCATTATTTTACTTATTTAGATTAACTCTAAAATTCATATTTTAGTTAATCATTTTGGTGAACCCGTACTTTAGAATATTTTCCCTAGGATCCACTTCAAACCCTAATGGCTAAGGATAGTTCATCTTCTTCACCCATCATGTCTCATTTTAGTGTTAACCCTATCTATGATGAGGCTGCCATCACTGAGCTCATGGCTCTCTATGGTAATCCTACTCCTATGCCAACTCATATCAAACAATAGCTTTTAGATGGTCAACAATATGTGCCTACTCATTTTGAAGATTCTCCCATTGGTATTAGTATTGTTGAGGATCTAATATCTTTCAATAATTGTACACCATGTTATACGAACTACTTGTGATCCTCCTGATATTTCTAAGGAAATTTTAGATGATTCTCTTATTGATTACATGTTTGTATTGATCATCGTTCACATGTACATGTTGATTCTTCTTCTTCTATTCATACCACCTCTATAGTTTCATCTCATGATTATCCTACATCTGATATTGCTTCTCATGATGCATCTCATGCTTATTTTTATCCTATTTTGCACTATGTTGATGATCCTATTGATAGTATTCTTAGTGACATTCTCATTTCTGAGTCTCTATCTGATACTGATGAGGCAATTGATATCCATGGTTCTCCTTATTTTCATACTATCGAGTATGAATATCCTATTCCATCATTTCTCAGTCACCTCACCTATTAGGGATGTTTTTATGCTAGTCCTACAAATGCTTGGGATATTCCATCAATAGATCTACTATATCTTCTTTGACACCTACTCCTAGTGTTCCTTAGCATTGGAATATCCTTTATCATCTCTTGATATTCCTATGATCACTCATAATGGAAAATTACAACCTCTTAATACATTATTTCCATCTTCCACTATTCCTTCACAAGATATCATATCTCTCATGCATGTCATAGGTCAATTACAATCTCAGGTTTAGTCTCTTACTCTAGAAAGTAGGGCTTACTATGCTTCTATTGATAATAATTCATTACATGGTAACCATGTCCCTAAGAAGATTCATAATTATGCATTTCCTAAGGACTTTATCATGCCTACATTCACATGTTTTGATGGTACTAGTGACCCTCATGCTCATCTTCTACATTACCACATGCTTATGACCTCTTATTCTAATGATAGATTATTACTTAAGGCCTTTCGATATAGTCTTATTGATGAGGCATTACAATGGTACACTCATATTCCATTTGGGTCCATTAGTACTTTCTATGACATGGAGGATGCTTTCCTTTATTGATTTATCATCATAATCTATTAAGGATTATATCTTACGATTTAATGCTTGTATGCACCAACTAGTATTCCAACCTATAGACCTTGAGAAGCAATTCATTTTCTATCGTGGTTTGATTCCTGTACTCAAACAAGATTACAATATGATACATGTGAGTCATTCATTCTTATATGCTACAAATTACTAGATCTAGACAAAGATCTTCTTTCAGAAAATTTCATTCACCCTCCACATACATCTAATTTTATTATATCATCTAGTCATCCTTTGTTGAAAGTAGTTGAACATCCTACACAGTCTCCACCTTTGCCTCATAAGTAAAGAAAATGAGATCAAATTACTCCACCACCAAAACATACTTCTCCGCCTCCTCCGCGACATGTCATTTATCCTTCCACTCCATCTATGTTGCATGAGCCATTAAATTTATCCCATCATGCTAGACCTCATGATGTACTATTTACCTTACTTGAAAAGTACCTAATTCGATTACCATCCAACTAACATCATCCACAACATAGGCTAATCGTCAGTGTGACCAACCTTATTGTAATTATCATCACATAAATGGCCATAGGGACAATGATTGTCTTGCCCTTTATGATAGATTGCAACAATTAGAGGATAAGGGAATCATCTCCTTTGGCTCTTGCTCACATGAGTGATCCATATCTCCTCTACCTCATTAGATATTTATACTACAATTGAGTCATCTCCTTTTTTCTGCTCGTGGCCATAGTACATCCACCACTACGTTCATTACTCATGCATGCTCTCTACCACATCCATACATCATCATCATCTCATCCATCACATTCATGTTATCCACCATATCACACCGATCATTCACATTGGCTTCCATAACCCACCACATTTACGCATACCACCAAAACTCCATATGACATTCAATTTGGCACATATTCACATGCTTCCACCACTTCATGCCACCTCGGTCTTTGGTAGGTGATTTTTCTCACCTTGCCCCTTGATGATGCACTTGTGTTCTCACGGTTCTTACACAACTATTGAGGGTTTTTCTATAAGAACCTTTCATTATGATCTCTGTTATTCATCTAGTGCATCCAATCATTTACCGATGGTGTATTCTTTCTTTCATGGTTCATTCTTGAATGCTAAGGGGTATTAACTAAATGAACCTAGTCATCCATATGTTGGGGGCATCATTAATTTCCTGGGACCTTTTATCACACTAACATATTATGATTACATTACATTATCACAACACACATTCATCACAACACGTTAGTTTGATCATCATACATCATCTCTTTTTACATTCATTCTACTATCATCATTATACTAACTACGCATTAAATATTTGTCCTATGTGCCACGGCAGACAACATGATCCATCACATCTTACTCATTATACGACTACCCCAACCCAAGAAAAGTACTCAAATTATGCCCACTGTGAAACTCTCTCGAGTGAATATCCCTTTGCACACCACAAAACGACAACAAACACAATGTTATAACACCTTACCAGTAAAAATACACTAGCTTCTCAAATTCATATACATTAGACATTTCATTTTTCATAATTATAGAAAAATACATGTTCTTTAGACAAGGGTGCCTAGATACAAGATCGGGGTGCCTAGGAGCAAGACACCAATGCCCATATCTGGGTGCTCCTATCTTAAGGGTCACTAGTGCCCTCACCACTATTGTCCAGATCCCAAATGCCGAGAAAATTAAAAATCTCAAATTTGTAAAAAATCATTAAAAATGACTACTACACCATACATTTTTTTAAAAACAATGCACTTACCAACTCCATAGTCACGTGCAACGCTACGACAATCGCCACCCTCTTAAATCAACTAGGACGAGCCACTCTCACTTGCAACATTTTCACTCACTTCGTGCTCAATATCACAATTGCACAAATAGAAAATTAAGTGACTAAATAATTTTTCACTTGCACTACTTATAGTTTATTTTTCACCTTCTTTACTATAGTCATTATTTCGTGCTTTTCTCACAACTACTACACACTACACAATTTTTTCATTTCTTAAGTAATTTGAATTCAATTTGTATCCCGTTTTTGGTATTCCTTTTAGAATTTCACCTACCATTGTATTATACACATTACACATACATTATCTCTCCTTGAATTTGTCTTCCATCCAATTCATACACATTTTTTGATTTACTGTCACTTTCTATCTATTTTGTACTTACTTTCGGCTTGACATTCATTATTTTCATCACTTCCCCTTTCACCGAAAGGGGGCATATCAATAGTGGTCACCCTATAATTCCCCTTACATTACCATGTGATTAATCAACATTACCAATCCATCATTTTCAAAAATTTACTAATTCAACTGCGAACATTTGACCATTATTTCTCCTAATATACACTTTTAATATGTGATGTTTCATCACTTCCCCATAATGAACTAACCTAGGAGAAACAAGAATTAAAATATTTCGATGAGATTATTCATAAATTTATATTTCATTTCCCTAATAACATAACCCGAGGGTAACTATCATAAAATATCTCTACGAGTAATAAATAAATCAATCAACGCATTTACATTTATAACAATCGAAATCATATCAATCAATCAATACAAATTCAACACAATATTGTCCTCCCATATGACCTAACTTGGGAGTTATGTGTGACATCCTAGATGACCTAACTTGGGAGATTACATCCATTGCTTTCCTAGATGACCTAACTTGGGAAGCTATTCTACATTTCATGTTTGCTTCCAGATGACCTAACTTAGAAGCCATCATTTTACGCTTTGCTTCTAGATGACCTAACTTAGAAGCCATCACATTATGGTGACACCTATGGAGTGGGGGAAAGAGTTCCTTTCCTATACCACTCCTATATGGGTCAACTATTTGATCAAAATTATTTGGATCCAAAAACCAAAAATATTTGATCTGAGTCCATCTGCAGTGGCTAGATCTTGAGGATGTAGTTAGAGATTAGATAATAACACACTTTTCTCCCTACACTCTTCCTTTGGCGGCAGGATGCCCAAATCCTCTGATGATTATTCATATATATGCATTTAGGTCGAATGATCACTCCCTACCCGATGTCATTGTCATCATACAGGTCATCAATCATATAACATTACGTTTTCATTATGTTTAGTGCATGGATCAACACATTGATCCATGGTTCGACACACTATATGGTTCTTTCAACACACTTTTACTACCACATATATGTGTTCTACTACAACATAGGCTTCTCCATATTTCTCTCAAGTACACATCTCTATCTACTTTATGTTACCAAGCTTTATGCTCACCAACATAGAGTGGGGGAAAATGTAGTTATAAAATCATGCACTTACTATTACATTTATACCACCAAGTATGTTATTATATATGGATCTCTCTTAAGAAAATTATTCACTAATGACCTATCCCCTAGTCCTGTCATTAGTTAGTTGGTTGTCATCATCATTTATCTTGCATAGTCACAATTGTTTGCAAATTTTTGTTCATATCCTGTGATTCTCGGTGTCGTCATTTGGTCATTTTTTGTCTCTAGTCTTTGACTAGGTGCTAGGGTAATCTTGGGCACCCATGGGTGGCACGGTCCTTAATTTTAGGTGCCTTATTCCCCATAGTACTTGGGTCTAATTTAGAGTTTCAAGGTCGATCTTTATAATTTTCCCTCTCATTCCCCTAGGTACTAGTTGGTATGTTGGGTCATTAGTGTCGAAATTTGAACAAGAGATCCCTATATAAATATAACATACTCACTATCTTAAGGGCGGACTATCTACTATTAAGGGCTAGCTATCTACTAAGGTAAGGGACTACATTTTGGCATCATTACATCACACACACTACATAGGAAAGGGAAGTCTATTCTATTCCATCCACCATTTTTCATTACATCTAGATATTTCCCGCTATCTCTAGATCATGTTTAATCCAAGTTAGAGATTTAAGAATTTAGCAAAAGTCATGCCCTAGTGCTATTTAAATCTTTGTTTTGCTCGTTTTGACAAATTTTCCATCTCTAATCATGCACATAATATCCTCTTTACAATCTCCTTTGTGATTAAAATTATTTTCTTGTTCTATGGCATGGGTCGTCAAATCATTTTTTTCCTCCATGCCTCTTGGTTCATGAAGGAAATTCAAAAATTGGACTCAAAATGACAAAGTTCTCTTCCTCTGTGTATTTTTCCCACATCGGGATGATGGGTGTCTTTTCCCCGTCAAATTTTTTCCCCAATGAATGCAAGTACGTGGTTAGATCCTATTGGATGGGGAGGAATGAGATTTTTGGTGAACTTAACACTTTTGGAAAAAATGGTAAATTTTCCCCACGGATCCGAAAAGTTGAATCATTGTTGAAAAGTCTAACCTCGGTGGATGGCTCCATGTGTCCCAATGGTAAAAATTTTGCAACTCCGGGGGTGGGGTAGAAAGGGTTAATTACCAAATCAGTGCTAGCTCACCACGTGGTCGGACTCATTAGAGGAAATAAAGCCTGCCGTTGAAAAGTCAAAGCGAAGAGCGGGCCATCGAGGGCATTTGAGATTTTGAGCCTCTTTGTAAAAAAGGTGAAAAGTTAAAAAGTAACCTATGGCTCTAATCAAGCTATAAAGGTAAAATTCAAAGGTGAAGCCTATAGGGAAAAATTCAAAGTTAAAGCCCACCAAAAAGAGTTGAAAATTCAAAGTGGAAGAGTGGTTGCGAAAATGGGCAGAGGATTTGAGTTTTTGAGCCTTTTTCCAAAAAGGGTTAAAATGTTGAGAAAAAAGCCGTGACCCCATCTCCAACTAGAATGTGCCATGTGTCCTAGTCAAATCGGAGTAGCGGGTTGGTGGAGGAAATTGAGTTTTTGAGCCTTTTCCAAAAATGGTTAAAATGTTGAGAAAAGGGCCACGACCCCATTTCCAATAAAAGGGTGCCACGTGTCTAAGTTGAAAAGTCAAAGCGGGGGTGCGGGCCAATTTGTTCCAAATTGCCAAATCTCTAAAAAAATCACAAAATGCAAAGGGCTTCCCCATAACCACTCCAATCCCTTCCTGCCATGTGGATGACCCAATTTTAGAGTTAGAGGAGCAAATCAAAATGGTCTATATTTAAATTGACAAATCAAATGTAATAGTTGCTTTGCAATATCTAGTTTTAACCCGCCATGAGTGTTTTCTTCATGACAGAGGAATTTGAAAAGGTGTTGAGGATTTGTGAAGTTGTAACGGTTTCTTGCGAAGAATATAATGGCTTCTTGAATCCATTCCAAAGGGTTGGCGATTGATTTCAAAAAGACTAGAGTGCTTTGTACCTGGAAAAGACAGAAAATGCCATTCTTCTTCTATTTTCTCTTCTTCCTCAAATTTCTTCCATTCTCAAGCTATGTACAAACTCTACTTGAGCTTCAATAATAAAAGAAGGAATTTTTGCCTCTTTGATTGAGGAATTAATTGGTACTTTGCACCAATGAGTTTCATTTGGTCTTGTAGCTTCTCTGCATGGATTTTTTTTCTTCTTGACTATAAATGCATGTAAATGAAATTTCTAATTAATGTGTGTGGGCATCTGATATTCTACTCACAACATTAGTTTCTCCTACCTCCATTCTCACTCCCTTTCCCCTTCTCAAAAAAAGTTCTTCTCTAGTGAGAAATTGCTAGCTTTGCCACAAGGTCAGTGGAGTGCCCCTGTTGGATCTCTGGTCAAAGGCCACCATTGAAATCCACTTTTCACACATGCACATATGGAAGTTGCACCATTCAAGTAGAGGGACTTAGATTCCCATAGCATTGGCTTGAAACCCACCAATTTTTCCACAAGACAAATTTTCTTCGCCAATAGTTTTTAGCGCCCACCATGGGGCAGATTTTATAGCATCTGCACCTAAAAATGACCTCAGGGTCATAAAATACAAAAAAATATTCTAGAAGAAAAGTTTCTTGGAGATTGAATAATCACACAAACTTCATGGATGTAAATCATGGCTATTTTAGGAAATCCTCCTGTTGAGAGACTTGATTTACTCTTTCACATCCAAGAAGACATTGCTTCTGATATGAGAGAAGCTATTTGGCATAATAGACAAAGTGTCAATCAATACTTCATTGCCATAAGGATTCTGGACTTGGAAGAGGAATGTGTTGTCGAATTGGAAAGGTAGAGACAAATTCCAACACCCTAGAGAAGAGCATAAAATTTCAAGCTGGCTGATAGAAGATACACCCAACAACTAAGGCAAGGAGGAAAAATTGATCCCACATTTGAAGAGCTTGAAAGAGAGGCAGTTGTTGAAGAGGAGATAAGGGCTCAACTTGAAGAAATAGAAAGACTCCAAATTGAAGTAGAAAAAGAGCGTAGAAGCAGCCTTAGCAATACTGGAGGATAGAAATAGGAATAGAATGGGTGATCATGAGCATGAGGAACGTAGGCCTAACATACCATGGGGAAGAAATACTAGTCCACTTGCTCTTCTCAACCACTCCATGAACTCCCAAGAGGCTCAAGAAAGAACTTCCCAAAATTCAAAGGGGATGGTTCTCATCTCCCCAAAGAACATGTTACAGCATTCATCACTACTTGTGGAGTGTTGGGAGTTGAAGATGAAGATGTTTCAGTTAGGCTCTTTGTGGAGTCACTCCAAGAAAAAGCTTTGAATGGTTCTACATGTTGCCCCCAAGATCTGTCACATGCTGGGAAGATATAAGAAGTGCATTTGAACATAGGTTCAAGAGCACAGAAGATTATCGGATCTGCTGGTCCAATTGGTTCAAATGAAGAAGGAGACCTCTGAATCAATGAGATATTTTGTAGCAAGGTATAATAGGTTGACAAGAAGGATCCCAAAAGATGTGGTACCCTTTAAAAACAACTTGAAAAGGTTCTTCATCAGTGCTTTGCCATCATAAAGTTGGTTTCTTCCTCAGAAGAGCCCAACCAAGAACATTGAGGGAAGTTCAAGACTTTGCAATTGAGACTAATGATGATCTAATTATTTCTGGAAAAGTGAAAGGACCAAATGGGAAGCAAAAGGGTTAGAGTTCAAATTCAGTCACCACTGATCCAATGTTCCAAAAAATGGCAAATGACCTAGTTTCTTTGAAGAAGTAGTTGTCACAAATCACAATGAGGAATGCTCCAAGGAGACCAAATCCTCCTGATAGACCAAGAATTTCTCCACCTCCTCATAGGATTTCTCTTGAAGCACCACAATCAATGCCATCTGTGACACTAGGGAATCAGAAGAAGGAACAAACATTGAGGAAACTGAAGAAGAAAGCATGGATGACTATGAAAACTATCTTGAAATTGAAGAGGTTGGCTCACACAATGGCCTGATTGAATACATTGATGATGAGGAGGAAGGTGATGAAGAAGCTCCAAGTTTTTCATGTGTTGTTTTCACTCATGCACAATCCAAGAATGGTGTTTTAGCCTCAGCAATTCTGAGAGTAGGAAGAACAAATAAGATAGCTCTTCAAATCCTCCACTAAACAAGATCATCAGCAGGGGATCACCATTACCACCTTCCATGGAATCAGCTAGAGAGAAATTAGATTCACCAATTGTCAAGGATCACACTGTTGTGCCAAGTAAGTTATCTGATTCTTCTCCCAACTCAAAAGCTGTTAAGATAAATTCTCTTCTAAATGTTGGTTTTGCAAAAACATCTAAATTTCAATCAAAGGCTATACCCTCACCTCCTTCCAAGCCAATTGCTACATTTGAAAAGGAGAACCCAACACCAAAAGTAACAAAACCCCTGTCATTTAAATCCTCTCCCACTACTAGAACCTCTTCCTCATCTACCATAACTCCATTTGACTTTGTGGAGCATGCAAGCAAAACCAAAGTTCAGCTCTCTGAGATTGAATACCTACAAACACATCCTACCCAACTTGATTCATCAAGGTAGTTCATGGTAGTAACCCTTTTCTTCAAGACCAATCTCTAAAGGCCTATTACCCACACCATCCATACCACCTTCTCAAAACATGTTAGCCCTCAGTGCCTCCACCACCAACAGAGTTGAGCCTTTTTACCTATCACTTCTCATCAAAGGTTTCTAGTTGAAACAATTGCATTATAGATTCTGGAGCCTCAGATAATGTGATGCCAACAAAAATTTGCAAATTCTCTTGGCCTCACTTTGACCGAGTAAATGGCACATGCTACTCAATGGAATCCAAACAAGTTCCATTGGTAGGAAGGATTAAGGATGCTCAGGTTGCACTAGCTGATTACCCTAACAAGAAGATACTCTTGACCATTTTGGTGGTAGACATCCCAACATCTTTTGGTATGTTGTTGAGTAGAATTTTTTTGTAGAGATCTAGGTGGAGAAATAAAAATGGATTGGTCATCTGTAACTATCCCAGTGAAAGGAGAAATGAAGAATTTGTTGCTAGTCAGGAAAATGAAATTCACAGTAAGGAAATATGATGATCCAAGAGCTAACATCCTCTTTCAAGATTGTGGGCTAGGAAACTACTTCCTTACATCACAAAAGGAAGAGAACTTTCCACTCCTCATGGAGGAAGAAGAAGATCAGATTTGGACAATGGAGTTTGATGGCAGTCATTCCAGAGTAGGTTCAGGAGCTGGTGTAGTATTATACTCTCCCTCCAATGAGGTATATCCTTTTTCCTACAAGCTGCAATTTGATAATACAAATAATACAACAGAGTATGAAGCATTAATCTTAGGCATGAATGCAGCAAAGGACATGGGAATCAAGAAGTTGAGATGTAAAGGTGATGTAGAGGTTGTGGTGAAGCAGGTCCACCAATAATATCAGGTGAAAAATCCAAGGCTCGGGCACTATAGAAATAGAGTGTGGGACTGCATTGAATCCTTTGATGCATTCTCCATTGAAGCTATCCCTAGGGAGCAGAATGAAAAGGTTGATTCTCTAGTAGTTTCAGCTTCCTTAGTGACACCTCATCCTTCTTTTGGAAAGGATAAAGTGACCATTGAGATGGTGTTCAGACCCAACATACCAGATAATGCAAATCACTGGTAGGTCTTCAATGATGATAATCAGATCCTAGCCTTCTTAGAACAAAGGGATAACTTCAATAATCTTTCTTTGAAGGAAGTGAAAACCCACACCGTGAATCAGTCCCCAAAGAAGAGAAGGAAGGAATTGAGGGAATTGATGAAGAGGAGTAATCAAACTGAAAGGAAAAAAATCCCCAAAGGCCTAGTTTCTTTGGAAGACCTCTTTGACAAAGCATGACAGTTCATCTAAGAGAAAGAAAAATAGTCTTCTCGGTGTCCATCTGATTTTGATCAAGAAAACATTGGCACTTTAGAGAATCCAAGGATGGTTAACATTGGTAAATGCTTGCTCACTAGAAGAGAAGAGAAAGTTTGTTTCTCTGCTAAAAAAGTACTCAGATGTCTTGGCCTACTCCTATGATGAACTCAAATCTTTTCAGCCAAAGGAAATGCATCACTCCATTCCTTTGAAGCAAGGAGCTAAGCCCTTCAGGAAAAAACAAAGGCCCTATAATCCAAATTTTTGATGTTATCAAAGAAGAGGTGAAAAAGATGCTCAATGCTAGAATCATCTTCCCCATCCACCATTCAACATGGGTGGCTAACATTGTGCCAGTAAGGAAGAAGAATGGGGAAATAAGGATTTGTGTAGACTTCCAAAATCTGAATCAAGCATCTCTCAAGGAAAACTACCCTCTTCCAATCATGGATCATATTTTGCAAGTAGTCACTAGATCTGAAATGCTCTCTTTGCTTGATGGATTCTCAGGTACAACCAAATCAAGGTGGCAAAAGAGGATTGCAACAAAACAACCTTCACAACACCTTGGGGCACTTTTTCCTATAGTAGAATGCCTTTTGGCTTGATCAATGTTGGAGCCACTTTCTAGAGAGAAATGGACTTGGCCTTTAAAGATTTTAAACATTGCATTGTCATTTACCTTGATGACCTCACATGGTTTTTTCAAAGAGGAGGGGAGATCATATCATCATTTGGAGCAAGTCCTTGCAAGGTGTAGGAAACATGGCATTTCTCTAAATCCAAAGAAGTGCATTTTTGGAGTCATAGAAGGTAAGTTGTTGGGACACATTGTGAACAAACATGGAGCACACATTGATCCTAAGAGGGTCAGAGTTATCCAAGCACTAGCCTTACCAACCAGCAAGAAGGGAGTTCATTCATTCTTTGGAAAGGTAAACTTCCTTCGTCATTTTGTGCCTGAGTTTTCTGAACTAACTAAGCATATAACTTCCATGATGAAGCCTCAAGAAAGTTTCAAGTGGAATAAGGAAGGAAAAACAACATTTGAGGAGATCAAGAAATCCATTGCCAAAGCTCCAACTCTTGTATCTCCATATTTCAACAAGGAGTTCATCATGTATTGTATGCATCAGAACATACACTCTCTATTGTCCTTGTTCAGAAAAAATGATGAAGGTTTGGAAGCACCCATTGCTTTCATGAGCTATCCTTTGAAAAATCATGAGCTAAAGTATAGCCAATTGGAGAAACATGCCTACATAGTGGTCAAAGCTATTAAAAGTTTCAGATTCTACATTCTCAATTCCCATACAGTGGTGATGGTCCCTGGAAGTGCAATCAAGTCCATTTTGACTCAACAAGATCCTGGGGCTAAGAGAGGAAGTTGGATTGCAAAGACCCAAGAGTATGACTTGGAGATTAGACCCTCTAATATGGTAAGAGGAAATGGTTTGTGCAAGCTGATTGCTGAAGATGAAGCTCTCAAAGCTCAGCAGGGAGAAAAAGATGATGTTTTCTCAACCTGTTTAGAGACAGTCCACAGTGCTCTTTGTCACCACTACTGATGAGTGGTATGCTGACATTGCTTACTACCTCACTTATGGAGAATTCCCTCCTCATCTTGATTACAAACAAATAAGGACACTCAAGCTAAAGGCAGCCAAGTTTGTGATCTAGAATCATGCACTTTACAAGAGAGGCCTAGATGGTTGTTTCCTCAAGTGTGTAGATAAGGAGCAACAAGAAAAGTTGCTCAGGGCATATCATGATCAAGCTTGTGGTGGACATTTCTCAGCAATGGTCACCACACATAAGATCCTCAGAGGGAGATATTATTGGCCCTCCATCTTTGTAGACACTCAGGATTGGGTTTCCAAATGCAAAGCATGTCCAACAATTTGTTGGAAAGCCACAACTAGCTGCATTGCCACTCAGGCTGTGGTGATTGAAGAACCATTTCAGCAATGGGGGATAGATTTTATTGGTGTTCTAATCCTCATTCTAGTGCAGGGCATACTTATGTACTCACTGCAACTAATTACTTCACTAAATGGGTGGAAGCCATCCCAACCAAGCAAGCCAACTCTAAAACAGTCTGTAACTTCATCAAGGAGAATATCATTGTTCATTTTGGAATACCACAAAAATTGTTGTAGACAATGCCACCTATTTCTCTTCCAAGGAGCTCACAGAGTTTTTGTTATGGCTTTGGAATCTCCCTATCTCACTCTTCTGACTACTACCCACAGGAAATGGGCAAGCTGAGTCAAGCAACAAGAACATTGTGACCATTGTTCACAAGTTGGTAGATGAGAATCAAAGGAACTGGCACAAGAAGTTATATGATGCATTGTGGGCTGATAGGATCACTCCTAAGAAGGCAATAGGTATGTCACCTTTCCAAATGTTGTATGGAGTTGAGGCAGAGATTCCCCTCACAATTGAGATGCCAGCTCTCAAGTTGTTGCAAGAAATAGAAGATGGTCAATACAAAGACTCCATTGACAAGAGGATCCTCTTCTTGGAAAAGCTGGAAGAAAGCAGATGCCAAGTGGTGGATAGAATTAAAGAACACCAATTGAAAGTGAAGAAGATTTTTGAGAGAAGAAAAGAAGAGAATTCAAGGTTGGAGATTTTGTCTGCTTTGTGGGACAAGAGAAGAGAACCAAAGGGTAGCCATGGAAAGTTTGATTCATTATGGCTCAGCCCATTCCAAATTCATGGAGCTTGTGGTGAGAATGTTTTTCTCCTCTCATACTTGGATGGAATGCCATTGGAATTTCCTCAAAGTGGGAAATACTTGAAATTATATCATCAATGAAAGCGGGTTGTCCCCCACTTGTACCATAGGTGATTTTCGTAGGTGTGTTTTTCCTTTTCTGTTGTGTGGTTTTGGTTTAGTTTTGTTTGGTTTTTGTTGTGTGTGGTTTGGCTTGTGTGTTTCCTCCTTCTTCCATTCTTTCTCAGAATTGTACATGACTCTGTAAGGCCCAATGGATAAGGCACTAGTCAACGTAATATGTTTTGAAACTTGAGATTCTGGATCCTCATGTCGTGCCCTAGCCATGCCTAGTTCACGCCATGTCCCCAAGCTAGAGCCAATTGTTGTCTCCTAAAAACTACTCTACGTTTTCATAGCCAAATTCAAATTTTTTGAGCTCATTCCTTTCGTTGGTGTTTAAGCCAAGTTAGAGATTTAAGAAATTAGCAAAATTCGTGCCCTAGTGCTATTTAAATCTCTATTTTGCTCGTTTTGAGAAATTCTCCATCTCTCGGTCTGTGCATGCAAAATATCCTCTTTACAATCTCCTTTGTGATCAAAATTGTTCACTTATTCTATGGCCTGGGTCATCAAATCATTGTTTTTCCTCCATGCCTCTGGTTCATGAAGGAAATTCAAAAATTGGACTCAAAATGACAAAGTTCTCTTCCTCTGTGTATTTTCCATAGTCGGGATGATGGGTGTCTTTTCCCCATCAAATTTTGGCCCCAATGAATGCAGTACGTGGTAAAATCCTATTAGATGAGGAGGAATGGGATTTTGGTGAACTTAACACTTTTGGTCACTTTTGGCAAAAATGGTAAATTTTCCTTGCGGACCCAAAAATTTGAATCATCGTGGAAAAGTCTAACCTCGAATAGATGGCTCCACATGTCGTAAAGACACAAATCTAGGGTGCGGGCCAAAAGGGTCATTTACCAAATCGCTGCCAATCGCCACGTGGTTGGACTCATTGGAAAGAAACAAATCACGTTGTTGAAAAGTCAAACGGATGAGTGGGCCATCGGGGGATTTGAGATTTTGAGCCTCTTTATAAAAAGGTGAAAAAAGTTAAAAAGTAACCTCACGGTCTTGATCAAGCTATAAAGGTAAAATTCAAAGTTGAAGCCCAAAGGAAAAAGTCAAAGTTGAAGCCCGCCATTGAAAAGTCAAAGCGGAAGAGTGGGTCGGCGGAGGGATTTGAGTTTTTGAGCCTTTTTCCAAAAAGGGTAAAATGTTGAGAAAAGAGCCTTGACCCCGTCTCCAACCAGAATGTGCCACGTCTCCTAGTAAATCGGAGGCGGGTGGGAGGAATTGAGTTTTGAGCCTTTTTCCAAAAAGGGTTAAAATGTTGAGAAAAGGGCATGACCCCATTTCCAATCAAAGGGTGCCACATGTCTAAGTTGAAAATTCAAAGCGGGGGTGCGGGCCAATTTGTTCCAAATTTCCAAATCTCTAAAAAATCACAAAATGTAAAGGGTTTCCCCGTAACCACTCCAATCCCTTCTGCCATGTGGATGGCCCAATTTCAAAGTTAGAGGAGAAAATCAAATGGTCTATATTTAAATTGGCAAATCAAATGTAACGGTTGCTTTGCAAGATTTGGTTTTAACCCACCATGAGCATTTTCTTCACAATAGAGGAATTTGAAAAGGTGTTGAGGATTTGTGAAGTTGTAACGGTTTCTTGCAAAGAATATAATGGCTTCTCAGAATCCATTCCAAAGGGTTGGTGATTGATTTCAAAAAAGACCAAAGTGTACTTTACCTGGAAAAGACAGAAAATGCCATTCTTCTATTTTTCTCTTCTTCCTCGAACTTCTTCCATTCTCAAGCTATGTACAAACTTTTCTGCTTTCTTGATAATAATAAAAGAAGAAATTTTTTCCTCTTTGATTGAGGAATTAATTAGTACTTTGTGACCGATGAGTTTCATTCGATCTTATAGCTTCTCCTATGGATTTGTTTTTCTTCCGACTATAAATGCATGTAAATGAAATTTCTAATTAATGTGTGTGGGCATCGATATTCTACTCACAACATTAGTTTCTCCTACCTCCAATTCTCACTCCCTCTCCCTTCTCGACAAAGTTCTTCTCTAGTAAGAAATTGCTAGCTTTGCCACGGGTCGCTGGAGTGCCCCCGTTGGATCTCTCGTTGAAAGGCCACCATTGAAATTTACTTTTTCATGCATGCACATATGGATACGACATCATCAAATAAGTTACTATGAAAATCACGTGACAAAGATTGAGATATTGTGAAGATCTAGCGACACTTCCAAATTTAGGTCTTGAGTTGTCCTGTAGACTAGAGCACCCATACTGCAGACTAGGGCACCCACAGGTGCCCTAATCCTCTTCTAGTGTCCCACCTCCGATTAAATCTTCATCTGCTGCAATTTCCTGGGTTGTACCATCATACTCTGCTTCATCCACACATCATCTTGTTCAGCCAAAATCACAACAAGGTAATTCATTTTCAGGTTAGTACCCTTTTCCTCCCATTTCAATTATCTTATTTCATTTAAATATCAAATAAAATTAGTTAGCATTTACATTTCAGTTTATACTATTTATTTCATTGTTGTACTTATTTAGATTAACTCTAAAATTCATATTTTAGTTAATCACTATGCATCTAATGTTATATTTATTACAAAGATATTTTCTTAGAGTCTTAAGGAATTTTCTTTGCAATGGTTTTATGATATTCCCACACATTTTATGCACTCTTTTTATGCATCAACAAATCAACTTTTTACACAATTTTCAATCAAAATTAGGGATAAGATATCTTATGCACAAATTACCAAAATTAAAAAAATAATCTAATGAGCATATCAATGATTATGTCTTCTCCTCTTTCAGTCCCAAATACTCAAGAGCCCTCTTCTTGTGTTCAGGAATCCTAAGCAATTCAACAATTGAAACTAAGATCTTGATCTGACTCAAGACTTGGGAAATATCATAAGGGATAGACTTTGGCAAGGTAGAATTGGAAGGAAGGTTGACACACTCATTAGATGGCACAGGATTTTTGACAACTTGGGCATGAGGAGGGGTATGATTTTGTTTGGGACAATAGGCCCTTGGCAGATGCATCTTTCTTATGAGTCTCTTTAGGAACATTTGAAAGCAATGGAGTTTTTGGCTTGCCTGAGGTCCTGTCCCTTTGACAACCCTACTTCTTGTGTTGTGTTCCTTTTCTTGAGCCACAACAACATTCATCAACAACTACCTATCCTCCTTAGAGGGAATGCCTCCATCATACTTATTTATCATTAAATCCCTCAAATATTCAAAGTCATTATTGGGAAATTCAAAATATTATACAGTATTTACTTCTAAAGTATGAGAGGGAGAAAGAATAGGTACCCAGTGGATGCAATCCCAAAAATCAGCAGTAGTTCTAGCACTTATCACTTTAGTTGAAGTTGCCCCTTATTGTAAGCTTGTGGAGCAACCCATCATGCAGACATCATCATCATTATCATCATAAGATTCTTCCTCTTCCTACTGATCTTCCTCACATGGAGCATGGGGCATGAAACATCTGTCACACCAATCAATGACATATGTCTCCTCCACAACAACAACTCTGGCAGCCAAAGGATCAGGTACCATTCTGTTATCCCTAGCTTGGGATTGTCTATTTCCAAATCCAACAAGTCCCTTGCCTCTATCATCAGATCTTTGGTGATTTGTGAACCTGTCTTGGCCTTGCTACTTGTGTTGACCTTGTGAGCTCTGCCCAATCCCCTTTTCTTCCCAGGCTAATTTGTATGTTATTTCTTTGAGAGCCCCCACAAAGTTTTTACTAGTTCCTCCAAATCAAGAAATTTGTTGTCGAGGTTTTTTTGGGTTAATTAGTTTTACACCCTCCCTTTTGGAGGCTTTCCCGCCTTGATGTTATTCTCAATTTTCAAGGCCATGGTGAATGCCTCGCTCAAATTAGTAGGGTTTTTTTCCTCAAGTAGTAAGTAACCTTTTTATCAAATGCATCTAAATATTTGATCAAACATGATTCATCACATGGCCTTATCCTAACAGGAAATATCCTCAAGGTCTTATTAAACCTTGTGTTGAAATCATGTACTGACTCATTAGGATTCTTTTGATGTTTTCAAATTATGTCAAAAGAAACCTAGGTCAGGTTCTATCACCATACTACAATCTAAATGCATTTCTCATCTCTATCTAAGAATCAATGGAATTATCTGGAAAAGCTTTATACCAGTCCCTTACATCCTCTTCCAAAGTATGGATAAACAATTTGATATATACATCTTCATGTTCAATCTCAAAGTCTTCCATCATATTGATAAAAATATTTAGATGTTGATCACTAGTTATAGCATTGTTTCCTTGGAACTTTGGTAGTTTGTTCCTTACATCTTGAGGAACTGCATTTGGATAACCAACCATCCCTACAAAATTTATAGTTCCAAAGGTATTTACAATAAATAGAGGTCTAGGTGGGGGCAGGGCCATGTTGTTTTAAGGGGGTGACCCTGGAGGGGAGACAAATTGATGAGGGGCAGAGAGTCTTTGAAACACAAGCATATAACTTTAAAAATGGATATCCCCTAAAGGCCTAGTTTCTTGGAAATCCCTATCAAATTATGAAAAGATAGGGGTAGAATGAGAAGAAAAATTTTCAAAATAAAATGAAGGCGTCTCTCCAGCTGGAGAATTCAATTCCACAAAGAGGCTACCTAATTTAGAAGTACTCAAATGGTAGTATTTAATAATAGGCTGATCACTTTCATCAATGGAGATTCCTTTTCTTTTATGTTGATTTCCAACAACTCTCCAGGATTTTCTTCCTTTTGAATTTGCTTTTCCTAGCTCTAGAAATAATGTCCTAGAAGGATCCCTAGCAAAGAAAGATCTTCTTCCTTCCAGCTTTGCAAATATTGGTAACAAATCTCATTTGACAAAGGTTAAGACACTGGTACTCATCAAGAATCGATCAATAGGCGCTTACCACTAAGGATTTCCACCTTAGTTGTGTAAATGCACTAAAATATGATCTGTCAAATGTCTGTCAACACTAGCAACTAGAAATGGAAAGACTTGACTCTTCTTTACCCAAATTTATCAATGAAAGCTAGTGCGCTAGGTGTAGAAACTAAACGAGTTACACATACACTGTAACTTTGAAAATTCTTGCAGCCCGAACACACAATGGTGTTTGAAAATATGTATTAGCACTTTGAGCACATAGGAAGTGATTACTAGGGTCCGAATATGAATTGAATCACTATGTCCCTAGTAATTGCTGGTGCAAGTAAGGTGTTGGTACCCAAATTGATTCTCCTTAAAAGTCCGAGTAGCATCACATTTTAGCATGAAGCTTAGAGATAGATCATAATGATTCATTTTGTAGCCAAGGACAAGATCTAATTTTCCTTTGTCACTCGGATGTGGAGAAATGGATAGCACCCATAAGAGGATTTGATATATCCTCACTACTTTATGGTTGTGCCTTTCAACCAAGGTTAGAGAACCCTTTCAGAGCCTGTTGTTTGTTTAAAAGATGGAGATTTCCTTCCTTGTGAAATTATTAAGAAGACCTTGAAGAAAATATGATCAATGCAACAAAACCTAACTCTCGTGAGTTGTCACTCTAGATAATGGAGATATTTTCTAAGCAAGGTTCATACCATTAAAGACAATGGAAACTTGATTGTTTCCGCATGTTTTGGTAGTAAAATTTTACATTTGTATACACACATGACAAACAAGGGTAGTATGGGTAGGATTAATTGTTTTGAATGATTTTGGTGGGAGGTGAAGTAGGATAAAGTTGATTATACCAAATCTTTGAGAACTTTTACAAAAATGGAGAGCTTAAACAACAGAATTCTTTAGAGTAGACAGATGTTCCTTTAACTAGAATGTGCTTCAATGGAGGCCCAGATCAACACTTTTCACACAAACTTCAAGGATCCAAAATGAAGGCTCAAATTGGAAAACTTAACTGAACATTATCAATCTCTATTTCATCACGCCTAAGATACCCTCAAAGGCTAACAAACAATCTTATAGTCATGCTAGGAGTCACAATGATTTTAATTTTTTTATTTCACTATCAAATGGAAGCCCTTCTGATAAATGAAATTACAAATGCCACCAAACTATCACAAGGATAAGATATTGTGTGATTCACACAGATTTCAATGTAAGAATGCAACAGAACAAGAAAAACTACTTTGTGACATTTATGAACTAAAGCGAAACACATTTTTTACCAAGGATAACATAGATTAACTCAAGTTTGGTTAAATTTATCAATAAGGGAAAGTTTCTCAAACAATATCAGAGCTTGTTAATGGCTATACACTTGTAACCACCTTGACATGATCAAATGTAACACAAAGGAGATAAACAAGCTTCTTCAGATAGTTTCTCAGAAAGACAGGCTCTATCAAGCTTTTCTCTTAGGAAATCAGTTTCGACTCTAACACTCATATGTTCACAAATTCCCAACCCTTTTCATGGAAAAATCATGCCTATTTATATCATTTTACAATAGATCCTTTCCCCCAAAACTAGAGACATTGAGTGTACTAGTGCTCACCATGATCTCGATTGTGATTCCTAGAATCGATCTCGTAAAAATTTGTCGGTGCTCAAGGGGAAAATATCTTCTGAGCCTCTCCCAAAATCAACTCCCTCTCCCGCAGGGATCACTCTTCCTTTTATTCTCCAACCACTTCCACCCCTAATCACAAATATGCCTCCTTGCATGCTCAAGAAAAGAAATCGGAAAATCGGATTGAGCCCGAGAAATTATATCTCATCTTAATGGTAAAACATGTTCTGGATTTTCCTCATCAAACCTAGATATCAACGTCTTTTAGGTGCAAGGAAAGAAACATTGGGCTGAATCGATAGTCAAATTGCATATTAATGGTGAGAGACATTTTCAAACCTTCCCCACTAAACCAGGCCTCCAGATTAATGCTCTTCTTCATTTGGCATGCGAGGAGACTCCACTAAATGATAAAAACCATAAGAATATGCATCCCCGGGAGCTCTAGAGTGAAAGTGATGGAAAAATTAGATACATATGCACAACCACCATTTATTTCTACTTTGAATTTGGACCGTCCATGTGGGAGATCCATTTTAGAGTGGGCTCATGATTCCCTTTTCCTTTCACAACTTTTAGAAAAAAGTAAAAATTTTCACATTTTGCTTCACACCTCTTGCCCTTGAAAAATGAGCTTGACAGGTGTCCTAAGGTGGGTGCTAAAGGAAACACGGCCAAATTATGCTATTTCACCTCCTTTTTGGAAAAGGAAAATTTGGAAATTTTCCTGCTGACTTTGCCCTCTGCCCGTTGATCGGGGAAAATATTGACTATTTTCCGTTGGGTCTATGGCCATTTTGATGTTTTACCCTTTTGGTAACAAGAGGAAAAATCCAAGTTGCCTCCGATGGTCCGCTTCCCCGCCCTCTGACTTTTCAAATTGCCACGTGTCACAATGGCACATCTTGAGATGGTCCCCAAAATTTGAGACCTTGAAAGAGCGTAGGCTCACCACGTGTCCTGGCCGGTAATATTCATATGAAGGTTTAAAACTCGGTGGAAGGCACGTGTGTAGGCTTTAAGCGGATCCTTTAGCCGTTGAAAAGTCCAAGCAAAATGTAAAGTGAGCGGAGGCCTCCAAGTGTCCTCCTAGTGCTTCTTTAAAGTAAAATTCAAGGGCCGGTCCTCAAACATGCGCGGTCTCTCCACGTGTCCTAGGCCTCTCAAACCATTTTGAAAAATACTAAGTATGGGAAGACCTGGCGAAGCCTCCATGTGTCTTCATGGTGCAATTTCAAAATGGTGCCCAAAGCGGAGACCTTGAATGAGCGCGGGCTCACCACGTGTCCCTATTCCACCCAACTATACTAGTTGCATAAAAATTTGTTTAAGTCCTGGAAAGCGGTGAAAACTTCCACGTGTTCTCCGGTGAAACTCCAAGGCTAAACCGAAAAGTAAATCTTCAAATGAGCAATATTCCTCCATGTGGAAACGTTTTGGGTTAAAAATTTCCAAAAAAGTTTAGGAGTGCCCCACCAAGCTGCATCAAATAAAAATGAACACGTGGACACCCTCGGGGTGAAAATAAGAAATTTTCCCTGCCACTTAAATTTGCTTTAATCAGAGCCTGGCGGGGAAATGGGGTGAGTTCAAACTTTTTCCAAAGTAGCCAAAAAAGAAAAAGTTCAAAAACAAACCCGTCGCACCCCATCCAATTAAAAGAAGCCACGTAAGCACCAAAAGAACCAATCAGAATTGAGCGGAGCCACGGGATCAAATTTTCCCTTTTGCAAAAATAGTAAAAAGTGATAAGTTAAAGCATTTGTCTGCCGTCCCCTGACCAACCAAAAGAAGCCACGTGATTGTTGAATGCTGAGGAATAAATTTGACAAGAAAAATACACCCGTCAGACCATCAAAACATAGAAATTCACCACTCATGCCCAGAACCTGACTTTTCGTGTAAGGATGAATTTTTTTGAAAAAACACGAATCATGGTTCTGGGCATCTTCGACCATGGATTTGTATTTGAAAAGGCATGAAAATATAAATTGATCATTCTTGAGCTTCCATGGTTGAGGAAAGACGTGAAAAAGGAAAATCCTGTGGTTTTCAAGAAATTAGGGCAAAAACAGGAAAACTCGAGAGACTTCTTCTAGGAGGGACATGACAATTGATTTTGTAAACAAATCAAGGAATTAAAAATGGAGGTAAAAGCTTTTAGAACACCCACATCGAGAGACAAAATATTTCAGAACACGCAGACAAAGGAAAATTAGGGAAAAATGGTGAGAGATCAAAATGAGCACCAACAGATAATCCCATGTCTCTCCCTCCACAATTTTAGGTTGATACAAGAAATATGAAAAGCAAGGGCTTTGATGCTAATGATTATTGTGATTATCATAGATGTATCACCACACTATAAATAGATGTATTAAGTTATGAAATTTCAATAAGGATATTATTAAATCTAATGAAATTGAATGGGATATTCCTATTGAATATTTTAAGCCTACAAATAATAATTCTAATTTGAAAATATTTAGTGATCCACTTTTAAGTATAATAATGATACAACTTCTTGAAGGTTGATAATACTCATCATGCAAAGGCCACCACCATCTTTGTATGTGTTTGGAATGTAAATCATAGAAGATTGTGTTCATTTATATTCAATATGGGGAAGATTGATATATATATATAGATACATACATACATACATGCACAAGTTTGAGGAAACGAACTAATAGTCACACAAGGAACTGGAAGGTCATCGGTCTTGTGTATAGGAATAGTCAATGTAATATGTTATTTTACAAATGTACCACCAAAATAACTCAAATTTCACCTCTCCAAGAGACGTGGTGAGTATATTAGCTACTTGAGAATATTTTAGTTAGTACTTAGAGATGGATGTGGTGGTTCAAATGTTTTTCTATAATGTAATTACATTTGACCTCAATGTTATTTATTTGTTCATGGAAAAATTGATTCTTCATAAGATTCACTACACCATGATTTTTGCAATGAATGATAGGTGGCTTTTCTTCAAGAATGACCATATCATCCAGGAATGCAATGTAACTATATTTCTTTTCAAATAAGTCCTTAGGAATTGTTATAATCTTCCTTAGTGGATTAGAGAAAAAATAGTTTGCTTCTTGTTAATCCATGAGATAGGTCTAGATTTGAGATGAAAAATATATCATGTAGTTGATTTCCTATCATCAAAAGATCCAACATAGTCCGAGTTGGTATATCCCTATAAGAAGAACTAAGATTTATTCTAATATTCCAAACCATAATCAATTGTACCTTGGACACATCTCAAAACATGCTTCACTACTACCCAGTGACATTTCTTTGGCTCCTACATGAATCTGGAAAGATAACTGACAAAGAAATCACAGGTATGGTCTGGTATAAGTCAAGTAAATGAGACTCCCAACAAGATATCTATAGTGAGTAGTATCTACTTGAGGTGAATCCTAGAATCTATAAAGTTTCAAAACTTTCTCCATTAGAGTGAACACAATTTTACAATCATACATTCCATACTTTTCTAGGAGTGTCTTGGAATATTTCATCTACGAGATAAAAATGTGATTCTTCTTTTTCCATATTTCCGAGCCAAGATAGTAACAAAGTAGCCCCAAATATTTCATGTCAAATGATTTCTTGATATCACTTTTAAAGCCTTGATGATATAATATGATCTCTCTATGATCACAATATCATCTACATACAAAAAAATAATGAAAATATTTGTGCCTACTTTCTTAATATACAAATTTGAATATGAGGGGATACAGTGAATCCATGCTACAATAGGTGATCATCTATCTTAATGTATAATGCTCTTGGATTATTTTTAAGCCCATAAAGTGACTTAATTAGAATATGTACCATATTAGGATGTTTCGTTGAAAAATCCTTTTCATTGGTCATGTATACTTATTATTAGAAAACAACATTCAAGAAAGTAATTTTTACATCCATCTTCCGAAGTTTCCATCCTTTTTATGCTACCACCATGAAAACTATGATAGTCCTGATATTTGTAGTGGGTGCAAAGGTATTCCTTCTATTCAATACCTTCTTTCCTAGAATAACCCGATCAACTAGCCATGCTTATTACTTGTCTCAATAGATCCATTTGCCTTGTATTTTTCTATAAAAATCCATTTTCAACAAATAGATTTATTTCTTGTATGAAGATCAAAAAGTTCTCATGTCCTTTCTGAATCATGGATTCATATTCTACATCCATATATTTCTTCCATTTAGGTTTAGTGAGTGCCTCTTGAACTATATCAGTTTCATTGCTATCAACCAATGAACTCATGAGTGTGATATTTAACTCATTTATTACCTCTTCTTTTGTTCTAACTCCTGATGCAATGTATGGTAGAGACTTCATGTGGGATTCCATAATGGTGTTTTTACCCATTTCCAATGTTGGTGTTGTTGATGATGTGATTATTGAATTTCCAAAGGACCAAGATCAACGAACAGCTTATCCATGTAGCTCATTTTCCTTGTGTGAAGATTCTTCTTTCTCATCTTCTAAACGTAACAAAAATTTATGAGAGGAGTTTGGTATTGCCTCTTCTTTGTGTGGGAATGATTCAAATGATTACTCATCACAAACAACATCTCAACTCTCATATATATTTTGTGTCTTAGGATCCATGAGATGATATTCCTTTGAGGTAATACTGTAACCCAAAAATATACACTGGAGTGTCTTCAATCGATATTTTTCCTCTTTTTTTCTAAGACGTGTATGTATGTTGTCAGACAATGAAATACTCTAAAATGGGATATTGAAGGATTGTGATTACACCATGCCTCTTCTAGTGTATTTTTCTAGAAGACCTTTTTAGATTATGTTTTAGGAGATACACATTTATCTTGACTACTTTTTCCCAAAAGAAATCTTTTATTTGGAAGTGGAAAGCATGTAATGAGCCATCTTCATGACATTCCGATTGTGAAATTCTGAAATTCTATTCTTTTGAGGTGTATAGGGGCATTTAAGTGGTGTGTGATGTCATGATCCTTCAAGAATGCTAAGAATTTATTTGACGTGAATTTCCCCCTCAATTTGATTGGAGGACAAGAAGGGGTTTCCCGAGTCTATTGAATAATTTATTGATAGAAGGCCTATGAATTGGAAAATGCTTCACTTTTATTCCATAGAGAGAACATCCATGTCTTGTGAGAATATTCATCTATCAACAACAGAAGTACTAAAGTCCATGAAAGGAAGTAGGCAAAGGTCCACACATATCGGTATGTATGACCTCGAGATGGTTCTTGACATGGAAGGAACTCAAATCAAAAAGAATCCCAATGTTTTCTCACCAAACATCCACAACATGCGAGGTAAAGAGTAGGACAATGGAGGAAGACCTCGAGCCATCTCTTTGAAATTGATATGATAAAGGGATTTGGTTGAAAGGTTCCCATAAAGATAACACCATAGTGTAGTAGACTCACTGTCAAAGAGGTAGATAGAGAAACTATAGAGGTTAACTTTACATCTAGTGAAAATAAATGATCCTTTAAAAAAGGTATTGAAATTATTATACCCTATCATGAGATCAAATAGGATTTGAATCCTTTCTGACCATGAGTGCCACCTTGATCCTTTGATTCAATATCTAAGAGATAGATAGGAAATCAGTGGTCAAACAAGGGACATAAAGCAACTTTATGAGGGTACATATTCTTGTCCTAAGAGGAATAATTACTATGCCAATAAATTTTACATCGTGCTCCTTGTTATCCTGTAATGAAAACCTAATCTCTAGTGGGTTGATCACTTAAGGTTCAATAAAAATAATCTCCATCACTCATCATATCCTTACTGAAATTGTTTCAATCACAAAAACATTCTAAGAAGGTTGCGATGTTTAAGAGACTAGAACAATGTTCTGATGTGTATCATAGTTTGTTACCTCCGGTACTTCCTCTTCTAAGTCATCATCGTATTGAGTTGTGACATGTCCTTTCTACTTATTTTGGTGAGGAAGATATCTATATTTCTTTAAATCACTATGAATGGATGTGTTATCTTTTCCAAAATTTCCTTGAGTCCACCCATTATACCAACAACTCGCAATGTCATGTGTATTTTTAGTGCAAATGTGACACCATCTATTTAATTTTTGACACTTTTACTATTATGGATACTTCTAGGACTACTTCTCATGTTTTCTGCTATAATACTTGTGACTCTTCAAATTGTTTTGATACTAGTGCATTGTCTTCAAACTCTTCATGCATTGTCTAGATGGCTTCCTCCTATTGGAGCATAAATACTAGTTCTTCAAATGATGCCACTTTTTTGTGATGTTTAATGTCATTACAAACATCAAGAATTGGGAAGGAAGATATATTAGAGTCATCAATATCATTTGTTTATCCTTCAACATTATTTCGAGTGCTAAAATCTCTTCTTGTAGTTCTATCACATGATGTCAGAATTCCTCTAATTTCTCACCATATTTCATGCTAATTATATGAATATTTGACTTTAAATGGAGGATCTTCATCTAGTTCTTCACCTCATAGATGATGGATAGAGCATCTCAGGCTACATTTTATGTCATCACATCATGTCTGTGAGGTTGAACCTTGTTAGATACGCCGAGAGTGATCAACATAGAGGCTTTTGCATCATCTTTGTTAAAAAAATTCTCTCATCCATGTTGATTAGACACGTCACTGTGTCACTGATGATTTTCCATATTTCTTTGAACTTGAGAATCATGTGCATCTTCCTTTTCCAAGAGGTTTATTTAATCCCTTTCAAGAGTCAAGAAAATTATATAACACTAATTTTGGTGCATACGTGGTTTATATGGCACATACATGCCTTCAAATGCACAGTTCCTCATCTATGAAACATGTCCTTCATGCCAAAAGGAAAATATCAGCTCATTTGTCTTTATAGTAAATGAGATGCCAAATGAGAACAAAAATGTCCAAACACTATAGCAAGAAAATTCCAAAGCATAAATCTTCATATAGGTAATTTTATTCTCTCCTTCCACGTCATGCAAACATGAACAAATTCCATGCGCAGTCTATAAAAATTCATGTAGGTTTGATGTTAAAAACAAATGGAATTGAGTGCGATAGATAATAGGTTACTTCATAAGAAAAACATGAATGAAGAACTGATGAATATTTTGTTTGAAACATAATCCTCCTAGTCGTAGATCTACACCAATTTCTAGAATAGGTATGAAAATCTTTGCCACATATTTCCTCTATAAAAATTAGGAACATAAAACAACAACTAACAGAAATAAAATAAAGAATTGCAAATAAAATAGATTATTGGAAACTCATATTAGCACTTCTATGCATATATTTCTCCTTCCTTCTCAGAGCTTTGGCTCAATACAAACTCTCTGAATGTTTTTGATATGAAAACACTTACAATTACCTCTAATAAATAGATGGCTTCATCTAATAATAAAACACTCAACACTCCTAAAAATAGAACTAAAAATCACATGCTTTTGTGCAATACAAAGCTTTTGATTTATTTGCTTTATAAGATTTTCCTAAAGCTAGGAATCTAAAACTAAACTCAAAAGTAAAAGCATGTAAAAAGAAAACTGCTTTTTGCTTTTCTTGGGGAAAAATTAAACTTTTTCTAACACTCCCCCTTAATTTTGACCTTCAAGATTTTATTTTTCTGGAGCTGAGTGTGCACTTCTAGATCTGAAATATTCTAGATCACAAACTCCCAAACAAGTTCTCAAATACTCAAAACTTTATTTCCCAAATATTTTGTAAAGATATCTGCAAACTAATCTTCGGATCTATGTAAAATTTAAGATAAATTTCCTTGTTGTTAACCAACTCCCTGATGAAGTGATACCTCATGTCTATGTGTTTTCTCCTCTTGTGAAAAACATGATTTTGGAAAATGCTATTGTTGAATTGTTGTCACAAAAATCATGTGTAGCATCCTCTTGATTTTGTCTCAAATATTTCAACACTCTTCTCATCCAAACAGAAACGACATGCTACTCCCTTTTTGCTACATACTCTACTTATCTTTGAAGATAATGTGACTATGGGTTGCTTCTTTGATGCCCATGAAACTATGCATGTTCCAAAGTGAAAATCATAGTTGGATGTGCTCTTTCTTTCATCAATACTTCTGGCACTGTCACTATCTATGTAACCTATGAGTTTGAATTCATCTGATGTTGTATACAAGATTCCATGATTCTTAGTTCCACATATGTAACTCAAAATTCTTTTCCCAGCTTTCCAATGTGAGTCTTTTGAATATTCCATGAACCTTGAGATGAGGCTCACACCATACATAATATCGGCCTTATGGCCATTAAATACATGAGACTTCCAACTAGTCTTTTGAACAATTTTGGATCTACAAATGATCCATTATCATCTTTTCTTAACTTCAAACCTACTGCAACTGGTGTTGGCATTGGCTTGCAATTCAACATGTTAAATCTCTTCAAAACATCATTAGCATACTTTTCTTATGAAATAAAAACTCCAACTTCTGATTGTTGAACTTCTATGCCCAAAAAATAGTGCATGAGACCTAGATATTTCATCTCAAATTCTTTCTTCATAGCTGATTTGAATGAATCTATAGATATATTTCTAGTGATGATTAAATCATCCACATATAAAAAAACAATCAAAATTTTACCTTTCTCATTGATCTTGATGTATAAGGTAGGCTCACTTTATTTCTCCTAATAAAACCATTCTGTATCAAATAAGAATCAATCATGTTGTACCAAGCTCTAGGTGCTTGCTTGAGACCATAGAGCACTTTTTCAACCTGTATACCTTTCCTTCATGACCTTTAATCTCATAACCTTCTGGCTGATTCACATAAACTTCTTCTTCAAGAAAACCATTCAAGAATGTTGATTTTACATCCATTTGATAAATAGGCCATTTTTTTTTAGCTACAATTATTAAAACCATTCTTACCATGTCCAAATGTGCTACAAGTGTAAATTTCTTGTTGTAATCTACTCCATATTGTTGTGAAAAACCTCTGGCAACCAACCTTGCTTTATGTTTTTGTACTTTACCATCAATAGTATATTTGGTCTTATAGACCCATTTCACTCCTATCACATCCTTTCCTTCTAGAAGATCTACCAATTCCCATGTCTAATTCTTCTCTATGGAATCTATCTCATCATCCATGGATTGAACCCAAAATTCATTGTTTATAGCCTCTTCAAAGTATCTTGGATCTACAACTTGAGAAAACAATGCAAAAACTGAAAAATCATTAGTTGTATCAACATTATAAATCTCACTAAGACTCCTTGTTTTCCACTGCAAAGGGCTATTTGATGATGGACTATTTTTTTACTACGGGGTATATTTTGGTATTCCTTGTGGTGTTTGTTGGATGGTTGAAAATTCTCGAAATATGAAACAGGAAAAATGAGAACCGATGTTGAAAACAATGCACCACAATGAAGTTGCACTCCAATGGTAACGTCAAGCTCCAATGCAATAAGAAAGATTCAAATCAATGGAAAGAAAATGTAAGTAAGAAAATAGGTCTGCTCATGCTCATAGATCAAAAAAATAAGTACAAATAGGGGTGTTGTGTAACCCCCATGCCTAAACAAGGAAAGAATATCAATGACGCCACTAACGCATATGACGTGACTGACGCATATGATGCCACTAAAGGAGGAGTTACAATTCCAAATAAGGAATGTAACTCCTATGATGCACTAAACAAATGACAATGATAGATTCTATGATAGAATCTGACACTTTTCATTTGACTTCCTAAGACCTATGACTCTCGCAAGGTGAGATGACTCACTAGGTGATGTGGATGATGACTAGGCATGTCACACACACCAACACCCCCTTCATCGAAGTTGAGGAAGAGGTAAAGGTAAGCCAGAACAGAAAAAGAAGACTCCCTAGATAACTAAGAAAGATGTGTCAATGGGGCCCAAAAACTAAAGGCCTGATAAGGTGCCCATATACAAACAACATCTTTCTAGAAAGAAGAAGAGGAGAAGAAGAAAAGAGAGCTATCCAGCTCCTCTAGAAGATGATTTCTGATGGAATCCTAATGAATCTAAAGGGACCAAAGGTCTGTGATCAGTGGAGGAAGGAGGAGGAGCATGGAGTGTGCCTGATGGTGGCCCAATATGGGAAGGAGATAATATATCAAGAGAAGTGGTGACAATCCTATCAATCTCCATAAGGTGGGAGTCGTAAATATAGATATATCATCAAGAGAGTTGAGTTGTGATGAAGGAGATCCCTGAAGGGGAAAAGGAACCTACTTGTGGTGGAGAGTCAGTGGAAGCTGGTGTGATGGAAACTCTGATCTCTAAAGAGGCAGTAGGTGGAAGAAGATGTTGCACTATGATGTTGGTATCCTCGAGCATATCATCCAAGTCCGAGTCAAGGAAATCAATGTCCTATTGTGGAGGATTATATGAACCCTTTGAAGAAGCAATCTCGAGGTCTGTAGGAAGCAATAGGGGATGGTAGAATCTCCAGGATAGAATCAATGGAATCAGTAGATGCTCATGAAGGGGAAAACCTAAGATCCAAGGCAGCATGGTGTGTAGGTGAGAATTCAACCAAAGAGTCCTGTGGAGGAGAGTCACTAGAACTGTGATAGGAGCAATACTAAGTTTTGAAGGAGCATGCACATAAATATGTGTGGGTGGCCCTTCATAAGAAAAAGTATCGGTGAACTCACTTTCCTCCATGGATGCAAGATCATCATAAGATCCATAACCAGATGAAGGAGGATCAAAGTCTCCATGAAAATTCTGAATGAAGGTCCAGGCTCGGTGCATAGACTCGGTGAATTCTAATCGATGTTGAAGGTCCTCTGGTATAGTAAGACAAAGAAGCCCGTATGCCATATCATTCTCATTCAACCAATTTTGGTGATGAATGTGGTCAATAGGTTCAGGTGCCAACCCAAGAAGATGTGGTAACAAGTTGTACATAATGCAATGATCGAGTATCCCATTCTTCCATTGTAGGTAGTTTCCTGGTCCTAGTTGAACAATGGAGCGATGAAATTCAATGTCCATGACGAGAGGAGCCTCCAAGGAACACAAGTTTAACCCCCTTTTGTGGCACTTTATAGTATAGTGCGTTGATTACAATTAGATGTGACTATGTGTCGAGAACCAGTCTATCACTCACCTTGCAATCAAGTGTAATAACGTGCAATAGTGGAGACAAAATCAAGGTTCGTTGGGCACAAAATTTGACACACCGTAAGAAAGCACAAGAATGAGTGAAAACAAGAAGGGGAAGAGAAAGGGCCTTGTGAGAAATAGTCTCATGTCACATGAAAGAATCCCTTTGTTGTAAGACTATGGCAGACACGCTCACAAGTCCACAAGTAATAAAAAGGATAAAACTCAAGGATTCAAATGAGGTCAATTAAGCAATACAAAGATGCCCCTAGAATGTGGCACTTTATAAAATAGTGCATTTACAAAAATGATAATCCCATCATCTAGAGTGAAAAAACATGCAACTTTTGACTAAAGAAGTGCTCAAAACTGAGCAACGAGTCAAAAGTTATAAAGAAAAACCAATTCCCGTAACTAATGGAAAAAAAATAAGCCTAAAATGGATTTAAAAAGTGCCCTAAACGCATGCAAAGGGTGTCGTATGTATGCTTGTTGGAAATGGCATCAAATTTTAGATAGGGTTTGTTTTAATTGCGAGGGGGATTAGCCTCCTGCCAACCTCCTGACCTCACCCTCCATCTTCGTCACTCGAAGGAAGGAAATTAAAACAAGCAAAAAACTATCCAAAAAGAATTACAATGCCAATTAAAGTTATACACCTTAAAATATTTAAAAGGTGATTGATTTTCTAATAAGCAATCCTTTTTTTAAAAATGAAGGAAGGAGGCCCACGTTGACTGAGCTGCTATTGCTAAGGAAGCCGCCAAGTGGGAGGGTCATGTGCAGAGAGGGCAAGTGTAATGGCCATGTAACTATGCGGGATAGTTAGAAGTGAAATGCCACATCAGGGTAAAACCACGTTGTGTAGGGTGGCAAATAACACCATCTTTGTAGAAATAACGCCAAGTTCTTTGGTAATGGTAATGGCAATGGCGGAAGTGATCTGAAATGACTGCAGGAGGTTGGAGTTAAAGGTTTCGAGGAAGGTGCACGGAGATACGCCAGAGTCCGATAAGGAAAGTGTTGAGGCAAAAGGATGAGCTAAGCCAGGAATCATATGCCAAGTAAGTTTGACCAAGACAATGAATAGCTCGAGAGAAATGGCAGAGAGCACTAGCGCATGGGAACCGAGGAATCAGACGACACGTTGGGTTTAGATAGTGAACCAAGTGGGACTTCAAAGCTGTAGCAACATGTGAAGATGAACAAGAGCCACCGAGGAGAAACAAGCCTACGAGTACAAAAAACCATGGTTAAAAACATCCACACAATGCGGTAAAGGTAGAACAAAATATAAACCATCAACAATGAAAATTTGAGGGAGAAGTCGTAGGTTGATGCAAGAACTACGATCTAAGATAGAAAACCATTTAGTCAAAGACCAAAACTAACGATGCTTTAGAGCAAAATGAGTTACAAAAGACCGGATGAAGCTAATGCATGGTTCCACCGATAGAGGCCACAAGCCCGTTCAAGCAAGGATCGAGGCACATGTAAAAGTATAACAATTGACCCAAAATTGAAATTACGTAAAAACGGATCAAAGATGCAACCTCAAATGCAGCCTCAAACTATAGTAGACCTGAAAAAGGCACTTATGCAAATCCACGCAAGAACAACCAAATAACTCAACGCATGAGCCACACTGCTAAGCAACATGATAAATCAAACCAACCAAATACCTCAAACTTGCAACTCTATTAAACCTCAATACGAGGTGAGCAATACAATTCCAAAATAATAATCGAAAAAACTTGCATGAGGAAATAAGAAGAAACCAGAAGTAATAAACAACTTGATAAATGAAGAGTGCACGTTTTACCAAAACTAGCTCTGATACCATGAAAGAGGGAAAAAAAGAACCGATGTCGAAAACAATGCACCACAATGAAGTTGCACTCAAGGTAACATCAAGCTCCAACACAATAAGCAAGATTCAAATCAATGGAAAGAAAATGCAAGTAAGAAAACATGTCTACTCATGCTCATAGATTAAAAAAGGAAGTACAAATAGGGGTGTTGTGTAACCCCCATGCCTAAACAAGGAAAGAATATCAATGACGCCATTGACGCATATGACGTGACTGACACATATGATGCCACTAAAGGAGGAGTTACAATTCCAAATAAGGAATGTAACTCCTATGATGCACTAACACAAATGACAATGATAGATTCTATGACAGAATCTGACACTTGTCATTTGACTTCCTAATACCTATGACTCTCACAAGGCGAGATGACTCACCAGGTGATGTGGATGATGACTAGGCATGTCACACACCATGCCTCATTTTCAACAAACTGTACATCTCTGCTGATTATGACCTTTCTAATAACTGTATTAAACAACTTTTAAGCTTTTGTATTCTCTGAATATCCAACAAATATGCACTTTTCTCCTTTGTTGTCTAACTTCTTCCTTATCTCATCAGGCACATGTGTGTATGCCACATAACTAAAGATTCTAAAATGAGAAACATTGTGTTTCCTCTTAGTCCAAGCTTGTTGAGGAACCATGTTTCAAACAATTTTTCATTAGACACCTATTTATGATGTAAACAATAGTTATTACTGCTTCTTCCCAATACTCATTTGAAATATGTTTTTCCTTCATCATACTTCTCGCCATCTCCATGATGGTTCTATTATTTCCTCTACCACACCGTTCTACTATGGTGTATACCTGAAAGTAAATTTTTGTGTATACCATGATATTTACAAAAATTCTAAAAGCATTGGAAATATACTCACCTCCCTTTTGTCCTCAAAAATTTGATGTAGTACCCACTTTGCTTTTCCACTAAAGCCTTGAACTACTGAAATATATCAAAATCATCTGATTTGTGTCTCAAAAATTACACCCATGTCTTCCTTGTATAGTCATCAATGAATGTCATAAAATATGAACAACCTCCAATATAATTTTTTTGCATCGGTCCACATAAATCTGAGTGAAAATTTCAAGTGGTGCACTTGTTCTTCTTATTTTGACAACTGGGAAAGATTCTCTGTGTTTCTTCCCTAAAATATAACCTTCACAAACTCTATCTGGTTTCTGAATCAAAGGAAAACCTTTCACCATATTTTTTGTGTAATAAATTCAAACCACCAAATTTTAAGTGACCAAACCTGAGATGCCATAGCCATGATTCATCTTTTTCAACTGAGTGAAAATCTAATTCAATCTCTTTAGCTCCAGATTGATCTATAGTATGAACTCGGATGTGGCTGGTATAATCTTCAAAGGAAACATTCTATTTCTTTTCATCTTCACTTTAGCAATCACTGTGTACTTGGAGATTTATCCATGATCACACATTCGTTGTCTTCAATGTAAACTCTATATCCCTTTTGTACCAATTGACCAATGCTCATAAGATTATGCTTCAAACCTGTAACATAATAAACATCCTGCATAATCTTCTGCTCCCCTTTTTAGTTAGAATGTTGATTGTTCCTTTGCCTTTTACAATCACTGTATTATTATTCCCAAGGGTAACTTCTAACTTTACTAACTCATCCAAATTAGAAAATAAATCTAAGTTACCTGACATGTGATTACTACAACCAAAATCCAAATACCACACATCACTAGGAATCTCTTGGGATATATTACACTCAATAGGCGATGCTTTAGAAATATTTGTGCATGCAATAAACATGGATCTTGGAGTAGAGTTCCAACTTGATTTTGATTTTTCTTGTTTTGATCATATTGCTTTTTCTTGCATTCAAAAGCATAGTGCCCATATCTCTTGCAATAGTGACACTACACATGTGATTTATCCTGTCTCTGACCTGAAAAATGATTATGATTGTGCTCTTGACTATGTCCTCTTCCACTTGAGTTTGATGGACTGCTACTGCGTCCTCTAGATGAACTTCTTCCTCTGCCTCTAGGGCTGAAATTTCCTCTTCCTCTTCCACGATTTCCTGATACATGTGATGAAAAATCTTGATCTACAACTGCATGTGATCTATTCAACCTCTGTTCATGATTTATTAGTGATGCATGCAACTCATCAATTGAAAACTAACTTAGATCCTTAGTTTCTTCAATAACAACTACCAAAGGATCAAATTTTGCAGGAAAACTTCTAAGAAATTTTTTAATAATTCTTCTATCCTCAATATTTTCACCATGAGATTTAATTTGATTGACCAAACCAACTACAAAAGTAAAGAATGATTCTATAGAATCTGAATCTTTCATTGACATATTTTCAAAATCTCTACTGAAGTAACTCTAGCTTGGTGGTTGTTAATTTCTCTTTACCTTGATATGCAACTTGAAGAGTCTCCCACGTAATTTTTTTTTTACCGGCTACTACCAATCTTTTTAGAATGCTTTCATGCATGGCTTTATGAATGAAGAAAATATCTTTCCGTCTTTCTTTCTTAATTCCTTCAAAGTGCCTTTCTCTTCCTGTGAGAGTGTGTTATATGTTGTTGCATCTATGGGCTCTGTACCCATTCTCTATGATTTCCCACAAATCCTAGGATCTAAATAGTACCTTCATGATTAATGACCAATACTCATAATTATTTCTTGTAAATTACGGTGTCTGCAAACCGGATATAGAAGCCATAACCTATTCTCAATTAGAAACCTCTAAAAAAATCCACGCTCTGATACCAATTTGTAGAAATTAGGCACATAAAATAACAACTAACAGAAATAAAATAAATAATTGTAAATAAAATAGATTATTGCAAACTCAGATCAACACTTATGTGCATATATTTCTCCTTCCTTCTCAAAGCTTCGACTCAATACAAACTCTCTGAATGTGTTTGATATGAAAACACTTACAACTACCTCTAATAAATAGATGGCTTCATCTAACAATAAAACACTCAACACTCCTAAAAATAGAACTAAAAAATCACATGCTTTTGTGCAATACAAAGCTTTTGATTTATTTGCTTTATAAGCTTTTCCTAAAGCTAGGAATCTAAAACTAAACTCAAAAGTAAAAGCATGTAAAAAGTAAACTACTTTTTGCTTTTCTTGGGGAAAAATTAAAATTTTTCTAACATCCTCCACATATTGCAAAGTTTCTTCCATACTTGTTCTTCCTCTCTAACACTAATGTGTTGAATGAAAATTAGAGAATATTGTGCATTCATTTATATTTAATATGGAGGTGGATGTATATAAATTCACATGTCTAAGGAAACCAACCAACATACAAAGGAACTAGAATGTCATCAATCTTGCATAGATTAAGTGCCAATGTAATATGTTATTATAATAGTATGATCATTTACTTGAAGATATGATTAGAACTATTAATTACACTTCATCTTCTACACCGGTCATTTATTTTGATGATTATGGTATGGATGACACACTTATTTACGACACATTATCTACTCCAATCTCTATTCATCATATTCCTACTCTGGGTTTCATGTTTATTTCACATAACAAGGATAATGTTTGTGCATGTCCATTCCTTCTATCACTTGGTGTATCTTTCGATATTCTTGCACTTGATTATGATTTTAACTTTTGAAACCTTACATTACTAATCACGCTTATGTCTATCACTACAAAAACTTTATTCTTGGTTACTAAATCTATTGCTACTATATTAGTGCATCTATGTCTCCATTTTCTACGTTATCTTATGGCTATTTCATCAATAGTTCATGAATGGATCAATTTTATTCATCATCCACAATTTTCATTATTCAAGGTTATCGTTTTAAGGATTCTTCTCCTAGATTTTCTAGTTCCTCTACAATTTCTATCTCTTTTCATAGTGCATCTACGCATAGTTTTTTTTTTTGGTTTGCACACTAATTCACATAGCACTAGTCCTCCTAGGTATCCTATTAGGCCTTCAGTTGTAAACACTACTTCACATAACACTAGCCCTCCTAGGTCTCTTACTAGGCCTTTGGTTGCACATACAGATTCACATAGTTCTAGGTCTCCTAATAGACCTTTAGTTGCATAGCAACATAAGTTACATCACACAATTCTAGGTCCTTTAGGTTTCCTCCTTGGAATTATTTTGCACCATTGTCTCAGTGTGTGACACTCTCACAAGATTTTATGTGGATCTTATAGAATCATGAATTTCTCTATATTTTTTCATGTCTTCTAGGAGTTTTCATTATTATAGTCCACCACATAGGTATCACACATCACATTCTAATCAATACTCTACTATTCATGGTTCTCCTTGTAATCCTTCTTCGAAAAATATCACCACCATGGTTCTACTTGTACTTGAGTGACATTATATGACACATTCCAAGTATTGAACCTCCATCATTTTCAACATTTGTTTCAACGCCTTACGGTGTTCTATTGGATTAGCTCTCATGTTATCCCCCCCCACTTTTGCCCATGACACAATATATTTATAGGTTTAACTTGAATATTGAGGGAGCGGTTCCAAATTTGAACCTCATATTGCAAAATTACACTGGGAGGAAACCTTGCTTCCCATCTCTAGTTACATAATCTCTAGATCTATTTCCCGCTCAAGGGAATTATTAGATCACCACACCTTCTCTTTAGAGAATATGTTTTCATCTATGATGCGGGAGCATAACTTGTGAAGGCCATAACTTTTGATCTAATTGTTGAATCGTCTTGAAATTTTACACGTTAGATATTCATTAGTATTATGTTGTGGCCAACTTTCCTAAAAGGTTGTAGCCATTTTGACATATTCTTAGCGTCATATTCCTTCATTTAGAGGTCTAAAAGGGGCTCCAAACATTTTTTTCTTTTGACTAGGACTTAGAGTTTTAATAAATTTTCCCGCGCATTATAGAATAAGTCAAAAAAATTGGGTTTTAGTTTATGAGTGCATATTTGGAACAAAAATTTTAGGGCCCATCCGAGGTGTTTTGCTAGTAGGTAATTTTTGGCATTTTAGGTTTTTTGGCATTTTAGGGTTTTTTAGAGCTAATGTGAAATAAAAGGAAGATTGTAATGATGTAAAAGATTAGTGTGGATTCCAGAATGAAAAGAAAGCTATTTTGAAGCTTCTTGTTTCTTTGCAAATTTATTGTGTGTGTTTTAGAGGTATTTTAACCTCTTACGCTTAGATCTACATCAATCTATGCCCTCATGGGGGCCTAAAATACAAAAACACTAAAATATTTTCAAAATACAAAAGCACTCAAATACTTACAAAAATACAAAATCAAGACCTATTTTTATGGTATCCATTATTTTCACTTTACATTATACATGTTGTTTATTCCATTGGTTTAATAGATGCCATTTTTTCTTTGAAAAATATATGTTCACTTCGTATATTAAGCATGATGCATGACATACAGAGTGATAGATGATTATGGGTGTTGGTCGTACCTTTACCCGGACTACTAACCTCTAGGGGCATCTAATTTTACATACTATATCTAGGTGCTATATTTCCATTATAGTTCCTTTATTTCCTAATCATGCTTCACATATATATTGTGTATTTTCTATTTTTTTGACTAACAAGACTAACACATGTCTTTTGTACAACGCTTACGATTATTGTTTCACTAGTTCTTTATATCATATGTTATATTTTTCAGCGCATTTAGATACACTTATTTATTTCATACATAATTGTTAGTTATGTGTGTATGTTTTTTTGCTACTCTAATTGTGGCTTAAGGGCCTTGATTTTGTTGTGACACCATGGGTGTCCCATGTTTGGAGCATAATCCCTTGTGTTTGGTTGTGCATCTCTTTTGATAGAATCAATTTCCTTAATTGTCTGTGACACCTGTGTCACATATATTTGTAAAACATCACCTTTGTGTCAAACTATTTGATTATTTTTACTTTCTTCTATATTGTACATGCACTTGTTTTTATTAACACATCGTATTTTGTTGTCTTTTTTATGCATTGGCATTGTTATGGTTATCATGCTTCTTGTTATTGTTTCTCTTATTTTGTGTCATGGTTTCTACCATGTGTACCCCCACTTGTAGAGTACAGTTTCTTCTTAAGTAGCCACCACATCATTTTTCACCGGTCATACCTAACATTGTATATTCTCATACATGGGTATACATATTTTATTTTGATCCTCAATTTTACCATTACTCATCACATATGCCTTAAAAGAGGGGACAAACATATGAGGTTTATTATACATTTCCAATAGATAAATATTCTTACGGGCTTAGACATATGTAGAGGTAGACAAAAATGACTCAAAATCATACTCAAACATAGAAATTTAGAACTATCTAAACATCGATAGAAATTTATAGGCCTTTCAAGGCCGTCAATTGTTCGACCTAGTATACTATTTTTTCTTTTGGGATTTTTCTCTAGATATTTCTACAATTTCAGGGTTTTCATCACCTGGTACAACATTTTTATATGTTTTTAGACTCGAGATTGACTCGGTTTGGAAAATATTTGGGGGCATTAAGTATTTCATTCTCTCTTTTTACATGGTACTTAGTGTTAGTTTCATTTTGGGCACATTGGCGGCATGTGTCTACTTTCTCTAGTCATACTTTTAAAAGAATGATAACCATATCATACTAAGCTAAGAACACGATGCTAATCAAACACCACGATCAATAAGATGAAAGCAATTCACCGAATAAATTTACATAAACCTTTGCAAAAAAATGAAAAGCAATATCATATATTATTATGGAACTCAATGCAATACAATGAGAATGGGCCTTGCTTATATAGGCAAGGAATAATAATATAAGAACTAGTCAAAGTCATAGATCAAGTCATAAATCAAGGAAATAACTAGTCATCAAAGAACTAGTCAAGACTATAGATGTAGGAGAGAACTAGAAATCAAGGATCTAGTCAATACCATAGATCAAGGAAAGAACTATACCTAATAACTAGATAATATCTCTTAATATCTAAATAAGATAAAAGAAATATCCACACACATAAGTGGGTGAGGATAAATACAATAAAGGTAAATAAAGTACCTAGGTGAACATGAGCTAAGGTAAATACCTACTCTAACACCCCCCTCAAGTGAAGCTAGGGGAAAAATAGAAGTGGCATGTCTATAGTATGAGTCCCAACAACTAGGCCTGATGAGGTACTCATGTACAATAACTGGGAAAAAGGGACACCGCAAGGTACCCAAAACTAGTAACAACAAAGTAAAGAGAGTAAAGACCCGCTCCAAGGAATCCCAAGAAGATTGGCTTAAAAATCGTACAATGCTGAAGAAGTTTGGTGTGCACTATGGTCTAAATCCACTGCTTGATCACAAAACTCAAAAACAACTGACACTGGGTTTCACCAGAATAGCTCCATACAAGGAGACTATCAACGGAGTGATGTTGAAAGTGCAAAAAAAACACCAAACATAATTTGATCAACTGTTGCAAATAGGTGTGCCACGATCCAAGAATAAAACCAAAGCAACAAGGCAAGGACACAAAATCCAGAGTGTCACGATCCAAGAAAAGCCAAGGTAACAAGGCAAGGACATAAAACTCAAGAAGTGGGATCAACCCCACACCCTCCCATACCTTTGAATAGGTGGAGTGGCACTACAAATTTGTATGAGTTTTCAAAATAACTAGTCGAACACTAAAAACTAACACCTGGAATGCACCAAAATAGATCCCCCATAAGAGATACCGATAACATGCCAAAAGTGTTGAAAATACGATACAAAATCTCTTAACAAACAAGAGAGATATACTACACTGCTAAAGAAAAATGCTCAAAATAAGAAGCATCACAATACATAAGGTATAGAAAGTGGAGCAAGAGGCCTAATGGTGGAGTCGCCATGCCTATAGAGTCCTCTCAATGAATGCCTATGTCACCGCCATGAGTGATTAGATATCCACCCCAAATCAACATGAATGGATGAAGAAGATGCCTGCATATGACTTGGTGTAAAATGCATAATGGGTGCATGTAAAAGAACATCAGAATGTGTGTCAGGTTGATCATGTCTAACAACTAAAATCTCAGGTTTCTCAAGCCTGAGTGAAGGTGTAGAACTCATGTGTTGCTCATGATCCTCAGAAAGAGTTGAGCGAACAAAAAAAGGAGCTCTGTCAATGTGTGATCCCAATGAAGTATCTACTCAAAAACCAATGTCATGACGAGAATTCCACTTAACATGTGGAATAGAGGAAACAATACCCTATGAATGTCTACCAATGACTCCGCTAGTGAGACCCATAGAATGGAGCATGCGAGAATGGAATGCAGTGGTATGCTTCTCAAAAAATCCATGCAGCTGAGCAAAAGTAGGATACACAACATGTGGTACTGTAATAGGCACAGATGTGGAAGAGCATGTAGTAACAAGCTTCATAGGTGTATGAGCATCAAGAGCAAGAATAGACTCAAAGATTGATAGATCAATGTCAGTGGGTTCAGGAGTAATAGCTGCAAGTGGACTAGGAGCATGGATATGGTTGTCCACAATATGATGGTGATGTTGTAGGCTAGCAAGTTTGTTCTGCAGGAAGTGTATTATTGTATCCTTATCATGAATGAGTGATTGTAGAAGAGAATTTCACTTCTTGAGTGATCTATTTTCTTCCACAAATTTTACAATATCCTCTTGAATTCCACACACTTCATAGAAAATCATATCATTCTTAGAATCCATGATAGATACAAAATGCAACTCCCAGAAGTTTAGGACATCGGGCTCAGCTGAAATTGCGTCCACAATTGATTACAACACTCCTCCATATTTGGAACTTTATAATTATAGTAAAAGTCTCAAAATAAATATTTCCAATGGAAAGAGCATGCAAAAACAAGCACTTTTGCAAAAACGGCACTCAAAACCGAGTTACTGATCAAAAGTTACAAGTTTTTTCATATTTTGCTCTCTGTTATTTATTTTAGTTGCCACTAAAACAAAATAGGAATCACCGATTTAAGCCCTCATACGACCATACCATATGACCAAGGGCTAAGGATTTTAATGGATCTGCTTTTTATATAAAACCGCACGCAAAGAACAAAATACGACCAAATCCCAAGTATATGAATATACAAATAAATTATTTACAAAATAAAACTTACGTGATGTCACTAGAAATCTCCTACTCTGCTACCATAAAAGGAACGATAACTAGATCGTACTACCAAGCCAGAACATAGGTGCTAATAAAACACCATGATCAATAAGATGAAATCAATTCGCGAATAACTTTACATAAACATTTGCAAACAAATGAGCAAAGCAATATCATATATTATTATGGAACTCAATGCAATACAATGAGAATGGGCCTTGCTTATATAGGCAAGGAATAACAATCTAAGAACCAAATTCAGGTCATAGATCAAACCATCAATCAAGGAAATAACTAGTCATCAAAGAACTAGTCAAGAATATAGATTTAGGAGAGAACTAGACATCAAGGATCTAGTCAATACCATAGATCAAGGAAAGAACTATACCTAACAACTAGATAATATCTCCTAATATCTAAATAAGATAAAGAAATATCCACACATATAAGTGGGTGAGGATAAATACAATAAAGGTAAATAAAATACCTAGGTAAACATGAGCTACGGTGAATACCAACTCTAACAATTTTAGCATGTATTGGTTCTAAATAGTTTCATACTTAGTTGTCTACACAAGGCAATAATTTGGGGTACTTACAATCTATTCTATTTTATTTACTAATTTACAAAATTGTACTTATATTTTTTTATAACATCATGGTATTTGGGGTTATGGAAGGTATCAAAGTGACTAAGTTCCTTATAAGAAATTCTTCATATTCTCTTACAATAAGGGGAAAATATTAGAGTCACTAAAAACTTTTATACACGGTCTTCTTCCTTTATGGGGTTCCTTAGATCCTCATCCTTTTGGTTCTTCTCTTCGACATTCGTATGTTTGGTTTGTCAAATAATACATCGACATATTCATGGCACATTTGGGGGCTAAAATAACTTTTATTTTATTATTTTAATTAAATTTATTATTAGTTTTAACATTAGGTTTTTTAATCAAAAATGGAAACAAACTTAAAATTTTATTTGATTTAGATATTTTGTTTTCAAAATTACTTATGAATGTATATTGGATTTTAATAATCACATTTTTTAGATATATAAATAACAAATTCAAAGTTCATAATGGGAATTTGATGAAACAAGTTAGTGAAATAATTTTTATTTAAATGGTACTAAAATTAAATATGAAATCCTTAGTTTAAATAATTAATATATTTATGTAACATTAAAATATAAGTGTAGTATATTGAGAATCACACGATGAATCCTATAAATTCTAGATAGATGTTGGGAAGATATTAGAGTAACATAGCTAAATTGTTAGCCTAGTCGTGCTCAACATCATTAATCTTGCTACAATAATATTCATTAAATACTATGGGAGGAACTACTTATGCTTGATTTGTAAGAGAATCTAGGTCGAAATTCAAATAGTGTTCATCATGATGGTTATTAGGTTTTTAGATTCATTTTGCTCTTAAAACATGTATAAATGTTTATATATACTAGACATGAAAGTTTTATAACCAACATTTTTTGTCTAGTACTAGACATATCATCAAAGAGATGAAGTTTAACGTACACCCTAAACAAGAAGAGATAAGAATCCATACAATTCCTACACTTTATAGGTGTGTATGTGAGTTAGATATGCTTGATTGGTGTATGCAAAAGCTAAAAGAAAACACTATGGTTTTGTAGTAGAAGGAATAATTTGGAATATGGTCGCATATGAAAAATAGGTCAAGGATTCAATTATTAAGAGGTTTCACTAGATGATTTACCATCAAATAAAATAAATAATGGTGTGGATGAGGGTCATTATTTATATTCAATATAGTTTTATAATAGTATGTAAATTTGGATTATTACTTGAGCATTAGCCTTTAGATATTTCCATAAATATAAATCATTACAAGATACATTAATTTAATAATACACTTGAAAATATGAGCGTAACTAACGTTATTGTTGATCTAGGTGTGAGAAAGTGATAAAATAGTTATAAAACTTGAGTCAATTCTTTGTCTTTGATTATATAACTGCAATTTACATGTGGGAAGAGCGAGTTTTTCTAAGACCAATCCATTTGGAAATTTTCCTATTAAATAGTTTGGTATGGGTTAAAAATAAAGGTTTTCTAACTTCCAAAACCTCTAGAATGAATTTTTGGCATGTGTCCTATTAAGGTGTTGTCATTGATGCAAAACCACATTAATCACAAAGTCAATGTTGCATTTGTTAGATTATTCCATTGTCTTTCCACATTCCACGACCGTTCACTTGCCCTATCTATTGGGCTGCCACACTTCCTCTAGCCATGTATAAATAAACACGCAAGATATGTATTAATCAACAATTAAAGATTAATCATTTTATAACAAGTGATATAAGAGCTCCTTGTGACCCAACGACCTATGCGCATTTTTGGTGTTCAGACTAATACATTGAAGGAGAAAATCAAGGTAGTTTTAAATTTGTTACTACAACCTTGTTATGGAGATTTGGAGTGGCACCTTAGAGATAACTACCATAGATATTTGGTGATTTCCTTTGGCAGACTGTGATCTATTTTTCAGCACGTGAAGCTCGGACCCCCCCACCTACTCCTACCAAATGATGTTATCTTCTTGTTGTGCATAAGAGAACTTGGTAGTGATATGTGCACCTATTTGTTGATTTTTTTTTAAAAAGAAGAATGTGAAACTTTCCAAACATTGCATCAAACTTGGCCTGTGGTTTCAAAGCCTCATTAGTAGAAAGAAGTATCGGGAAGGCCATGAGGGAATCATTATAATAAATGTGCATAACAATGCTATCGAATTGGATGAGCACTATCGGATGTGTCACTTTAATGGACATCATGTGAGTTCCACATCAATGACTACGAAGTGCAAAACCGATTCTAGAATCTAAAGGATTGAATATGAACTCAAAATGTATGAGGAAGTAGTTAAAAATAATTTAAAGATGCTTCAATAGGATAAAACACAAGATTATAACCCCAAATTCATCAATTCCACGAGAAACCAAACAACAAGCTAAAGGCTATGATCTCGTGCAATAATCTAAGAGCATGAAAATTATGCTCGAAGAAGCTAGTAGTACTGCAAGTAACCATAGGGACATGCAACCTTTGAGAGACCAAAGTCAAGCCCAAGAGAGTGTTGGTTTCTACTTTGAGTTGTTAAAAGTCTCCAAAACTTGTAGATTTGAGGACATGGTGCATAAAAAAATGCATGATTGAGTCTTATTTGATGTATGGTACCAAACAGAGAAGAGTCATGCCAAGCTCGAAGAAGGCTACAATGTAAATGATGAATGCAAGATAGAACACCCACAAGAGCATCCACACCACACTACATGAGCATACCAAGCCCACCTCTTCATCCGCAACTCAAGAAACGAGAGCACATATGGTCGTAGTGATTCAAAGAAATCTAGACGATGCCCTCACCACAAGAAGCAAAAAGGATGTGTCGTGACTCAATAATATGATGACTCAAAAGATGTACTAGAATCGGAAGATGAAGATTTCTTGATTTTCCTGAACTGGAAGAGCTCCTTGCTCAGGACGGTCAGGGGCAAGTGCGATCTTTTGGAATCACCCTTTGACTTGAGTTACGACTGCTTTCTTGCACACAATAGTGAAACCTGATCTCTGTTACCTCCCTATTGAGTAACATACATCATCTGTTGTATGCAATTAGTGATACTGACCCCACCATGCAGGTGGGAGTCTCCAGGGAATTCTCCTGGTGAACACCGTATTGTTTCCACCAAGCCTTAAGGAGGCCTCGCGGCTAATCTCCCCAGTCCCAAAGGACAAGGGCCAAGTGAAAGAGAAACTCTTCTAGCTATGTGCCTGATGGGAAGGCATTTCCCTACACAATCGTGTGTTGGCTCAATAACAATGAAATAAGGAGGGAATGTTGGATTATTCCATTTTATTTACACATTCCATGGTCGTTTACTCCTTGTCTAATGCGCACCACACTTCCTCTATACATGTATAAATAATCATGTAAGATATGCAATAATCAAAAATTCAATATTAATAATTGTATAAAAACATTATTATGTTATGATGTTTTATTTAATGCTAACATACTAGTTTATATGTGTGTGAGCTGATACATTGAGATTCAGTGAGGAGTGCTTGCTCTTTCAAGCCTATACAAGTGCTTAGGAGGTGTAGCATGACAATGTGAGCTTTTTGGATTCTTGGGAAGCATGTTGACATGATTTCTAGCATGATTTGAGGGTGCTTGAGAACTCAAAATAGTGGTATAGTATAGGTACAAGTGGTTCACTTGGTTACAAGTGCTCATTAGGAGCAAGTATGACAACTTAGAGGTGTGACAGAGTGGTTTGGAGCTATATGAGCTCATGGAAGAATGAATTCAGGTGTATCATGGAATATGAGGTATTTTTGGGTCATTTATAGAGGTTTTATGTTTATTTATTACATTATTTCAATTGACCCTAGATTTTAGAGTGAGAATCCCTATGGTGAAGCTACACAAATAAGATAGTATGTAGAGATTTAGGTATGGAATTGACATTAAAATGATTTGAGATGTTATATGAATGTGTCATGGTTCTTTGAGAAAAAAATTAGGTTTCCTTGATGTGAATGTTTCAAGTTATGATAGTTTATGTGAGACAGGTCAAAATCAAGTGTATTTCCAACTCAAAGTGCAACTTAAAATGATTGTTGTGAGTAATGTAATTTCCCCGAGACCTTATTACTTTCAGGAAGATTATATGGTGACTTTATAAAGTTCACAAAAATAATGAGGTCATTTTATCCTCACATTTTTATGAATGAATGTTAAGAAGGTAAAGAGGTCTAAAACCCTAGTTAAACCCTAACTAGGAGAAGTTGGCAAAAAGTGAAGTATTGTGACCTAGTTTTGATTGATTCATCAAAATTGATTATTTTATGTTGTATAGGAATCCTTAGGATTTCTAGAAATGTATGGTTGAGGTCATGGTGATGAGTGGGCCCCACCTTAAAAATAACATTTTCTGGAGAAGAAGATTTTATGACAAGATGGTCCAAAGGAGTAGAATAAAAATTGATGGTGTATGATTATTGGGAGTTTTTATTGATTTACATGGAGGTTTTAGGAAATTTTCATGCAGGATCATTTTTTTGACGTCCAATTAGGTTGACTAGTCAAAGGGCGCTTTGGGGTCTCAAACAACATAATCCAATAAAATGAGCATAACTTGAGCTACAGGTGGAGTTTGAAGGTGATTAAAGTTTTTTTGGAAAGAGGATTCATATATATTTCCATTGATATGAGGTTTTCATCATGATGAGGTAATTTTATAGGTTTTCCAGGGCATTCTTTGAGCAGGAAGATTTTTGGCAGTTCAAGACAACATGTGTTCTGATGAAAGTTTGATGTTATTTGAAGAATGAGATGGATTGGGTGATGCTTCCTATCACCTATAAAGGGAAGAAGGATTAAATTTTCATCCAATGAATCAATTTTGAGGTCTTGGATGCATGTAGAAATTATTTTAGGATCTAACCTTTGGAAACAATTTTATTGGTAGGTTGATCTTGTGAAGGAAAATGTTGTTTTGGTTTGAACTGATGGATGTTTGATGACTTATAAATTACTTAGAAGTGTTCTATAGGCTGTATAATTTCCATTGAGTGTTCACATGACATGTTTTAGTTCATTATAATTAATTTTTGGCATTATGAAGTTTCAGGGTGTTGAAGGGTGCATGAAACAACTATTTTGAGATTTGTAAAGGGAACTGGGCCTAGTAAATGAAATAATTTGATTGGTTGATATTAATTGTGACCATGTATGAATTTTTAATGATATTTTATTCATATTTAAGGGGTTTTGGGTCATGAAAAAGTATGGTACTAATGTTAGGGAAATTTTAAGATTGTGCCCATGGGGTTTTGAGCCATTTTGACACATGAAATGATGGTTTGAGCTAGGATGACCTAATTGGGTCACTTGTGACTATTATATTTCAAATTTTAATTTTTTTCTTGATGTATGAGTCAAACCAAAATGAGGGAAAATGTTGTGCCTAAGTTTGAAAAGTGGAGAAGCATATAAAAGCAGTTTTTGGGTGCTTTTTGGAACTAGTTGTGTGTGTGCATGTGGAGTGACCTAAGTAAGAGTTAATTGCAGGAGTCTAAGCATGATTTTGAGATAATTCAAGTGTGTTTTTGGTTGAGAAATTAGAGGACATGAGAGCAAGAGTTTTATGATTTTTAGAGTGTTTTAAGAGCTTGTTTTGTGAAATGTGATCACCTAGGGTTTGATTGAAGAAGTGTGAGCTGAACAAGAGGTATCCATCAATTGTGGCAGAAAAAATAATATATTTACACATAATAATTTGGTTTAGTGGGTGCTTTATCATCTTAGGGGTTGTAGCCTCCTTGTGGAGTTGGCGTTTCACAAAATTAGGGGTTGGTGATCCTTTTAGGGTTGTGCTCTACTTAACTAGGGGTTGGTGCTACTTGTGGGGTTGATGCCTCACTGAATTTTAAAACTATCAATATAAGATTGTGTTTCAGGGAGTTTTCTTCCCATAGAGGGTTTCACAATTATATATTACATCTTGTGTTGATGATCTTTCTTATGGTTCTTGCACATATGATTATTTAATGTATGCACACATTAATGGATGGTTAAATGTTTATGAGTATTTGTATATGAAAGTTTGAAATATGAATTTAAAGTTTTGTAAGGAATTATTCACCCCCTCTTAGTCCATTGTTCTTCTAAAAATTGGTATCAAAGTAAGACCTTATAGAAGCTTGACCGCTTGAGGGAGATCTTCTGAAGCAAAAATGGGTGGTAAGAAGAAGAATTCTCAGAAAGGAAAGAACTCCAAATATGACTGTTGTTCTACTTTCAAGTGAAGGTAAGAATTGTTTAGAAAATATTCCTAAAATTTACTCTCCCTAGGAGTTGTAACTTGTGAATTTGGAGAAGGGTTTTTTGATTTAGATTCAGATGGTGAAGAGTCATCTTAGGTAATAGTGAAAAGGGAACTTAATCTTGCAAGAGATGAGAATGAAAATCTCACACAACAGATTTTTGAAATGAAAAGAAATCATGAAGATCAAATTAATCTCCTTGAAGCTAAGTTGAAGAATGAGAGTAAATAACATGATGAGATCACAAGGAATCTTGAGGAACAATTAGAGAGAGTTGTAGAGCAAACTTGAATCCAAGGAAGATACTCATGAGCATAATCATACTATTTAGATTTTGGAGTCACAAATGGAGGATTTTTCAAAACTCTAAAGGTCAAAGATGAAGAATGTACTCAACTGAAATCATAAGTTTCTTTTCTCAATGATAAACTCAAGTCAAAGGAGGATGAGTGCATCAAGTATGAAGATGGTATGAAATATCTACATTCAAGACTTGATCTAGTTTCAAGAAAATTGAAAATGTTTGAGAAAAGTGCAAGTGACCTAGATAATCTTCTTAGCCAACAAAGATCATTCAATGGCTATTGTTTCTTATGTCATGTTTTTGGTCATAGAGATAAATAATGCAAGAAAAATTATTCTAAGAATGGTGTAGGATCCTTTAATGGTGAATGTAATTCATGTTGTGAATATGGTCACAAAGCCAAGGATTGTGGATGGAATCTAGGAATGTTTGAGCCTAGAAAAAATAAGATGATGTTTGTCAAGAGATCTGATCCTAGAGATGCTCAGCCATGGAAAAACAATAGAAATGATTTTCTAAAATATAGTATGCTACAAGTGTAATGAACAAGGTCACACTAAGGTACTATTTGTATGGATCACAAAATCAAGATGAAGGCTTCAAGAGACAAAATTCAGTGGTATGCTATAACTGTAACAGAGTTGGTCATGTTGCAAGAAATTTTTATCAAGCTTATTCAGGTCATAATAGGAATTCTCAAGGTCCTAGAGAGCAAAGAAGTGGGTTTAAAAGGCCTAGAAGGTAATGGTCCTAGAAGGACTTGGGAACCTAGAAGAGACCTTGGTGTCTCATCAAGAGATGGAAATGATGCAATGAAGAGAAAAACACATATATCTGATCGTATAAGGGAGGATGAAGAAGTTTTATAGGTGCCCAGAACGCTTGGGACCTCTTAAAGACATTATTTTAGGTATTCTTGGTGATTATATGCCTTCACTATGCTTCTTGAAGGTGTATCAATGCATATGAATAATTTGTGTGAGGGGAGTGGTCTCAGTGTCAAGGTATGTTCTTTTTAAGCTCTCATCCATGATCTTGTTGATTCATGATGAATTTTTCTAAGTGTGAAAAGTATTAATATTGTCTTGTGATCATTTGGTGTATGTTTCTAAGTTCTTCAATCTTTATCTTGCATCTCCATATCAATATTGCTCGTTTTAGATATTTTTACATGATCAAAGGTCTCTTTTTCCTGTCATAAAATGTAAGTGTCTTGAATGCATAAAGTGTGCACTCTGATTCTCTATTTCTATACCTAGAAATATAGGTGATCTTTGATTTTTATGAGCTCTTGTTTGAGTCAAATGGTTTGTCATGAGTTAGAGAAGTTAATTTTCATGAAGCCAAGAATATGTTAAGTTTTTCTTTGTCATGAATTGAGTTTGATTGTGTGTCTTAACAAAGGTTGAAGTGTCTATAATGAGATGTATTGGTTCAAAAATTATAATCTTGTGGTTGCAAGGGATTACTTATCAAGATTCATTAGTGTCATCGGTGTCTATGCGAGTCCGTGTCAAGCAGGTGTTTTGGTCTAAATTGTTTTTCTATATCGTAAATTGGTCTATTCAAGTCTATCAAGGGATCAAATATGTCTCTCCGAATATTGATCAAGTTGTGAGTTAGTGTGCATGCCACAAAAAATTGTAAAAGTCTACACTGACGTCATGTTAAAACAAAGGAATCGGGGTTTGTAGGTGTATGAGGGACAGAGAATGTGGAGTCCTCAAGATCAAAATAAGGAGAATGTGTTTAGACAAGTGAAGTGTAGTGTATGAGCTCCTTGTTTGATCAAAGTGTTATGTGGTAGTAGGTTCTAAGCATGATAGTTCAATAGTTAGCAAATTAAGATTCTCAAAACTATGAAGGTGTAGAAACTTGTCTTAAGGTCTTTTGATGCATCTCTTTCAAATATTTTAGAACATGTTGATAGTGATAAACATGAGGGTGTGTAAAAATTTGGGGGCCTAATGAAAAAAAAGTACAATTTTTTTATTGTCAAGTACATTTGAGAATTTCTTTCTCAAAATGAACATGCTACTGAGGATCTATTGAGCATTTCGGGATATAATGGATGGTGTAACTTTAAAAGTGTGTACCAAGTGAATTCTCTACTATAAGGTCAAGGGATTTCCATGAAGGTGAATGTGATGATTTGAAGGTAAAGAATAAATGGATGATCATGCATTTTAGTGAAGAATGAAGTTGCTTCAACATTGAGTCTCACTTTGTTGTAGGGCCTTAATCAACACTTATCAAGGTATAACAATGTGAAATGAAATATAAAAATGTGAAGAAGTTAAGTCAACCGATCTATGTCATAATGAAGGCCTACGGAACCCAGGATTGTTTTCAAAACTTCAAACAAGTGTGGAAGGTAACAAGGAAGTTATCAAAGTCTCTCAGGTCTAAATGTGTTTTTGAGTCCTAATAAGATATATATCTTGAATGAATTATGAAGATGGATTTAAATTGCAAGATTTTGGCTGAATCTAGAATGAAAATTTTGTGTTCTTCTTGGAATGATTGATCTTACATCTTGTTGATCGACAAAATGCATAAGTTGGATGGACTATCTCTACAATTTATTGATCTCCATAAGAGTGGGTATAAACAAGGATAGTGAAACTCCATAGGTACATAGTAAATGTTAATACCTTATAATTTGTGACATTAGTATAATTGTTATTGAGGCATTGGTATTATGAAGGAATGAGAATATATGGTTGAGTTATGACGAGTTTACACAACCGTTGTGAGGGTTAAACTGAAAAACCCATTGATGCTCTATTCTACAAATACACAAGTATAGCAAGAAAGATAAGGTCAATAAAGTTTCATATCTTTATGAGAATTTCCTTGATATTCTACGAAATTCATGAACCTCTAAATATGTATGAAGATCTTGTGATTATCTCAATAACATCTATGTTGTGTCAATCTTTATAGAAGTGATCTAAATGACTCTATGTTTGAAATCTATTATGAGGAACTCACGAAAAGAACCATATCTATGTGAAGGAGTTTCATGTTGTGCTATTCTCAGTTAGTCGTAAAAAAAAATTTCAAAGTGGTCAAAACATTTATCCTTGATCGGTGGATTTGTGTATTTCTTAGTTTTTTGTTCAAAAGATTTGATAAAGGGCCCTGAACTATGATAAGGCTAATAGATTCTGATAGAATCCATCTAGATATGAACACCTTTTGATGTTTTGATAAAGGCATATCTTGCTTGTGAATGTGTAGCTACAAGATGGTAGTGTCTTGAAAAGGTTTTGAACAAACAAAGAATGTTCTTGATCTTAACATAGTATGCAAGAAGGATACACCCTAAACTTGTATCAAGGTATAAAAATGTGAAATTTACCTAAGCATGACCTCAATGGTAAAAGAATAAAGAGAATAATAAAAACTAGTGTTACAGGTGGTTCAAAGAGGTTGATCAAGTTTCTTGAAGTATCTTGAAGCAAGTTGGGTCTGATCATGAGTAAAAGCTGACAATGGAGTATTCAAGGTCCTAAATCACAGATCATAATAATATAAAAGCATGCTACAATATATTTCAAGGTCTAAAGGGTAGTTTTAGATGTATGGTATGAAAATTAATAGGTATGGAAGTGTTTATTCATTCCTTTTTTTTAACCCTTGAACATGTGGAAAGAAATTTATGCCTTGAAAGTTGTGAAAGACAAGCTTTGCATTAACAAGTTTGTGGAAGTTGCCTCTTTGGTTATCATTACAGGGATGATTACCTACTAATCTCAGTGAGTATGGAGGACAAAGTGTCTCTTAGATATGTTAGAGACTCATGAAATGGAAATATTATGTTTCATCCCTTGTCAAATGTGTTTTAGTTCCTCAAGTGATGTCTAACTTGACCTAGTGGAAGAATAAATTGATATGTTGACAAGCTTGTTGAATGATACAATGCTTCTATAGATGAATTTGTATTTTTTATCCATGATAGGGAGAGTTTTGGTTGATCCTCCAAGAGGTTAAAATGATGTTTTGAAAGGCCATCCAATGGAGAGCATGGTGTTTACATGCCTAAAATGAAGGCAAGAATAAGATTTTTGCAAAAATCAAGAATTTGAGCTAGTTTAAGACCTTTGGTTAATGTTTCTAACCAAAGCATGATGGTATGAAGTTGAGATACATGAGGATGGTGAACTATAGGTATTCCTTTGTCACTAATGTAAAAAGGGGGAGAAGTTTAGGGTGTTTTCATCAATGAAAAAGGGGGAGATTATTGGCATGTATCTTATTAAGGTGTTGTCATTGATGAAAAACCACATTAATGACAAATTTAATGTTTCATTATGATGTTATGATGTTGTATTTTATTATAACATAATGGTTCAAACATTTTGAGATGATACAATGGGATTCAGTGAGGAGTGCTTTCCTCTTGCAAGCCTATACAAGTGCTTAGGAGGTGTAGCTTGATAGTGTGATATTCTTGGATGCTTGGGAAGAATATTTACATAATTTCTAGCACAATTTGAGGGTTCTTAAGAACTCACATTAATGTAATAGTGCAGGTACAGGTGGTTCACTTGGTTATAGGTGCTCATTAGGAGTAGGTATGACAACTTGGAGGTGTGACAAAGTGGTTTGGAGCTATATGAGCTCATGGAAGAACTAATTCAAGTGTATCATGGCATCTGAGGTATTTTTGGGTCATTTATAAAGGTTTAATGTTTATCTATTGCAATAATAGTTGACCCTAGCTTCTACAGTGAGAATCCCTAAGGTGAAGCTATGCAAATGAGATAGATTGGAGAGATTGAGGTATGGTATTGAAATTATAATGATTTGAGATATTTTATGGATTTTTCATACTTATTTGAGAAAAAATTTAGGTTTCCTTGATGTGAATTTGCAAGTTATGATAGTTTATGTGAGACAGGTCAAAATCAAGTGTATTTCTAGCTCAAAGTGCAACTTCAGATGCTTGTTGTGAACAATGTGATTTTCATGGGACCTTGTTCCTTTCAAGGAATCTTATATGGTGAGTTTATAAGGTTTCAAAAAATAATTAGGTCAGTTTATTGTCACATTTTTATGAACAAATGTTAAGAAGGTAAAGAGGTCTAAAACCCTAGTTAAACCCTAACTAGGAGCAGTTAGCGTAAAGTGAAGTAAATTGTCACCTAGTTTTGATTGGTTCATCAAAAGTGATTATTGGATGTTGTAGAGGAATCATAAAGAATTATATAAATGTATTTTTGAGGTCATGGTGATGAGTGGGCCCCACCTAAAAATAGAAGTTTCTAGAGAAGAAGGTTTTATGACAAGATGGTCCAAAAGAGTAGCATGAAAAATTGATGGTGCATGATGATTCGTAGTTTTTATTGATTTCCATGGAGGTTTTAGGACATGTTAATGTAGGTTCATGGTGTTTTGAGGTTCAAATAGGTTAACTAGTGAAAGGGCGATTCTGGGGTCTCAAACAACATGGTCCAGTAAAATGAGCATAAATTGAGCTACAGGTGGATTTTTAAGGTGATTTAAGTTTTTAGAAATAGGTTTTAAAGATATTTCTAATGATATGAGGTTTTCCTCATGATGAGGTCATTTGACATGTTTTCTAGGTCATTCTTTGAGAATTAATATTTCGGCGATTGATACTACATATGTTCTCGATTGAAGTTTGATGATATTTTAAGCATCAAATGGATTGGGTGATGCTTAATATCACATGTAAAGGGAATCAGGATGAATGTTTCATCCAATGAATCAAATTTTAGGTCTTGGATGCATGTATAAATTATGTTATGAGCTAACCTTTGGAAACATATTTTTGGCGAGTTAATCGATGAAGGAAAATGTTGTTGTAGTTTGAAGTTAAGGATTATTCGTGACTTATGAATTACTTAGAAGTGTTCTAAAGGTTATAAAGTTTCCATTGAGTGGTCACATGAATTTTTGGTTCAGTAGAAGTAATGTTGTGGTATTGTGAAGTTTCCGTGGTGTTGAAGGGGCGAGGAAACAACTGCTTGAGATTTGTAAAGGGAACTGGGCCTAGTAAATGAAATAATTTGATTGGTTGATATTAATTGCAACCATGTATGAATATTTAATGATATTAAATAATGATATGTAAGGGTTTTGGGTCATGAAAAATTATGTTACTAATGTTAGTGCAATTTTAAGATTGTTCCCACGGGGTTTTGAGTGCTTTTGGCACATGAAATGATGGTTTGAGCCAGAAAACCTAATTGGGTCACTTGTAACTATTTTATTTCAAATTTTAATTGTTTCCTTGATGTATGGGTCAAACCAAAATGAGGGAAAATGTTGTTCCTAAGTTTGAAAAGTGGAGAAGCATATAAAAACATGTTTTTGGGTGCTTTTTGGAACTAGTTGTGTGTGTGTGTGTGGAGCAACCTAAGTGAGAGTTAATTTTAGGTTTTGAGCATGATTTTGAGCTGATTCAATTGTGTTTCAGGTTTAGAAAAATTAGAGGACATGAGAGAAAGGGTTTGATGCGTTTTTTGAGTGTTTGAAGAGCATGTTTTGTGAAGTGTGATCACCTAGGGTTTGGTGAAGAAGTGCAAGTTTAACAAGTATCCATCAATTGTTGCAAGAAAAAATTATATACACATCATAAGGTGGTTGAGTTGATGTTTTAACATCTTGGGGGTTGTAGTCTCCTTGTGGAGTTGGTGCTTCACAAAATTAGGGGTTGGTGCTCTACTAAACTAAGGGTTGGTACTCCTTGTCGAGTTGGTGCCAAACTAAATTATAAAACATATCAATATAAAATTTTATTTTGGTGGGTTTTCTTCCCCTTGAAAGTTTCCCACTTATATCTTATGTATTGTGTTGATGATCTTGCTAATGGTTCTTACACATATGATTGTTTAATGTATGCACACATTAATGGATGGTTGAATGTTTATGAGTATTTGTATATGCAAGTTTGAAATATGAATTTAAAGTTTTATAAGGACTGATTCACCCCTCTCTTAGTCCATTGTGCTTCTAACATGAATTATATTGGGATAATTGTTAAATATTAGGTCTTGATATTTAGCAAAACCATATCCAAATATTATCCTTAAAAAAATCAACAATGAGATAGGTTTTTGTTGAAGTGTAATATACACACTACTTATGTTGGCACTAATCCAAAGAGACCTCAAACTACATTTAGTTCTCTACCTAGATAAGTGACATAATACCTTACATATTTAACTATATTTGATAACTTGAACAATTGATAAATGTTTTTTTATTGAATTAGATTTTGTGTTCTTGAATTCAATATATGGGATATTGAAAAATTGATAAATTTAAGTGGCCAATATTCGTCAATTCACCAATATTTGCCTTCATTTTACTTGAATTTTGATAATTTCGAGGGGTTATATTGCTTGGTATTTTACCTAATGTTTTTGGGTACAGGTGTTAATTTTTTGACTTGATTTGCATAGTATTTATAGTAATAGCCAAATTTTTATATTCAAATTACCTTTATTACATGAACAAAAGAGAATTTTTCTACCGTTTGGTAGCTTAGTGCTACCAAATCAATAGTTGACACCAACCTACAACATTTCCTTTTCAATTCATGGTATTCCTCACGATTTTGGAATTCATTTATAGAAATTTGCCAAGTAATATCTATGGTTTTTTTGGGGGTTCTTAAAATTTACCCCGATATTGATTTTGGAAGCTTTAATCTTGAACCTAGATTGGAGTGAATAAAACAGATGTAGGGGTTTCTCTCCTAATAAAAATTTATTTTTAAGGAATTTGAAGGGATATTTACTTTCATTTTGAGTGATTTATCTTGAACATTTGTTGAAAGTGCTAATTTTTGAATTGAGTGGACAAGTGTGTAACAATTTCTTATAAAATGGTTCATGGATGTAATTTCACATTAAGGTTAACACATAGTATAGATCATGACCCATAAATGATATATAATTGGAAAATTGACTAATGGATAGCTAATAATGATAATGTTCTTTCCAAACCTGAAGTGTTTCACGGTTTGGTCCTGTTATAAACAATGATGTTGTGAAGTTGTATGTGATATGATAAAAAATTTGACTATTTGTAGTTGATTATATGAGCATATTTGTAAGTGGCTAGGTAACATAATGAGGAAAGAAAGTGTTATGAAATGCTAAGGATCGACTAAGTTATAAAAATTAAGATGAGAATAGGTGTACAAGTTAAGATTAAATGAATTTTGTCAATATTGATATTATTAAGTGATAAATTACCAAATTTAGGTTTCTATATTAATACCAAAATAGTTTTCAAATATATATTATGTTATGCTAAAAAGGTATTTATATAAAAAAATACTTCAGACACCATTGTATGGTCAAGACATTATAATTTTTCATTTAACTTCTATAAGGAAAAATTTATAAGTTACAATGAAATAGAAATCAAATTTAATGTCCAAATTAATTAATAAGTCATGAAAATTACAACATCCCACCACCACCACCACCATACCCTACTATTATTCTAGAACACCTATCCACATAATAAAATTCTATTAAATTTGATATTTTAAGAAACACATGTACCAATTTTTCCATTCAACAATATTTATGAGAGATATCTTATCTCAAAGTTTTTTTAGTAAAAACACTTAATTAAGCCAAAGTTGTTCCCCACTATGGGAAAGGCCCTTGCGGACGTTTCTACGACTGTGTTAAATTTGACAGTTTGACGGCCATTTGGACATTTTCTATATTTATATTTTAATGAATTCGAGATGCATCGGAGGGATTCCTCCATTTTCATGGCTGTGGCCTTCCTCCATGAGCACACACTTGAACCTGCTTCCCGCATCCCTTCATATCTTTGTTACTTACGAGCGACAGGGAAAGTCTCCACACTGTGTCTATCATATCCACATTTTCTGACGGATTCCGCTCTTCTCCACCAAAAAAGGGCACATCAAAATCACGCCTTTGATTTTGATTTCAACTTCCACGCAGATGCCTTAAGCCATTTTGATTGAACCATGAAAATGGGGATTTTTCAAATGATGCCCTCAGGAGTCTTGCAGAGGAGGCGTTACTCAGAGCAAGAGGAAACGGAAACCGAAAACAAATATTTAGTTGGTTTTTTCAGGGGAATAGGAGGTTTTTCTTCTGAAACAAATCAGTTAGGAGCTTATAGAGTAGGTGTTCAGTCCAGAATAGAGTGTAGTCTGTTGAGTCCATTTAAATTTAGTACAATGCATTGTGAACGCTGAACGGTATAACTGTACATTGCATTGTGGAATTGCAGGGTGGACGAGGAATGGTAGAAATGAATGGCAATTCAATCTTAATTCGCTTGCTGAAGGACATTGTGGAGGCGTTGCAGCAGCCCTCATGTCCATGTGCTCAATATTCCAATGAGAAACAACGACAGCCCATGAGAAACAACGACAACCCATGTGCGACAATAGAGAGGGTGCCCTCAAGTCACATAAATTTGAAAATGTTTGAGAATATCATGGGAAATGTAAATTACAGTTGGGCAATGGCATATACAGTCCCATAAGGCTATCAACCCACAATACATTCCAGTGTTGACTCTGTATTTTATGTGCAGACAATGAAACCACATTTATTTTAGGCATTTAGTTGAGAAAGTCACACACCAAGTGCACGATTCCACACTTTCCGTAAATATCTACCAAGTGAATGTGAAGTGTTCTACAAAATGCCTGAAAAAATGTGGTCTCATGGACTGCAATGATTGTAGGATATGCTCAAAATGGGTTTGTTGAAAAGGAGGGCAAGAGTTGTCAACAATCTAAGAGTGGCCATCCATGGCAAAGAGTGAAGAGGAGTTTCAGGTATCCTCGAAGGATTTTTCTTCTATTGTTTGGGGTTTTCTAATGAATATCTCCATCATTCCTACTCGAGCTGAATTGGCTGTAACTGTCATCAAGTTCCTGACAATGGTAAAAAAGAGTGTGCATCATACATTGTTTAGTGGCTTGGATATTTTGTGATAGATTTTGAGAGTATTGTGGCATCCAATGTCATGATCAGGGAGGAGGACAAGGAGTTCTTCGAGATGAACCATGTGGAAAATATTAGAAGAGATATTGAGGGCACTTATCTTGATATGACAACCCGAATTGCTTGTGACTTAGTAAAAATACTTGTAACTCATTATAGGGAGCATGTGATGGCTATGATCTCAATGCATATACAGAGCATGTAGGTAAAATACACTACTAATCCTGTTCTCAACCCGAAAGAGAAGAATTGTGCTATATAATTGGTGATTTCCCTGTCAACTAAACAAGCTCCTGGAGCTTCATAAGTACAGATCTTGTTAATTAAATTTCAAATGCTTTGTTATGTCTATGATAATGCCAGAGTTAAAAACAAAAACCTCGATTCACAACAATTGTTCAAAATGGATGTCCTGAAGTTTATCACATCTTTCCACTACCAGATTCCCAAGGCCACTGTTCTGAGTTTGATTCTACATTTAATGAGATTTATTTTATCTGAATTATCCATTCTTATGTTGCTAATTGCATTGAGCAATTTTTGATTTCTAAGGAAGACAACCAGCTTTGGTATACTTCAGCAGACATCAATCCATTTGTGCAACCTCTTATGACCTCTATGTTCAATGCACTTAAATTTCCAGAGTCCCAAGAGAATGCCTATGTAATGAAATGTATAATGAGGGTTTTTGGAATTGCAGAACTTGTTGGAGAACTGGAAATTGCTTGTCTCACAGGATTAATAACAATTCTTAATGAAGTTTGTAAGAATCCTAAAAACCCTATTTTCGATCATTTTTTGTTCAAGTTAGTTTCCATTTTATCAGAAGATCCTGGGAAAGAGAGCCAATTTTGATTACAAGTTTTGAAGCAAATTTGTGTCGTATTTTACAAACTATTTTGGTTCACAATGTGACCAAATTTGTACCATACACATTTCATTTATTGGCTCAACGTATTGAGATAAACCCAACTCCTCTTCTTCCAACTTACATGCTACATTTTTAGAGTTTTCTTTTCTTTGAAACCTAGAAAAAGAAAGCCGATATTCCTCCTCTTAGACAGCTATTGCAGGCATATTTACAAAAGTCTCCCCAAGAACTGAGTCAAGAAGGGTGATTGAGTCAAGTGTGTGGAATATTTAATAAGCTTGTTTCGGCAAAGAGCACAAAAGATTCAGGATTTTACATACTGAGCACCATAATACAATTTTTAATCTATGAAGCATTGTCTCCTTATATGGAAGTGTCCTCTTTCTTCGTCTTCAAAATCCCCATACTGTGAAATTTGTCAAGTCAATTATAATAATCTTGTTACTTGTTCTGGTGAAGCACATGCACACAATTCTTGCCAAGACTATTAAAACACGCCGAAAGGCGAGAAAAGGAAAATATAATAAAATTTACTGCAACTCACCAATGTGATCTGCTTAAAGCTTCATTGGCATTGGTCCATGCAGTAGATCTTCCTCGGCTGCCTATGTGGTACCACTGAATTGCTTCATTGAAATCTCTCACCACAACCTCCCTCAGGGTCTCAATCTCCACTCCTCCATGTGCATCCATTTGAATTGAAAGACTAAACCAATACCAGAAAAGTTAGCCATGCACATGATTTTAAACCACATCTTGTAATGAATAAAGGTCTGATCCTGAAAAATGTACAATAACAGACTATGAAAATGAAGATAGGAGTATGTACCATTTTGGGGAAGGGTCTGTAAACCTTGTCGGTCAATGTACAAGAAAATCTTGCAGGCATAGCATGCAAACTTCAACCGTGCTATATGTAAAGGTGAAGGTTGAAGTGCTATCCAAGGTATCTTTCCTGAAAGAGTTTTGGATTGTACAAGGAACAACACAAGGACTATTGTTAGACCCCTAGAATATCAACTAAGTACGCCAAGGTGCGTAGGCACGTGAATCTCGAGGTTGAAAGGTAAAAGTGTGCGACACGCGAGGACATAACCAATGGTTTGAGACTTATTCAATTTGGATGTCTGAAGCAAAACACATGAAAAGCATGACCCGGTTACACGTGGATAAGGTGCCAGCCTGGTGATAAGCTGGCCCTAGAAGGAGCATGCTAGAAGCTTCTAGAAGCACATCATGGGATAAAGTGGAAATCTCAGGCCTGGAGAGGCATGCTCACATGGAGGACCACATTCAGACACTTGGCACTAGATCTGAGGGTGTTGGAGGGTGAGTTGGCAGTCAAAAAAGCTATAAATACAAGCGCACAGGTCAAAGCATATAACTGTGTCCCACTTTTTTGTAGTTTTTGTACTTTCAGCAAACTATGTCTGACAACCAAAACATGACCAAACACATATAAAATGACCAAACATGCATTTTTAAGAGGCTATAAATACCAAGGTGCAGGGCATCCAAAATTTACCTGATTTTTTAAATTTTTATAGTATTTTTTAATTATTTATTTACTAGTCAGATTTTAAAATATTTATGGCCAAAAAGTGGGACACACTTGTATGCTTTGACCCGTAGAGTAAAAGAAGGGAGATGAAGATTATGGGTGGAGCTTTGTAGAAATACTATGAGGACTTTGTTAGTGGATAGTTGTATTCGGGAGAGAATGCATTATGCTTACGGATTGTAATTTTCTTTTTGAATAGCTTAGTTACATAAGTCCACTACAATGCATGACTGTGGTCTGCTTCTTTGTGACACTCTGTAATGGCTCAATGGATCTAATGAGGTTACCTATTATATATACATGAATATAAATGATTCGATGCATACTTCCCTCTTATCGATTCTCTTTCCTTTCATGCTAAGTAAGGATGCTTATATGTTTCTTTCTATCATAACACACGTTATGGATTCTATTAAGTATTTGGTTTGAAATGACTGCAAGGATCTAGAGGTCGTTCTGAGCCCTATGGTTCTTGTATGTCCTAACTTCCCTTCTGAAATATCTTACACAAATCATAGATGATGTTTCCCACTAAACTCACATAAAGAGAGACTCGGTACCCGCGCATGCCTTGGGTGAGTGCCCAACTTTCGTTGGGTGATAGGCCGGTGCGCATGGGATTTCTTTCTTTATGTTAAGGGTAAAACTGACTACATATTAGTTCTATTGTTGGGACCTCTTTTTGAAGTTGTAGTGGGATTTAACATACATCATGATCATGTAATGAGTAATGATAGAGTGGTTAACATTGGAAAGTGTTGAATCATGGTTCAAGAGCACAAAGGATGAATTTGCTTAGAGATTCAGCACTAGACCTAAGTTTAATGCACATAGATGGGTAGAAGAGAATCTCTACCACGATCTGTATGAGACCTTTTTCTGTTGTTTTCCAATGGAGTTATGCCGAATGGCTCTCAACCTATGCATCTAGATCAGGTTTGTGTTATGGATTGCATGTGTGGACCCAAGAATAATACCAAAGGTTACAGGATGTAGATCTGACGTGGACCCATGCTGTGGATCATTGGTGGAAAGGATTATTGGCTAGCTACACTCTGAGTATGCCATTTCCACATATTCCTGTCTAGACATTGCTAAGTTTGAGTTTCTATGGTAGCCCAGAGGATTGTTTCTACATGTTGTCCCTCTAGCTCTGAAGATCTTGATGATTACCATGAGTTTAGAGGTATTCCTAATGGCTGACTAAACCATTCTGAGTGATGGGTGAGGAAGCTAGGGTGGAGGAAGATGGTAGATGTCACGACGGAGAAGGATAGGGAGGAAAGACGACTCACGTATGGTGAATCGCATGAAAGGAAGATTGCTAGACAATGCAAGGTTACAAGTGTGATGGATGTATGGCGGTAGATGTTGTGGGAAGGATTTGAGGTTCATGCGGTGGACGTGGAACTGAAAGCGGTTGTGTGACCCCATCTTGGCAAGTGCGTGAGAGAAACCCCTTCAAATTATGATGAGAGTTTGTCACGTGGAGAAAGAAGAACCGTTGGTGTGCATCTAAGCCCACCTAGTCCGCACCACAGTGCTTGGCTTTCCGATAAAGGGGATAATATTGCTAGTCTAGTTGGTTACATTGGAGGTGATGGAGCCTACGCCCGGAGGTATAATTTCTCGCTTAGGACTTCTATGGTTGTAAACACCAGCCCAGTGTTAGGACTTTTCGGAAAGGTATAGGCACACAAGCGTTTGGTCTCACATTTGGCAACAACTGTGGGTATACTATTGGTAGTGGGGCATTGTTGTATACCGTAGCCACATAACTTAGTGGAACCTGTGGGGACCCTTGGCATGACCACTTCAGGGCCTAGTGGGCCTGGTGGATCTAGTGGTTCAGGAGGAGTAGGAGCTAATAGGTCCGTGGATCTCGGTGGTTTAGGACTGGTGGGCCTCAGTGGATTTTGTGGTTCAGACTTGGTGGATCAGGTGGCGGAGGAAACACAGGTGGAAACTAAGGCTATGGCTCAAGAGGATTGAGGTCCCAACCACCCCCACAAGTTTTATTTTAAATGTCTCTACATTTTCTTGATTATAGAGGTATTAAGGATGCTTTGCGGAACATGTTCACAAGTGTGAACTGCTATGGCATGTGAAGGGTATCACAACCCTGCAATGTATGGATAGTCGGTTTGCAACCAAGTTACAAGGGTGTGTGTATAGCTGGTATAAGAAGTGTGACCCTCATCAAACAAAGGTGGACTATACTACTTTAAAAATGCATTCTTGGCAGAATTCCACATTCTTGAGTTTGAGTAGAAGAGCATCAATTCTTTGAAGGAGATTCAACAAGGAATGGTAGAGAGTGTGTGAGAGTATGATGCATGATTTAAAAATCTCTTGTCTAAATTATCATATGATATTCACCCTTCACAACGATGCTCAATGGTTTATTGGGGGTTGATCACTCCTTTTAGAAGGTCCTTATCTCATAAAAATTTTGAGATCCATGTGAGGCATTGAAACTTCTCTACACACCAAAGTCATTTGTGTAGTGTTGATATTGGCGTTATCCTATTCTTGGAGGCTCAGATTGCTGCTATGGCCAAGCAGTTGGAAAAATTGTCTGCAAACTCAGCCCATGAGACTCACAGTGGTTTGTGGTGCATAGATTGTGAAGTAGAGGGGCATGTTAAGGATAATTTCCCCTAGAGGATAGTACATGTCATGGCAGTAGATTGTGAAATTTTCATGGGGACCATGATGTAAGTAGGTGCCCTTATTGCACCGCACAATCCAGAAGAATGTATCTTGTTATTACAAAATTTTCACTTCTATAACCCATGATACTAAGGACTGTAGGCTCATTGATCAAATCCATGAGGCCATTGATCATGGGGTGCACCAAACCAGTGTTGCCAATAGTTCCAAGGGTGATGATCGCTGTTATGAGGAGCATGTAGATGGAGGCGCGTGTGGAAGAGGTTTTTGAGGAGGGTTCTATGGTCATGGAAGCCACGGAGGAGGAAGGAGTGAGTTCTCGCGTGGAACCTGTTTCAGCTTTTGATCTATGGAGCATTATAAATGAGAATTCCTGCACTGTTGTAGTGCTCGTGGTGCAAAAAGAAGCATAAGTATGAGGAGTGCCCAGAATTATTTGAGCATATGAATCAGCAACAAGCCAAAGGAAAATGTTGCTGCAATTGTCGGTATTAAGAAGGAAAACATGCAGTGGATGCCTCGGGTAACACGAGATGCGGTTTAGAGCTTGTCTTGGTAACAACAAGGAAGAATCTGCAAGTGTGTAAGAGAGATACCAAGATAGAAGAACCTAGTTTCAAGGGAGGAGGTCGTTCATGGAAAGTATCCAGACCCCACACATCAAAAGGAGATATATCAGACACCATGGATGTCATTCAGAGATTACAAGGGAAATCCAGTGTCTAAAGGAACAATCCAGGAGGGAGGAACATGGAAGGAGAGTGAGGCACAAAAGGCTGACTGGATGAGGTCAAGGAGGTGTGTAAAATGCTAAGGCAAGAGAATATCATTCCCTTGCTAGGATCATGGTTGAGAGAGAAGGTACCATGCACTGGAGGAGAGCATGAGAGGTAGGTCTTACACACAAACCTTCCCCCTCACAACCTTGACTATGACAAGGAGATCACATTGAATGCAATTATAGATGGATGGATCCTTAGTAATATCCTCATTGACACAGGCACAAAGGTTAATGTTCTAACTTTGGATGCATGGCATCAAATGGGAAGACCTGCATTACAACCATCTTCGAATGTGCTATATATGGAAAACAAGACTAAGGTGATGCCCATCAATGTCTTAAAGGATGTAGCTATTACTATCCAGGAGATAAGTTTACTAGGGAGTTCGAAGTCTTGGTGCTCACCGAGACGGATAATTTCCCAAAGACTACTTAGACACCGTTGGTGTTATAAGAACAATGCGGACCTTCGGTTCAACAAAGGGTACATCATATTTGAGAACAAGGAGGAATGGGTCATTATACCCCTGGTTGATGGGAATTCAACACCCTATATTGAACCGTTGGGGAAGAATTTCTCGGACAGGATATATGTGCACTTAGTCGAGACCCGAGATGATACACCCTACTAACGGGGTTATCCAGTTTGAAGATGCTCAGTCGGTGAGTGATACCACTAGTCTAGCATGTGACAATTGGGTGCATGGGACTTATGAATTTATGGCATGGTAGTTGAGAGGGTTGATGACTAAGGTAACAAGGGCATGCACGGTTCGGTGCCTTGGAGGAAAAGAACTGCCCAAGTATTCAAGAGGAGCCTTCCCTGAGATATTTTTGCAGGAGGTGGAAACTCAGTGGAGGGATGGGAAGGAATAAAGGGGGATGTTAAGTTATGTCTTTCTCGGCACAATGGCTCATTGGTGGGCTACACATCAGGAGAGTCTTTTAGAGTGACATGAAGTAAGAATTTCTCTCTTTTTCAGATTTTCTAGGAGCAATGTGCCCACCATCATCAAGGACTACCATGGGAAGTATCCCATCTCTTTCCATATCTAGGAGCATGAATGGGTCTCGAGAGAAGGCATGGAAGATTTTCCACCATCCCTCTAGGTGCACAAGTTGTATTCGACACTCCAGGGTTGCATGTGCACATGGTATATTCATTTGGAGACACACCACTTAAAAGGAATAGGCAAGAGCTCATGGATGACCTTATTCAAACCTTTTAGTATCGGAGTACCAAACCATCAGTTGATAAGGCCTTGTAGGGTATCAAGCGCCTTACCATGGGGGATAGTTCCATGACAGAGGATAGGCTATTGGAATTACTAGGTGAACTGGGATTGGGGGTGTGCTTTGAAGAAGAATTAGAGGAAACAAGAGTTACACTTGAGCGCGTGCGTGTTTGGAAAAAGAAAAGGAAAGTTGGTCTATGTGATTGATGGAGAGGAATCAAAAATCTTGGATTTTAACCATTCTGTAGGGATGCATGAGGTAGTGGATAGCATAGATACTCACATGCACACCTACCATGAACCCTTAAAGATAAAGAAGGTTAACATCGATTCGGGAGAAGAACCTAAGAAAGATATTATTGAGACTACTATTCAGAGAAGGAAGTTTCTAAGATCATTGATCTGTTGCATGAATTTGAGGATTTACTCCCATGCACGAGATACCATGAGCTCAAAGGTGTTCACCATTCCTTTGGGAAGATGAAGATAAAAGCGAAAGACGATGCGTGCCGGTTAGGAAAAGGCCCTACCAGATGAATCCCAATTTGTGCATGAAGGTTAAGGAAGAGATAGAAAAATGATTGCTTCTAGGATCATTGAGGTAGTGGAAGAATTAGAGTGGATAAGTCCGATGGTAATCAACATCAAGAAGGATGGGCAGATTAGGATCTGTGGATTATAGGGAATTGAACATAGTTTGTGTCATTGATCCCTTTCTGACCCCCTTCACTAAAGAAATTTTGGAAGGAGTCACTAGGCGTGAAATCTATTCCTTTACGAGATGGATTTTCAAGGTACCACCAAGTCTAGATTGCAAAGGAGGACCGAGAGAAGACAATTTTCGCTCTTGAGTGGGCAAGTTTTGCATATAATGATCATGCCCTTTGGGTTGAAGAATACACTGTTGTTTTCTCGCGCATAGTGGTGCAAGCGTTCCAAGAATTCATACATAAGTTTCTTCAGTCTATTTGGACTATTAGACAATGTATGGTCTAGTTAAGTACCATTATGATAATTTAAGATTAATGTTTGAGAGGTGTAGGTAGTTAAGGATATCCCTAAACATTAAGAAGTGTGTGTTTGCTACACCCTTTGGGAATTTATTAGGGCATATCATATGTAAGGAGGGCTTCAATGGTAAATCCTACTAAATTTGGAGTTATTGTGGGGTTAGGGAGCCTACTAGCTAGGCGTAATGCGTGGATTCCTTGGGCATACTGCACTATTATAGGAAATTAATTAAAGGATATGCCAAGATCACCGTGCCTTTAGAGGAGCTTCTTAGATATAAAAGTGCCTTCCATTAGGGAGAGGCACGACGAGAGGGCATTTTACACATTAAAAGATAGGCTTGTCACAGCACCTATATTACGTTTTCCCTCTTGGGACAAGCCCTTTCATGTCCATGTAGATGCCTCAGGGACCACCATTAGAGCAGTGCTTGCATAGAAATGTGAAGGGATTGTTGATCATCCTCTATGTTTTGCAAGCAAGAAGCTGACACCAACAGAGCAGAACTATACCACAACTGAGCGTGAGGCATTTTTAATGATCTACGCACTCTTCAAGTTTAGGCGAGATCTACGGTAACACCCTTTGTGTTTTACACTGACCACATGGCATTAAAGTATTTAGTGAACAAGCCATGTTCTACAAGGGCGCATATGTCGGTGGGTGTTTTTGTTTCAAGAGTTTGAATTCACCATTGTAGTGAAGCCTGGGAAAAGAAATTGTGGACTGATCATATGTTGAGAATTGATTCGGGAGGACGCCTGCAGTATTGAGGAAACATTGTCGATGCGTAACTATTTAGGTTTTCATGTGCACCCTCGGATTTGGAAGAGATTGCAGGTATTTTTAAAGGAAGATGTGGCCTTTGGAAGGAATGAAGAAATTGGAAAAAGTAGTTGGCCATACGCATCGTGCCCTACATGTTAATCAAGTGGAGACTTATACAAGTTAGGACATGATGAAGTTTTGTGTAGGTGTGTATTAGAGCATGAGCACCGGCCATCATGGAGGAAGCACACGGAGGAAGTGCAGGTGGGAATTATGCAGGTGATGCCACCGTGCGTAAAATATTAATGGCAGGTTTGTGGTGGGAAACCCTGTACAAGGATTGTAGAGACTATTGTAAAGTGTGTGACCATTGTCAACACATTGGCAAACCAAGAAGGAGAGATGAAATGCCTTTACACCCTATCCCTAGCACGGAGCCTTTTGAAAAGTGGGAAATAGACTTTGTAGGCCCTATTGCACTAGCGGCACATAGGACTGGGTCACGTTATGTCATCACTTGCATAGATTATCTGACAAGGTGGGAGAGAGGCAGCCCGACTAAAGATTGCACAAAGGCCAGCCACGGTGGCAGGTTCTTGTGGGAGAACATTATCACAAGGTATGGATGCCCATTGATTTTGACCAGTGAAAGGGGTATGTATTTCTTGAATGAGACTTTGAGGATCCTATTATCAGAGTTCATGGTGGATCATCACAAGACTACGCCCTATCACCCACAAGAAAATGGAACCGTAGAAGAATTCAACAAAATACTTTGACTCATACCCTAACCAAAATTTGTAATGTCGGAAGACAAGATTGGGATGACAAAGTATCGATAGTATTGTGGGCTTACAAGACAACGTATAAAAGGATGAACAAAGCCACACCATTTCAATTGGTGTTTGGCGCAAAAGCTATTTTGTCGGTTGAATTTATGTTGCCTTCTCTGCGAATAGCGCACGCAGGAGGGTTAGCCAATGAACAAGCACTGGAAGAAAGGATTGATGAATTAATGAAATTAGATGAAAGATGATCACTCGCCAGGTGGAGCCAAACAATAGAGAAAGAAAAGTAGAAAGCTTGGCATGATCGCCACATTAGAAACAAAAAGTTTGAGGTTGGGTAGATGGTTTTACTATATGATTCTAAGTTTCTACGCCATCTTGGGAAGTTGAAAGTCCATTGGTTGGGTCCTTACACAATCTCGTACATCCTTGATTCGGCACGTGCTAGTTACAAGCGCTAGATGGGATGAAGTTACCTAGACAAATTCAATGGGAGTAGGCTAAAGCCCTACTATAAATAAGTCTTCTCGGTGTTTGTAAATAAGGTAGTTTTGCCAGTTAGTTTAGAAATTTCCTTTATGCATTCCCTTTCTTGTGTTTCCCTTTCATGTTGTTGTTTTGTTTTGCACCTTGGGCGTTGGTAACCTTATTACTACTTTGGAGAATTTGTGAGTGCATAGAGGACTCGCACATCATTTTAAGTGTGGGGTGGAGTAATGTGAAGGAGCGCATGGTTAGAGTGTCAAGGAAGTGTATGTTAAAAAGCCTGTTGAATGGCTCGATTGAAAGATGTGTATGGAGAGAAGATGGAAGAAGGAAGGTTAGTGTCGGGACAAAGCTACTTTTAGATCCCATGTACTAAGGAGGAGAAATCACATTAAACAACATGAGGTAGGCGAGAGAAAAAATTAGGACAGAAGAAGTGTCTTCGGCGCGGTTTTGCATACATAAGAGTCTCCTGTCGGGTTGGATTGGTTGTGCACTGCAGGAAGGTTAGAGGAGTTTTCGTGCATGTTGGGTGTGTGAGTGAAAGCGCTAAAGATGGGCTTTTTTTGACAAAGCTACATTAAATGAAAAACGTACGGTGGTATGTGAAGTAGCATTTAATGCTCAAAAAGGAAGACCTAAAAGTAAAGGGTCGAGGCTCTTTCATTTTCACTTTGTGAATAGAGAGAGAAGCAATTTTGCATCTATTACAAACTAGGGTTTCCAGATTTGATCATGTGAAGAAAGATATGAGAGGTTGAAGCATGAGCAGCCAGTTTGGATTTATAAACTAGAAGGAAGGGGTTTCACGGGTGTGAGAAAAGTTGTGAGGAGGTGCTGTCTTGTGGAAGTTTTATCCCAGTTAGGGTTTGAAAAACTAGGGCACAGGTTCAAGAGGTTTTTCATCATAGGTTTGAGATCTGAGGCTGGAAGAAGTGGAAGAGCAAAGTAATAAGGAGGGAGTGAAGTGATAGGAGGACCTTGAAAATGGCACCCAAGAGAGGAAAGGGCAAGGGCAAGGCCAAGTAGTAAGAACTTGATGTGAATATGAATGAAGAGTGGTATGCGGAGATGCAGTACCTAGATGGGGTAATGATGGGTAAGGAGTGGGAGTCCCACCTGAGGAACATTCCTGTGAGTGACTATAACCATCGAATGAACATTATCGAGAAGGAAATGACACTGGAATTAGTGTGACCCATGAGTAAATGGACACCAGAGGGCTTGCCCATCTATAATGATGATGTTAAGGTCAAGATGGAGAAGGCAGGGTTGTTGTAACTCTATGAGTTTCCCTATTTTGAAAAACTAGAATGCCTATACCAATGGTTAATGTCATGAGTACACGAAGATTACTTCCATTTTGTAGGGTGTAAGATGTGCATTACTTCTCAACTCATCTCATAGTTCATAGGCCTCATATGTGAAGGAGGCGGCTTGGAGGATGACCTAGGTGACAAGGAGGCAATTCAGAAACTATCCTTTGAATATGCCTATAAGAAGGGGTCAAGGTACTACGACATCTCAGACATCAAGGAACCAAAGTGATGAAGATGGCCGCACATCCCAGTAACAATGTTGAATGGCTAGGATAGATGGACCCAGTCAATAAACCATAGTTAAATGTTTATAGAAAGATTATATAGGGCACCATATATAACTTTTCTACATATATTGCGGAGGAGATTGTTAGTTGCACGAAGGAAGGTGATATAATCCTCTTTGACAACGTCCTAATAACCATCATGTTTTCAAAGATTGGAGTGTCGACATATCGGATAAATTTGTATGGGATTACCTGCGAGGATCCTTCACCGTGAAGAGATTCAAGTATGCATGCAACACACATGAAAACACCCGACAAGGCACAACTGAGAAGTGGTATATGTGCACGAGGAACACGTTCGGGGCATGGTGGAGGATTCTGAACAACTACCAAAGAGTCAGTCGAAGGAGAAGATAAATTTGCAGTATACCAACATTTCTACAGCGGTTCGAGGCTAATAGATGAATCATGGAGCCCATGGTGCAAGCTTCCCTTCAATTTCATAGCTCAATACTTCCAAGCGGGAGTAAACAGATTCAAGGAATCCAAGAAGCTGAAGCTATAACTTGGAAGCCTAGATTGGGACCATAGAGAGTTGTGCAAAAAGTTGAACTACCCCGGTGGCAAGCGTGAGTACGTAGAAAGATACATATCGCATGAAGTACAGATGACTAGACCAATAACGTTACCCATTGCATGAGGATCCATGTGCACGCGTATACCTCCAAATAAGACCAAAGTTTGAGAAAGGCGTGTACCTAGAGAACAATGTCTCCATACCTGAAGATCCCATGGGTAGGAAGAGGCTGCGCCCAAGAAGAGGGGAAGAGGTGAAGAAACACCAAGTGTGCAGACTACTCAAATGGTAAGCATGCCATCAACGAGCACCAAGCATAGCACCTACATGTGCAGAAAGAAATCAATGGTAAAGGAAAATACACTGGAGGAAGAGGCACGAGAATAACCGCTCACCAAGGAGAAGTCACTAGAGAAAGAAGAGAAGGTTGAGTCCCCTATCAAAGAATCACCTCTCAGGAAAAAGTAGAGGATGGAAGAGGAAGCTGACTCGAAGGAGACCGACACCTTGGAGAAGTACATGGGTGGAAGAGAGGATGAGAGTGAAGAAGATGACAGTGAGGAGGATAAGCCTAAATGAGACTAGGAGCCACATGTCTTCATCATGTACGATTTAGAAGAAGAGAGTGGAGAAGAGAAACAAGAGTTCGTGTTTACATAGCATGAGGGAACACATGATGGAGAATGCACCTGGACATGGGAAGGAATGAGGAGATTGGCACAAAGAAGTAGGAGTCCATAAACTTCATAAAGGAGTAGATAATTGAGGTAGCAGAGAGAGAGAGAGGCAAAGAAAATTCTCGAGGCCTTAGTAGACCAAGAGTTGGAGCACAACGTTGACATAGTGCTAGAGGAAGGAAAAGAGGAAAACATTGAAAAGGAGCATGATAGCATGGGAGGAGGTCCCGCTCTAATGGTGAGTTTTCCTAAAGGTGCGCACTCGAGTGGGAGGACCCTTGATACAGAGAAAAAGACAAGTGATGGGCTACATTGATGACTCAAAGAAGGTGTTACGTGTGTGGTTCCAAAGAATTTTACCTGAAAGGATTTTAGCCATGGGGTCATTTGAAAATGAGGCGCATACCCCAGAATGAAGAAGATGCTCTCTTGGGCATTTGAATCCCACATTGACGAGCTAGAATTCAAGTCTACCAAGAAGAAATCATAACAAAGACTAGAGTATAAGGGATCTAATCCTTTGGTAAATGCCAGGGAACTCTTGGATGAGCACGTCATAACATGCTCAACAAGGTCGCGGTCGAGACAGAGGCCAGGCTCTTTGCGCACAATGATAGAATAAGAGTGCTAGAGGGAAAGCTAGGGAAGAAGGAAGAGGAGCTTGCTGAGAAGGCCAAGAGCTTGAAGCAAGAATAACTGATCAAAGATGCAACTAAGGTGCAAGAAGTATACAAGAAGGTGGAGTCTATCAAGAGCACCATCATTTTAAAGCACCTAGACCTAGCACCACCCGTGCGAAGTATTCATCCACGCTAGAATACTTAGAATATCTAGCATGTCCTCACCATGGAAAGATGACCTTTAACCACCTGGAGTCTGCAGAGGAAGTGGCTGCACACTTAAAGAAAGAGGACAGGTTGAGGGTGGTAGCGCTCATTGTTGAGTATAGCAAGGTGCTCGCAGAGGTTAAAGTCACTTGCCCAATCTGCTGAGGCCGCATATGATACTTGTGTAGACAGGGATAAGGTAGCAAGCACCTTGGTCACCACACATGAAGCGGAGCTAAAGGAGTTCCAAGAGAAGAATAAAGAAAGGCGAGGCGAGAGGGAAAAGGTTCTTACTGAAGTAGAATGAAAATATGTGGCAATTAAAACATTAAGGGGTTAAATCAAGGCCCAGGCTGAAAGAACTATACCCTCAGATTACTAGGAGGATGGACACGCTCGAAGACCTGGGCAAGGAGATGGAGAAGATCATTGAAACTTTGGGTGCCCGGGAATTGGCCTAAGTTTTGACGAGGTGAGCACCCTGATCGACAACCTCTATTAGAAGGCACAGAGTGAGGTCGACATATGGAACAAGATGAAGGCATACTTGCAAAAAGGATTTTCCTAGCTTGATGAGTTAATTCCCCCATTCTTCCTTCTCCCCAAATTCTTTCATTCCTTTATTCTTTTGCAAAATATAAGACTACACCTTGGTTCCTTAAGGCAGCATACATCTTGGTTAAGTGGAGTGTTTCCACAGATGGAGAACAGGCATAGTGTGGGGTGATGTTGGACCCCTAGAATATCAACTAAGTATGCCAAGGCATGTAGGCACGTGATTCTCAGGTTGAAAGGTAAAAGCACGCAACACATGATGTGTGAGGACAGAGCCAATGGTTCGGGACTTAGTCAATTTGGACGTCCGAAGCAAAACACATGAAAAGCATGACCCAGTTGCATGTGGATAAGGTGCCAACTTGGTGACAGGTTGGCTAGGAAGGAGCATGCTAGAAGATTCTAGAATCACATCATGGGATAAAGTGGAAAGCTCAGGCCTAGAGAGGCATGCTCACATGGAGGACCACATTCGGACACTTGGCACCGGATCTAAGGGCGTTGGAGGGTGAGTTGGTAGTCCAAAAAGCTATAAATACAAGCACCTATAGAGTAAAAGAAGAGAGATGAAGAGTATGGGCGAGCTCTGTAGAAATACTTTGTGAGGACTCTGTTAGTGGATAGTTGTATTCGGGAGAGAATGCATTATGCTTAGGGATTGTAATTTTATTTTTGAATAGCTTAGTTACATAAGTCCAGTTCAATGCATGATTGCGGTCTGCTTCTCTGTGACACTCTGTAATGGCTCAATGGATGTAATGAGGTTACCTGTTATATATATACATGAATATCAATGATTCTGATGCATACTTCTCTCTCATGAGTTCTCTTTCCTTTCATGCTAAGTAAGGATGCTTGTATGTTTCTTTCTGTCATAATACACATTATGGATTCTGTTAAGTATTCGGTCTGAAATGACTGCAAGGATCTAGAGGCCGTTCTGAGCCCTATGGTTCTTGTATGTCCTAACTTCCCTTCTGAAATCTCTTACACAAATCATAGATGATGTTTCCCACTAAACTCACATAAAAGAGAGACTCGGTACCCGCGCGTGCCTTAGGTGAGCACCCAACTTTCATTGGGTGATAGTTCCGCGCGTATTGGATTCCTTTCTTTATGTTAAGGGTAAAAATGACTAAAACTATCTTGTCTTCCTTCATGCAATGCACTTATTCACATGAATGCAATTGTTTAATTAATCTCAGGGAAGACCTCAAGAAAGTTTCATTGCATATTCTTATCAATATGATGACCTTAAGCTTCCGAGAAGATGAATTTGCAAAGTCGTATAGCCCAGATGAAATAAAAAGTTTTCCCGACCAAAACAAGGTTTGATTGTCAGGGTAGCAAGCAGGGAATTTGGTTTCATGCATTTGGCACCTTCAGTGGCAGTATATTGGCACCACCCGATAATTTTATTTCACAAGAAATGGTATTATGATTTCTACTATGCACTTTTGTACAATTCTACTTGAATTGTGTACAATTGCTCTGTTCAGATGAAGACAAACTTGAAACAGAAAAATGGAATGCAAAATACTATTTTCAGAAAGATGAACTACCACTATCAATCACATGCCTTATCGAGTGTACAAAAAAGGTTTTTTCAACAAAATACCAACAAAACAACCGATGCAACACTAACACAATTACACAAAAGTAAGTAACTATCCAAAATGATATCAAATGTATTCATGTTTAGAGCGAAAAAATTGGCCACAAAATGATACCACTCATGATATAAAATCTGCACATGCACGAAAGTCTTCATGTATTCATGTTAAGTTCAAATAAAATAGTCCACAAAACGCTACCACTCATGATATGAGATTTGTAAATGTATATGTACGAATTTGTAACAAGTTTGAAATGAAGAGATGATACCTTTAAATGAAGTGGTTCATCTATATTTCTACACTTACAAAATTACACTTTTCAACATACATGTTCAATTTTTCCTTTTTACTATTGCTCATTTTTTATGAAAACCAACAACACATTTTTAATGTCTTCTTCATTATATATGCATACAAATACCTATAGTTTTAAAATGCCGAGAAAGAACCATGCAATTTATAGTTGTTTCCATCCAAAGCTTTGTACATTATATCACTTTTTGCATTTTGAATTGTTTTAAGGGTTAGACCTCATGTTTATGCTTTTTAAATGAAGTGGTTCATCTATATTTCTACACTTACAAAATCAATCACCCATAGTTTAAACAAAATCAACTACAAAAGTAATAACTATCCCTAAAAAACAAATAACATATACCATTCGGCGTTCACATTGCATTGTAGACTTGCGATTGTTAGTTTGAACTATCATTATTATAAAATTGAAAAGAACAATGAAATATAAATTTTTATTGACAACAAAATAAGAAACTAATCACTTAAAAAAATTTGGGGACTAATTACGCTAAAGGCGTTCCCCTATGGGAAAGGCCCTTCCGAACTTTCTGACTATGTTAAATTTGACGTCCGTTTGAGCGTTTTTCAATGCAATTATTTTATTTTGCCCTTGAAAATTTTATTGGATAAAGCGAGGATCTCATAGTAAAAATCACACAGGAAACATCACAAGAACAAGGTTTCGGTGGATTATTATTATCCTTTGGATTCGACATTGAAGGCAGCCATGACCATGGGATTTCAAAATCTAATAGTAATAAGGAAAACAACGGGATGTAGTCAAATTAAAATTGCCTAAGAAGGAAAATAAGGAGAAAAGCAATAGGGGGTTTGTCTTTTCTGCATTGGATGAGCGCTTTGGGAAGGTGGTGTTGAGAATTCCTTTTCGTTGCTTTCATATTTGGAAAAGGATTCTAAGGCCGATTTTGATAGTTCTTGCAGGGAGGAAAATCACAAGACCCACAAACATAAATCTAAGAAGGTGGGTGCTTCCAATGGGGTTACAAAAATCAGGGTTAGTAGTGCACCACACTACCCAACACTCCCATGGTGTTGTCCTCTTCGATCCCTCTCTAAACTACTGGTATCGAATCCCCTTACCTTTACAGTGGAGAAAACGGAACTTCTCCCACTTTCCCCAACCCTCTATTGTCCAACTCTGTGCAGCGGGTGGCAGATTGTTCCTATTTGTTGACTGGGATTCTGGGGAAATTTATAATCCTGTTGTGTTGAACCCTTTAACCAAACAATATAGAGTTTTTCCGGATTTTCAGTTTGCAGCGGGGGTTGGCATGGTGAAATGGTTGTTGAACTGATTGCCGACCCGAGTTTGAACCACTTCAAGGTTATTGTAATTGCAAGCAGCCATACAGAGCTGTCAAATGTATGCCCTCTGTTGTACAATTCTAGTACAAATACTTGGAGGTCTGGAGATGCTCTGGGGCGAGACCCTAGAGGAGCACAAAACATCCCTGGTGGAGAACCACGACACATCCCTGGAGGAGCACCGTATACAAAGGGGTGGTTTACTGTACAAGTACGTATGGTGTTCATGTGGGTTGTTATAACATCGCCAGTGCTGAATTTAAATTTCTAGAGATTAAAGAAGGGCTATCATCAAGTGGATTGTCTTGACTCTGATGAGAACCCTCATGCCAATCTGCCTTCCTTAGTGGTGTGTAGTGGGAGGTTGTTTTTGGTGGGAAGGCTACAGAGTCCTCAGTCCATCTTGGGTCGTTTACCTGTGATAAAGCACAATTTGGTGGGATTGTGGGAGTTGGATTTAAGGGAAAAGCCAAATAGTTGGTCTCTTATTTCGGTGTCTCCCAAGATTTGTTGGAAGCCACTATCAAGTCATTAAATGGTATAAATTTTACTGTTACATCGGATATGGGGATGGAATTTGGTTGCATTCTTGAACTACATTCCATTAATGAAGACTTAACTTTGTAAGTAGAGAGCTGATTTTGGTTTTAGTTATGAAGATATAATGGCTACCAGTTGGAGGGAGTTTGTCAAGGTAGATTTAGTCAAGAGAGAGTGAACAAATGCATTAGTTCAAATGTGATTTAAATTTTATGTCAATTGATATGCGGATAGATGTATTAGTGAATGAACAAGTGGAAACCACAAGAACTGCAATCATATAAACTAAGCTCGATAATGGAAAACATGGTGTGATTTAAACCAAGCTCAAAAAACCAAATAGAATGGATATTGATTCTTGAGAGTTGTCTTTTTATAATGCAGCTCCCAGGAACATGACCTTTTTGGAGGGATTGGAATCAGACTATGGGAAAGCCTTCTATGGATATGTTGCAAAAGACATTTATTGAGACATCAATTCTTCCTCCACATTGGAACGTGGTTGGAACAAGAGGTGGGGTGAAGGATCCTTGATTGGGGTGGTCAATGTTCTACCATGTTTTGGCAGTCAAGACTAGGCTTCAAAAAATTGTTATTAGGAATTCTTTTTACAGGTGATTTGTGATAGAGAGGAAATTGATGACAAGTCTTTTGCAGATGTCCTTCTACCAAGACCTTTTGGTCATGTTTTTAAGCTAAACATAATTAGAGATTTGAGGTTCATCTCTCAGATAGGAAATATAATTATGTTTTCTGGATAAGACTCTGTAATTTAATCTGCAAAAGAATCAAAAGGTTTAACCAATGCAGAGCCCTCACACACTGTTAATCTTACAAGGATACACCTACAAATCTGTATGCACTTCAACGGGAAAAACAAATTGGTCAGGGGAGAGGACACCCAACTCCAAATCTAGAACTGTCTCTTCTACTCTCTTTTTTAACCAAAATAATTTATTAATAAAACTTCCCATACACAATTTAACAACTGCCCACTACACAAAATAGAAGCTATATTTTCTACATACAAGTATGCATGCCCCAAATTCGTATCCATAAATTTATGTTGGGCATTGTCATGCGACCTGAAACCTAGGAGCTTGTGGGCTTGCCCTGTGTCCCACCAATGTTTCTTTGCGTCATTAACATTTGGATATGACAAGGCATAAAAAAATCCATAAAACCTTTCAATTTACACCTTACATAAAACACTAAAACTATCGTTGGCTTGGGACATCAGATCATTAAAGAAAAAAACAACAAAGCTCACCGAGGGGATCACACCTAGCCTGGGTTCTCCCAAGGGAATAACCTATTACCATTGTCCTTAACATGATTTTGGCTACATAATTTGCATCTGTTTTTTTAAAGTTGTATTCTCTCTTTGTTTTGCTACTAACATAGTGAATGGAGGCCCTTGCTTGTATATGTTGACATACCACCTGAAGGCTGAGCTGCTTTGGGCAGAAATGTGGCTTCATGAGGCCACTAGAGATTTCTATTATTGTCAATGTTGGACGCCTTAGTGGAATGGGTTGGGAAATGACACAACTCAGCTATATTGTCAAGTATGAATGGGTTGGTTTTGATCTTTGGCTAGATTCAAGGATGTTTTCTTCATAGCATTAACGCTATAAGAGGTAGGAATAGAATCAAATATGAGGATTAGGAAGAGGAGACATACTAACTCAGATGACCTTCAAACAAAGTCAAGAGATAGACTAACTCATGTATTCAATAATTTAGGATCCAATCCAATCTTGACATAGATGCAACAAGTGTGTAACATAAGAAAATTAGTCTGTGAAAATTAGTTGATTTAGCTAAATTTATATGACCATCACGTATACCTTGCATTTAGACATAAATAGAAGTGGTTTTTCTTGCCATTGAAAAAAATTACTAAGCCATAACTAATACTTTTGGAGGTCTTTTAAATGTAAATGTGGATATTTATGTTTTCCAAGTTAGAAAATATATAAATATTTTTCATTTAAGAATTATTATATCCCATTTCTAATTAATATTTTAATAGATTTTTGATCTGAAAACATCTATCTAATAACTACCATTGCTACAATGGATGGAGTGTATGGAGAGGAACTTCAAGTAAACTTTTGATGGAATCGTCAATGAAAAGTTGTGTTCCTTCACAAGCGCATCATCACAATATCAATCGAACAACTAGACTTATATCAGTGCATGAATCTAATCAAAATATTTCAATTATCAAGTTTTCTCCACAAATTGAAAAGGTTATTTCAGTCAAAGAAGATGAATATTTAGAAACTAAAATATAGATCTACATTCATAAGCTCAAGTAATATTTTAGAATAAACACAAACAAAGATGAGGAAAAGATACATTTTGTTATGTTGCATTTCAAAACATTTCATCCAAATCGAGGCATACAATTAAATTCAGAAACTAGGAAGGTAATTTACTGATTTTGCATTATTAGAGGAGTCTAATTCTAGGTCTTTATTTGATGATAATTCTTCAAAGATTGTGTCCTCCACTATCTATGGGTGGAAAAGCCTATAACGTATTGACATTATTCCATATACTTTTGTCATGCGTGAGACATGGAAGGTATTGTCTGCTTGGGTTCCTGTCGGTAGCTCAAAGACCAATATGGTTGATTCACAAGCCCCTTTTCTCAATAGTATTTCTCTGCAGCACATTGATTAAACATAAAAAATACCCCTGATTAAAGACCTAGAACTAAGAACATGATTTGAACTTACAAAGGATCTCAATGGACATTTGGTGGACTATGACAGAGCTCTCATTGCACATTTAGTGGTCCGTGATAGACAGTTCAATGTGCATTTGATGGATCTTCCAGAGGGCCTTTAATGATTAAGAACAATAAGAGGGATAGGTTGATATATCTCAAAGATGGGCAGAGCATAAGCAAAAGGCTACCACTCATGATATAAAAAATGCAAATGTATGGAAGTCTTCATGTATTCATGTTTAGTTCAAATAAATTATTCCACAAATGTAAGAAAGGCTACCACTCATGATATAAGATTTGCAAATGTATATATGCAATTTATAACAAATTTGAAATGTAGAGATAGAACCTTTACATGTAATGCTTCATCTATATTTATACACTTACAAAACCAATCACACCCCTTATCAACATCAACTACAAAAGTAATAACTATCCCTCTAAATCAAATAACATATTTTGTTTGGCATTCACATTGCATTGTACATATGTGATTGCTAGTAATAAAAGACTACCATAAAGATTTATTTATAATAAAAGGTAATGCATGACACACTTTAACATACTTGGTATCAGTAATTACATATATGAATGAGGATGAGAAAGTAATATGAAAGTTAATAAATTAGGTTCTAAATTACGGCATCCAAATTCTCGAGGGGGCTTCAATTTCAATGGAGCAAGTGAAGGATATGCCATGAGATTGTTAAAGTCCTCCATAGAAATTTTCACAACACATTCGAAAGGAAACAATAATCCTATAGTGGAGATAGATGATTTATAAACTAGAAATCACACTCAAGAAGTGTAATGTGAACACCAAAATGGATTATGGGGTAGTTAAGAGTGGATGAGGTATGAAAGGTCAATTTTGAAGGAAATAAATTTGTTAACGGAATTTGACAAAGGATAATGTGGAGCGAGAGGATGGATGGAACCAAAAATGAGATAGGGAAGCTTACAAACGTCTTTTCAACCATCTTGTCAAGTGTTGTAAAACTTCTTTTCAATTTTATGATCGTCCTATGGTTGGGAATAACAAGTTATGGCCAATAAAATAGTATGTTTTGTTTAGCAAATTTAAAAAGAACATATAACCTTGAATTGATAACCTTTAATATGATGTTGAGATTTTAGGAACCTCAATGAAAAGAATGATGCATGTTGATTATAAAATGAAGTGAAAATCCATTATAGATCAAATATTTGAATCACCTACAAAGCTTGTTAAGTTTCTTTACTAAAAAAGTGGGCGAGTACATTAAGAATGTTTTACACATCAAAACATATCCACATATAGCATGAGTAAAATGGAAGAGAATCCGATGAATACTTTTTGTAATTTGTTTTCATTTTTTTGATATCCCTCCAATACAATCTAACAGTGTATGCTCTGATATCAAGAACATTTAGTATGTTTTGTATTTGCATTCCTAATTATATGCAACAAAAAAACTACTAGGCATAAAATAGTCGAATGTATATAAGATGAAAAATGGGGGCACATGCTCACCTGAGATGGATTGCACCTCTACAATTTAGACTTTATGAACATAAACTTCTCATATAATGATAACTCTCTGTATTCTATAAGAAAATGAAATTACAAAAGAAGAATTTTTTCACAATTTTCTCTCATTATATATCAAGTACTAATAGTAAAAGAAACCTACCTAACTTGAAATGACCCTTAATTATCCTATGCACTTTGAAATAAAACATAACTCCATAAAATTATTGATCTATTGTGCCTAAGTAAACAACATACTACTATAAACCGAGTTTTCCAATTAAATTGGTAGGGAGTTATATTATGGATGTTTAAGAACATAAAAAAATGCACATATTGTATTAAGGCAAATGGAAGCTTGTGAAAGTTTTATGGATGTAAATAAGACATTTTTTCATTAATATCTACCTTTGTGGTGAGTTTCAACTCCCTATAAGAAACTTTGAGTGGCTAATACTTGTGATTCCCACTTATAGTATAGTTTTATGTAGTCCATCCTTTTCATCCGGTAAAATGTGCCTACAACGAGTTCGAGGATAGGAGCTACAAAGCATATTGTAATGGTGGTAATGAACTTTTTTCCGTGGTAATGAACAAGCGGATTTGTGGAGATGAGAGTTATCTAGTTCTAGAAGCTTTTTGTTGCTTGGTGGTGAAATTAGAACCTTGTCATTTCTAGTGGTGAAGATGGAACCAAACTATTGTTTGGTGGTAAAGCTCCATGGAAGAATGCAATTGAAAAATTAATATGCAATCCAAAAACATCCTACATACAAGATATTAATGGAAAATTGATGATTTACATGGAAATTATAAACATAACATGGTTCAATAGTGGCATTAAAGGGATAAGAACCATTAGTATGGATGAGAGAAAATTTAACCAGAATGGTAGGTATAAATCCGTGGTGCATCTTGAACCGTGCAAAATTTTAGTGGCAAAATATTCATAATTTGGCTAAAAGTAGGAATTCTGGAATATGAATTTGGCTATTTTTACAACCATAGTAGTGCCCACGTTTTGCCCAAAATTTCCACAAACATTAATTTGTCCCATGTGAATAGCCAACAGATCTCCAATCCCAATGTCTATTTTTTTATTGAATCACATGTGATCGACAAAGGCTAGAATTTTAAATATTCTTGGATCGTCAAGAAATGTATGGAACGTTCCTAATCATTTGGTCTCATTTGCCATGTTTGGGAATGTTTTTGAAATTTGATTAAATTTTCCATATATATATATATACACACACACATACACATAGATCTAGATTGTAGAAACTAATCACTAAGTGGAACCCAATCACTTGAAGAGGTTCAAAATGCCAACACATGTCCATGTTGATGCTCTTGATCTGCACCATGTATCTCCTTCCTTGGCCATCGCGTTTCCTCCATGGATCATTGACCTAAGACCTAACCCCAACGTCAAACCTAAAATTTTGATTAATTATGGATTATTTTGTGGGATTCAAGTCCACTAGAAGCCTTTGGTTGGGAGATCATTGGAATGGTGACACATGTCATGTCTTTGGCGGGATTTTGGATGTTTGGTGGAGTCTCTATAACTAGTGGGTCTTTTAAATTTAGTGTCCTTTCAAATGTAAAGTGGTCCTCTACTTGCAAAGAATGGCTAAGTCCATAATATGATAAGTTATCCTTCATTCGGTACTCCATAAAAATATATATCCTATTTCACTAATGCCATGAATGTTGATTTTAGATAATTCACCAACCCAACGAATCTAGTTCTAGCCCCGATTTCTATAATTTTTTAGGAAGGTTCCTTAAATTTTCCCTATCTTGAACACATTATTCCAAGTCCTTTCATTGGGAGGCCCTACAAAACTTCTCCCTATGCATGTACTCCTTAGTAACACTTTCATATTCGTACATAACAATGTACCGCATCGAGCGATGGTCTCTTCTGCGCAAGATTATTGTATCGATGAGTCTTTCAAGTATTTGAAAGGATCCACAATTTTCTCATTTTTGAATTTCATTATTTCACTATTGACATTGTCACATTGGGTCTCAAAAGGATAAGGATAAACTGCATTTTTGTGAGAATGACTTCTTTCGTGGATGAATTTCTGAAATCGATCAAAACGTTTTGAAATTTACGAAGGGGCGAGAAATAGTGACTCTACTTTCATAGGCCTTTGTAAGCATGCAGAGTTTGAGCCTATTTGGGTGATAGAAAGTCCGTTGCTTAACATGAAATTGTAAAACCGAGCATTACTGACATTTATTATTCTGAAGTGTTAATTACGTCTCTTGACCTTCAAGTAAGGCCACACCTTGCCATTCACTATAATGGTGTCTCCAAAATACTATGGTTGTACACAAAAAAACTTCCATAATAGCATGTTTTAGGAGGAATCACCGAACAAATGATCACATTTTCACTTTGGTTGCCATTATAGAGGAAGCAAAGACTAACAAGTAGAAGGTATATTATTGTTTTTAGGACTTACAGTAAGGCATTTGATATCGTACCAAGACATATTTTGATTTAGAGGCTAAAATATTTAGGTCTTCCTAACATGGTAATTTCTCTTGTCATGAATTTATATGAGAAACATTTTGGGCATATCCATACCAAATTGGGCACTACTAATTACATTCATAGTAACATAGGTGAAACAAAGGTTGTCCACTATCGCCTACACTTTTTGGGCTCTATATTGATGAATTAGAGGATCTTATCTCCACAGACATAGGTACCATGAATGGTTGTAGCCTCCTTGGGATCTACATTTCTATTTTATTGTTTGTAGATGACATTATTTTACTTTCTCACACAATTATAGGTCTTCAAAATCAGCTTGATGTATCGAGTGATTTTTTTATAAGAAAGGTCTTGAAGTAAATCTTGCAAAGACAAAACTCATGGCATTTAATACAACCAAGAAAGTAGCATCTATAATGAATTTGTTGTACAAAGGAAAATAAGTTGAGGTGGTGTACTCTTACACCTACTTGGGTGTGGTTTTCTCTAGTCCACCTTTTAGCTTTGTTCGGCAATAGAAGCAAGACCGAGAAAAGGGTATGCAACATTGACGGTCTTGGAAAGACAATGTTTTCAGCTCCAATTTCAAGATATTCAGACAAAGATTTGAATTTTTCATGCATTGGTTACACCAGAACTTTCATACAGATGTGATGTCCAGGGTCCATATTTGAGACAAAATGATTTCAAACGTATGGAAAGAGTTTTCATTTCCATGTTATCAAAGAAAATTCAAGCCAAAAGAACAATTCCTCACTCAATTATTCTTGCAAAGTTTGGGGTATGTCCACTCTTTATCTCTTTGATTTTCAATGTTATCACTATGTTGCATAGGCTTTGATGCATGGAAAATTCATTTTCTGCCAAAAATTAGTATCCATATTTGGCACTTCAATCTTCTCAGATAACTTTCCAAAAAGGGATGCAAATCTTGTTGGTATGCAAGAATTACTACTCTCCTTCGAAGATGGATATTGATATTAATAGGATCCCTCCTCTTAGGTTTTATATTAATGCTCCTCAACTCACTAAACAGAAAGCTAACACGGGTATATGAGAGGAGCTCACTAAGTCTTATTTGAAAGTTACATGGTTTGCTCCAAAAGAGCCTTTGAAACCAAAATTTCTTCACTATTTTCAATTTTATTCCTGCTTCCATGAAGATCAAAATAAAATTCCTGAATACATGAAGAAGTTTTTGCCTTCATGCTTAAGGATCCCTTTAGCTCAGTTTCACATTTGCTCTCACCCTCTTTGGATGGAATCTGATCATAGCCTTCCACAACATGAGTGGATATGTTAGTTGTGTTTTCTAGAACCTGAAAGTGAAGAGCATTTTATATTCAAGTGTCCCATATACTATGAAATTCATGGAAGATATCATTGTCTTTTCAGATATTCCAATGGATCTTTATCTCATTTGATATGAAGATCAAAAATGCTTAGCCTTATTTATTCATGAAATACTTCAAATTCGGGAAAGAACACTCAAATTGTAGTCCTCAAATACAAATGAGTACAGAAATATCAGTTCTTACTTTCACATTACTAATTTTAGGAATCTTAAGAGATCTCATATGCAGACAACCTAGTCCAGATGTGTTAGACAACACACTTTCTATTGGTTTCATGATCTCTGCAACCTTCTAGCGGTTGATTTGTTGTTTCCTTTTTTCTGTTTCTAGAGATGTTTTGGCACTCCTGTTATGATTTGGTTTTTGGTCTATATTTTTCTATCCCATAGGCCATTCTTGGCCTTCTGTGGACATTAATATCTAAATTAAATTAAATTAAATAATCAAATGATCTTTACACAAAATTTGGAATTCATTAAAGTCGAGTTAAATGCAAGAGTTTTAGATAATAGAACCAATAAGGGTGATCCTACCTACCACCGGATGAATATGCATATTATTGCTGGTGGAATTCATGAAAAGAGACTCATATTTGGAAAAGCTTCAATCAAATATGACAAGAGGGCGGTCATATGCATGACAAGAGGGCCACAAGAGGCGCTTCTCCACTTTGGGATTGAATGCAACATAAGCACCACAGAGGCCGGCTAAGATGTTAATTCAGTTAGACCCAAGGCATGGTCATGGTTCCGCATGTTACCTGGATGCTGTATATTACTATAATGGTATGTGGGCTTCTTCCAGGTGGTCTAGTTAAACCTCGCATGAAGTAGGAAAACGAGTGCTCGTCACTCTAAGGCTTGTGTATTCCGTAATGAACATGCACCACCACCGGAATTCCATCATGTTTAAGAAATACGCCATAATTGAATAGACCATGGGCATCTCCCTTGCCCTTTCCATCGCCATCGCCATGGCGATCTACATCGACATCTTTGAAGTCATCCCTCACGCCTCATTGCTATTTTATTTTTCTCTGCAAATTCACTCATTAATTTGTGAAAATAATCTGCATGGGGTTCTCTCTTCATATTTGTTTCTCAAGTGATGTTGATTGGGCAGATACCTTACGGTTAACTAAAAAGAGGCAAGGATAGGAAACATCTTTAGACACAATAATCAAGTAAGCTCTAAGTAAAGGAGAGTATTTTGATTCCCGATAATTCCAATCACTCATGAACGATGATATGGAATAACAAAATTAGCCATACAAGAAAAATTCAAATAAATAAATATATCCATGTCAAACACTCTTATTTCATTCTTTAAGACAACAAACGGTCCATATTTATTCAATCAAAGACCATGTACCGATTTGAGACAAAAAGGCAATGGGGCTCTTTCTCATAAAGGGTAGTGGGGGTCTTTCTCATATAGCAAATACCTTTTGGCGTAAAAATATATACATTAAAAAATAAGCTATTGGCTTAGCTCATGATGGAAATTTTCTTTCGAATACATGGACTATGTCAAGTTCGGTCTAGTCACAAATAATGTGGTTATGAAGTGTGTGTGATATGGTCACAACTAAAAAATTCATATTGGTTGATTATATAACTATAAAAATGTTAAGGATGGATTAAATTATAATAATTAATCTCAAAATATGTGCATAAATTAATATAATTTGAAATGATTAAGTCAATATTAATATTATCATATGATAAATTACAAAATTTAGGTGTCTACATTAATACATATAAATTTTTTTATCATATATTCAATTCCAACATCTCTCATGTTTTCATCCACTTACAATTATATTATACCCCTTGATACTTTGCCATCACCCCAACATCCTCTCCCTATCCATCTCTATAATTTTTGCATACAAATATAACATTGATACTATATCTAACTTATTCCTTTCAATTTTCATCGTTTGTGGTCTCTTTATGTTTTTTATAAATGTGTTTTGAATAGAGCTACTAGAAATTGCAATTCGTTTATTTTGAAATATAGTTGATTAAAAATAATTGTTTTTAAATAGAAATAATTTTATTTCTTTTTTAATCGACTTTATTATTACTAGTTAATATTATGATTTATTTTTAAAAATGGGAACAAACATAACATTTCATTTAATCCATACGTTATGGTTTTCAAACTATTTTTTAATTTATGATGGATTTTAGTTGTCACATTTTTTAGAAAATAAGTAACACATGCTAATCACAATGTGAAATTGATGAAAGAATTTAGTGTAAATGGTTTTCTTTAATGATATTAATAAGAAATTTGAAATCCCTTTTTTATTCGGGCCTGCATTTACTCAATATTAAACTCCGCTTATAATAGATTGGTGAAGTGTATCACATTTTCTTACATTTAATATTTTAATTTAATTTAATTTATTAGTTTATTTCATATTTTTTATTGGCGACAAATGGTCAATTTGTTTAAGTTCTTGGAATGTAGACAACTCATACTATAACTAAAACTATTTAAGGAAGCTAGGCCCTGTATTTCTCTATAATAATCTTGTTCATGATGTTAAATTATGATTTATGATTAGAAACATGTCGATCAAAAAATGTACACAATTAATATCAACTAGCAACATCATCCATAGGTGCGTGTTGGAAGGACAATAGGAACAAATTTATTGATGTAAAACTCAAAGTGTGCACTAAAAAAACATATAGATAATTTTATGTAATTTCAAAATACATATAATATTTTATATATGTTTTAATGAATGCTTTCCAAATAATTTATTATTTACAATTTTGTATCTAATATGCAAGTTTAAAAATATATTATTTTCCTGCACCTTAAAATACATTAAACCCTTCAATGTTCATTAATGATTTATTTTTTATTTTTATTGTTTCCCTAATTTAAAGATATAATCCTATAAAAGTTTCTAATTTAAAATAATTATGTAACAAACAAATAATCATAATTATTGGTATCTTAATTATCAATTCCAATCAAGAGGAAAACATTGTCGCCTATGTCCCCTTTTTAATAAAGGTGTTGTCTCTCACTCAAAATGTCTTTCAACAATATAAGAAAATATTGCAGTATTATTAAAGTGATGTTCATCTTTTTCATTACGTTCCTCAAATTGTTTAAATCCACTATACAAGATCCAACTAATATTTCGTAATGTTAATCTACCAATGTCTTCTCTTCTATGATTTATTTTCTTAGTATTCTAGTTAAAAGTATGTATCCCTAACTAAATGTGTTGCATTCTAACAAAGATGATTGATGGTATAAAGGGAACTACCTCACCATCCACCACGATACAAATATCCAAAGATATCAAAAAGTTGATTTTGGGTTTAATGATAGGAAATTAAGAGTAGCGGAACAACTTCCTACGCTAATCTTGAGGAGAGATATTATGCAAAACTTTAAACTTAATAAAACAGTTACAGAAATTCTAGCAACACATTCATAACAAGAACACAAACACCAGATATACATTGGGAAAGTCCTTTCGGATAAAATCCCACATTCCAAAAGCCCACTCAATGTATTTCAAATCTAATAACAAGATTACATACACTTGCAGAGCAAGTTTCTTACAGGAGTATCACCAGAAACAATTCTAGGAGGATTCCAACTTTATAGTACTTGCAAAGCTCACCACACCAATTTCTTCTCCAAGCCTTCAATTTATAGACCTCTAGTTATACAAGAAACCATCTATGGTTTACAAAACCATGTGCAAAACCTCTCATGAGGTGGACTACATTAAAGAGCAAGATTTTGGTCTAAAATTAGGCTCTCACGTCCACAATATTCTCCCCTATTTTTGACCCTTATAGATGTCATAAAATCTGTCATAATATCTCTAAAAATAGCCCTTCCATGATATACTATCATATGGTAATCTTTTGATAACTCCTATTTCTCTTTTTAGAGCACCTCGACAATACGAAACGACCGTAAGAAAATCTTGATTGAATAAACAAACAAGGTTGAGACACCTTATTTCCAACAATCTTCCACTTATCGAATACCTTGTAAGGGCCAAGGAAAGATACCATCATGGATCAACTGCTAGGGGGCTGAGAGGCCCATAGACTTGAGACACCACCTAAATTTTGTTGTACTCACGGGATTAGTTAATGCATCTGTAACATTCACAACCTGTCTCTACCTTCTCCAACTTCAGCCTACCATCCTCGACCATATATCTCATGAAATGATACTGAACATCAATGTGTTTGGTCCTAGCATGAAAATTCAGGTTCTTCGCAAGGTAGATTGCGCTCTGACTATCACAATACATTGTAACTACACCCTATTTCAATCCAATATCTGAACAAAAATGCTTCAAATTTGAATGGATTCTTTACAGGCATGAGTGGTTTCCATGTACTCTTCCTCAGTAGTGGAAAAAGTGATCACATCCTGTCACTTTCTCATCCAACTGATTGCACCACCATTAAGAGTAAACACATATGCACTAGTGGATCTTCTGCTATCGACATCACTAGCCCAATCTGAATCCAAAAAACCATGAATACCTAGGGAATGTTGATCTCCTCTGCCATGAAAACATATAGAGTACTTTGATGTACCCCGCAAATATTTGAATACCCTCTTAACTACATCCCAATGCACTCTTCTAGGATTAGACATAAAATTAGAAAGAACTCCCACTGCTTGGGCAATCTCTTGTCTTGTACATACCATAACATACATTAAGCTTCCAACTACACTCTAGTAAGGCCCTCTTCTCATGTCTTCCATCTCTGATGGGGATGAAGGACATTTTGAAATGGAGAGCTTCATTCCCAAAGTAACAGAACACAAAGTGGTTTACAATCTTGCATGTTGAACCTTTGAAAAATAGAACAAACATTCTTACTTTGGCCAACCCATAGCTTTACATTTCACAATCTTTTCTAATCTCCATCCCAAGTATGTGTTTTGCATACACCAAGATCTTTCATTTCAAATTTCATAGAGAGATGAGATTTCAATTCTCCAATCAAACCTTTACTTTTCCCAATAAACAACATGTCATCAACATATAAAGTAATTACTGAAACTATCACCATCAGATTTAAAATATACACAATGATAAGATTTAGACCGCACAAACCTCAAACTCAACACATATGAATCAAACTTCGGTACCACATCTTAGGACTTTGTTTAAGGCCATATAGGGATTTCTTTAACTTAGAAACCATCTTGCTTTTACCTTTCACCATGTAGTGCTTTGGTTGTGTCATATAGATTTCTTCCTCCAAATCACCGTGAAGGAAAGCAGCTTCACACATCCATTTGTTCAACCTCTAGGTCATAAGCTACCGCAATAGATAATAAAAACTGAATGGATGTCATTTTAGCAATAGGAGAGAGAATATCTCACCATAATAAATACCCTCAACTTGAGAGTAAACCTTCACAACCAACCGTGCCTTATACTTTTCAACATTTCCATCTCAACCAATCTTTTTCTTAAACACCCATTTGCATCCAATAGGTTTCAACCTTCGTGCAATGGTACAAGGTCCCATGTATCATTATTTTTAATGGTTTCCATCTCTTCATCCATGATTATTTTCTAGGACTTTACATCATTCATACCCAAATCCTATTGTACATATCTCGGTTCATCAATGTTAGTACTCAAAGCAAATATACACTTCCAATCATCGTAGGGAGAATACCCATACCTTTTAGGTGGTTGCCTTTTTCTTGTAGAATTTTGAACAAGCCGAGGTGGAGATTCTTCCACTTCTTCCTCCTCTTCTTCCTCTTCTCAAGATTCGAGCTTTGTGAGCTCTCCTCAAATTCTTCTCTATTTTGGGGTCTCGATTCAACTTTCTCATGTGTAGAAGGAAGTTGAACTACATCCTTTTTTATTCATTTTCTTTATGTTGTTCTAGCTGAAAATTAATATGGAAAGATTTAATCTCTCTAAAAATAACACTTCTGGAGTATATTACCTTTTGTGCAATAGGATCCCAAAGCTTGTATCCTTTCACACCATATCCATATCCGATGAAGATACATTTGACAGCCTTAGAATCCAACTTTGTTCTCTTCTCCTTAGGCACATGTGCATATGCCTCACAGCCAAAAAATCTTAGATGTCTAATTGAAGGTTTTTTCCTTGACCATGCCTCCATTGGTGTTTTATCAATAAGCACTGATGTAGGAGATCTATTTATCAAATAACAAGCAAGGTGGTAATAAATTGACTTCAAAACCTCTTTTCTAGACCAGCTCCAATCAACATGATCCTTGCCTTCTCCATCAACGTTCTATTCATTCTTTTTGTAACTCCATTTTGCTCTAGAGAATATGAAGTTGTATTTTGCCTTTTAATCCCACAATATATACAAAATCTATCAAAGTCTATAGAATAGTACTCACCATCATTATCGATCTTAAACACTTAATTTTCTTCTCGGTTTGAGTTTCAACCATAACCTTAAAATTGTACATGCACACATGCATCTATTAGCTTGCTAACAGATAATAAATTTCTTTCTAGTCCTGAGATATGCAAGACACCATCAAATCTTCTAATTCTACCATCAGAAAATTTCACTCGAATACTACCATGACCAACAATTTCAAGGAAAGAATTGTCACCCAAATACACGTTACCACCATCATAGTTTTCTTACTTACTAAACAAATTTTTTTAGGAGTCATGTTGAAAGATGCATCTAAGTCTATCAACCATGCATTATCACCTTCACGAGTGGCCAAATCTGTAATAAAAGGCATCTCCATCTTCCTTTTCGTGACTCAAAATAAGAATCATGCTTTTTCTTTTTCTTTTTCTTTTCTTCTTTGCATTCCCTTCGGAGGTTTCCAGATTTTCCACAGCCCAAAGATATCACCTTGGACTTGCTAGGAATTTTTATCTCCCCTTATTCTTAGAATGGCCATACTTCTTCTCATCTTCACCTTATTCTTTTGTTCTTCCTTGAACACTCAAATATTCTTTGGCGTTCGAGAGAAACCTTCCTTCTCATCTCTTCGTAGAGTAGAGAACCAATAACATCCTCCATCTTCGAGTGATCAAGTGCTCCCAATGGTGATGACTAGGTTGTCCCATGAGTCCGGTAATGAAACCAACATAGTTTGGCACCTTTCTTCTTCATCCATCTTAACCCCAACCAAGCTCAACCGAGTCACCAATGTATTGAATGTTTCTAGATGCTCGATATTTGTCCACCTTCTTCCATTCTCAAGGAATACAACTTCTTCTTCAAGAAAATATTATTTACTAGAGACTTAGCTTTGTCTATCTCACCCAAATTTTTCCAAAGCTTCTCCGAAGTGGATTCTTCATTGACATTTATCAAAATCGAATCTGCAAGACATAGTCTAATAATACCATTAGATTTTCTATCCATTACATCATATGTTGCGTAAAAAAATTGGATCTGTAGGCCTATGGACCTTCTCATCCACCACATCCCAAAGATCTCGATCAACCAACAGATATTCCATCTTCACTTCCACATTTCAAAGTTTGTGCCGTAAAACTTCTCTACCTCAATCCTCCCGGATGTGCTCACCATTTGAAAAATATCTGCAACAGACTGATAACAAAGTATTCTCTACACAAGCTCCCACTCAAACCCATTAGCACAAAACCAAACAACCCACAACTCGAAACCATGATCGTGCTCGATACCACTTGATAGGAAATTAAGAGTAGTAGAAAAAATCATACGCTAATCTTGCAGAGAGATATTGTGTAAAAATTTTAAATTAATAAAACAGCTTACAAAATTCTAGCAACACATTCATAACAAGAATGCAAACACCAAATATACATGGGGAAAATCCTTTCAAATAAAAAAACCCCACACTCCAAAAATCCCACTCATTGTATTTCAAATCTAATAACAAGATTACATACACTTGCAGCAAGTTTCTTACAGAGTATCACCATAAACAATTCTAGGAGGATTCCAACTTTACAAGACTTACAAAGCTCACCACACCAATTGCTTCTCCAAGACTTCAATTTATAGACCTCCTGTTATACAAGAAACCATCTATGGTTTACAAAACCATGTGTAAAACCTCTCATGAGGTGGATCGCATTAAAGAGCAAGATTTCGAGTCTAAAATTAGGCTCACGTCCACAATATTATCCCCTATTTTTGACCCTTATAGATGTCATAAAATATGTCATAATATCTCTAAAATAGCCCTTCCATGATATACTATCATATGGGAATCTTTTGACAACTCTTATTTCTATTTTCGAGCACTCGACAAACCAAACCAAACAAGGTCGAGACACCTTATTTCCAAAATTTAAGACCTAGGAAAACTTGACAAAATAGATTCCCTCAATCCTTCACACTAAATTAAATAATTTGAATTATTCATACACCAAAACTAAAAGACGAAAACATCTCAAAATTTTTACAAAATGAGTACACTATAATCCTTGGGATTTAGTCCTTACACATAGTTTTCCATGCTAAAATTATATTTAAAATAAAAATAATTGGTTTGATAAGAATATGTCGCACTTCACTTTTTCAAATGCCAATACAATTTTATACCTTATAAAAGAATTTAAAATTAACTATTGATTTTTTTTTCTAAAGTAGTAATATAATATAATTAGATAAATAAATAGTTTATCTTTTAGAATACAATTGATATCTTTGCTTTGACGCAAATGTCGAACCCTAAAATTAACCCTAACTCCTTGGCCTGTGAGCCTCTAATAGCGAACAAGAATCTCATCCATGATGATGGAATCGAAAAAGATAGTGGGGAGGCCAAATCTAGTGACGCTAATCGGTGTGGTGGATGCTCATTGATGACTTTATTATTCCCGTAGGTAGTGGGAAGGGGATTCAAGGAGACAAAGAAAATAAATATCCTCTTCAAGGGATCTCATCCTAGGGACCCAATACGTCTAGGAAATTGGATGGATTTTGTGTTGGTGGCTCAAAAAATTTAAAATCTAGAGGAGATTCTACATCTCGAGGGAGTCAATGTCACTTTGTAGGCCCTTTAGTAGGGCACTAAAACTGCTACCGTGAGAAACAGGGATACATATGTAGGATTTTGGAGGATCTTCCAAATCCTTTTTTTTTTGTCTCTAAATAGGAAAATTTTAAAGAAAGGACTATTGACAAGCCTCTAAAACCCTCATAGAAGACTTCGGTGCTAAAGATTCAAGAGGATCTACTACAAAATGTTCTCATGGTGGAGGAGAACCTCTCCCACCTTAGCATCTTCGTATATTTCACAAGTTCTTACCTAAGCTATGTGAGATCCATGACTGGATTTCTCTAAGATGGAGGGAAAAGCTTAAGGGTAAGATTGAGCATTACCCCGTAAGCAAATATTATTTCATTCCCATCTTTGAAACCCCTAAAGATCGGGATTTGATTTTTTACTAGTATTGGGTTTGGGGTGAACATGGACTCATGTTCAAGCCATGGTATCCATATTTTGACCCTTTAGAAGATTCCTTTTATACCTACCCTATTTGGGTTTAGCTACTCCGACTCTCATTACAGCTATGGAGAAAATCATGCCTTAATGCTATAGGTGATACCCTAGGATCCTATATCAAATTTGATGCAAAAACCTTTGTAAGACTCATAAAAATTTTCTATAATTTTGGTTGATCTTGACGCCATTCAATCCATTCCAATAGAAATCAATCTACAAATCGGTGAAAATTTTTGGGTGTAAAGGTTAGACAACGAGGGTTTAGCCTTTAGATGTCAGAGATGCTTTCAAACAAAGCCATATTTTGAAGGACTATGAGTATTCCAAACGAAAGAAAAAACCAAAGGTGGTGGAAGGAATCTCTTCAAGAACATATTTTGATCAAGTCCCAATTGGTGAGGAATCATTAAGCCCCTCAAGGAATGACAAGAAAGGACCCCAAAACCCTCTAGAGAAGGAACCACTCAACTTTAATCCTATCACCTCTATTGGGGTTATGAAGGATTCTTCTTCCCTTGAGGGCTTAGCTAATTCTACAAAGGATTGTGCCCCATCCTTCATGGAAGGTGACATTCCTATCCAAACTCTTGAAGTTTTTTTTTCTGATTTTCACGGAAAAGGTAATAAGGATCGGATGTTGGGGGATAGGAGAAAGAAAAGAGCAGCCAAACAAAAACCCACCATCGCTTTAGAAAAGGTATTAGTCTTATCCTAGACTTTACTTTTATTGTTGTATATGGGCTGGATGTCTATTGTTGTTCTATTGTTGATCAAAGAATAGTTGGAAAAGATCACACAAGGAGTCCGTGGGATAGAAGGCCAGGATCAAAGGTGCGGAAGGATAGGGAGGACCCATGCTTAGAAGGAAAGTTCATAATTCAGGACTTACCCGATTATGAGCATGAAGATCTATATTTAGAAGATGGCGTGTGGAACACACCAACGAACCAGGACACATGCACCATGCATTGTCTATATTTGGAGAAGCGGTTCAAAGCGTCTATGCATGGAGACAAGCTAAGAATAGAATTGACACTTCAGTTAACTGTAAGAGAACTATAGATAGCGCACTTGCATGTGTGGCTATAATTGTAAACAGCTGTGTGGCTATCAATAGCATGTAACCTATTTCTGGAATAGTTAAGTGGTGAAGGGCAAGTCCCACCCTATATATATGATGTTAGGTGCATAGTAGAAATAATATATAGAGAAAGATAGAGAGATCACGAGAGCAATGTATGTGTGTGTAATAGATCCATACGCGCCTGATATAAATTGATAAAGTACTTAGAAGGAGCTTCTATACTTATTAATAGATGGAAGATATTGGTTGAATCTAAGTATCATTCTGTGTAATTGAGTAGTGCATGTTATTTATTCAATGATGATCATTGTTTAAGCTTGTTCTTTCATAGATCTGTGGGTAGCATGCACTGTAGAATGATGGATTAGTTATGAATATATATGTTTATGTCTTTATCATGCTAACATCCTATAAAGAGGGACTGGTACCTTTACGTGCTTCGGTGAGTGCTTAGTCTAGGGTGAGTGATGTGCCAATGTGGCTAGGGTGTTATCTTGAAAATTCTAGGCTGCATCATTGGTTCCATTGCCAAACCTCTTTTTCAATTGTTTTCAGGATGGTTCTCGATGAAGACATATCGGTTAACTCTAGCAAGTATTGAGGAATGGATACATGATCTGGAGGAAGAATATGCACTGACGGTTCAGAGTGGATCTGAGTTTAACTTACATACTTGGGTAGAACAAAGCCCGTATAAGAGTTTAAATGAGAGCTTTTTCGTTATCTTTCCAAAGAGAAATATACGAGTGTATTATTACTTATGCATCTCAATGGAATTGGAGGTATCACACACTTTTCTAGACATAAGAATAATTTCAAGCCCTTTACGATGTTGATCTGATCTGGACTCGTGCAGTGGATACGTGGTTTCATGGTGTTCTAAATAGTTATATTCTAGAATATTCAATTTCAATGTACTCGTGCCCAGAGGTAGTTGAATTCCAATTTTGTGGTATCCAAGAGGGACATATTTGCATGGTATTCCACTGGCAGATCAAGATCTTAATGGTAACCTTGAACCTAGAGAGTAAACCAATGGCTAGCTAAACTTCACCACGCGTGAAGGCAGGAACAGGTTTGGTATTAAGATGGCAGACCTAGTAGTAGAAAAGTAGAGGGAGGAAAGGTAGCTTAAGTATAATGAGGCGCACGAGAGGGAAATAGAGAAGAAACGTTCCGTTGCAGAAAGTATGGTGTTGAGGAGAGAGCTGGCTCGTGAAGGATTTATGGCTCACATAGAAGATGTGGAGCCAGAGCATTAGGAACTCCCCATATTGGAAAGCATGACAGAGATCCCTTCTCGGCCTTACATGGAATTGCACCAGCAGCGAGAGATTGTTTGGGCCGCAAGTGTGCATCTTAATCCACCCGTGACCTAGCCTTTGTGCTTGGTTTTTCAAAGATCTCGGTATGATGAGTAACTAAGAAACTAACTTGGGAAGTAAGAAAGCAAGAGTAAGTCAGGGATCAATTACATTAATGGCATGACAGATGAATTCAATGTCATTTGGAGGGGCATTCTTAGGCACGTCATCCACATAGAATGTAAGTGCACGTAATACTAGACTCACCTCTGGAAGTGGAACTGCTTCACAGACTGTAGGGGTTTTGTATAGTACTACTATCGAAACATAGGGGAGTACATCTACAGGCCCTATTCCAACTATAGGTGGTAGATCAGGAGGTATAGGTGGTTTTAGTTCCAGTGGATTTGGTGGCTCGGTGTGTCGGAGGGAACATAGGAGGTTCCAAGTTAGGTGGTCAAGGTCCGCAGCAACCACAAAATATCTATATGGAGATGTCTCTTCATCTCCCGGAGTATAGAGGTATAGAGGATGTTGCCAAACATGTGCATATGTGTGAAATCTTGTGGTGCGCTAAAGGGATCACAGCTGCTAAGTGAAAGGCAAGTCAATTCACTACTACATTATAGGGGCACGTGCATAGTTGGTATAGGAAGTTTAACCCTGATCAAACTTGCATAGATTATGTAGCAATGAGGGATGATTTCTTAAAAGAGTTCCATATCCCTGAGTTTGGGCAGAAGAGTATAAGTGTGCTCAAAGATATCAAATAAGTCACTACTGAGAGTGTACGTGAGTATGATGCTCATTTTAAGACACTTCTATCTAAGTTGTCTTATGATATCCATTGTAGCTAGCATGCACAATGGTTCGTTGAAGATTGATTACACCTTTTAGGAGGGCACTTTGTCACATAATACATACAGATCCACACAAAGCACCTCGAAATCGATTTACATGTTGAGGCAGCCGGGAGCATTGGCATTGGATTCACCCATTCCTAGAGGCATAGATCGCAGCTATGGATAAGCAAGAGAAGCTATCAAAGAAATTCAGCCCATGAAACGTGCTCAAGAATTTGGTGTACAGATTATGAAGTGGAAGGTCACACCAAGGATAGTTTCCCTCACGCATCTCAGTACACTCGTTACTATTGGACTATGAAATTTTCCATTTGAATCATGATGCTAGCCACTTGTCCTTCGTTACATAAGACGTGATAAGGAAGAATGAATCTTTATTTTGCAAGATTTCCAAGCCCACGACCCATGATATTGAGAATTTTCGGTTGATTGGTTAGATCCGTGATTCCATAGAAATTGGAGTATAATAGACAAGTATAACAGATAATTCTAAGGTGGGAATGAGCTCCGAGATCGGGATCATAATCAAATGTGCTATCAAAGGAATGAGGGGCGCTTTGAAGTAATTCGTGGAAGGGGATGTGGATATCGTGGTGGATATGCAGGATGAGGCCGAGGTGGAGGAAGAGGAGAGTTTCCTCATGGAACATGTTATACGTGTGGATCTCCTAACCACTACAGCGTGAATTTCCTCAAAATAATTTTTGTTCTTTCTATGGGAAGAACCATAGCTATGAAGAGTGCTTGGACTTATATGAGCATCTGAGCAAGTAGCACAAGTAAGAAAATAAAGGCACCGGAATGGTTAGAATCCAACACGCGGTAGAAGACCAATGGATGCCCAAGATAACAAAGGGACCTAAGGCATTGACAATGAAGATTACTACACGCGCTGAAGCTACACGCACATGAGAGGCATTGCACTAGAAACCTATGATCACCAAGGAGGAGGTTTTGCATGCGAGGTACCCGGATCCTACTCATTAGAAGGAAGTTTACCAGGATACCATAGAAGTGCTAAGGAATCTTCAGGGTGAGATACAGTACCTAAAGGAGTAGAAGAAAGCCTCAGAGACAGTTCAAACTGATATCGATGATCTATGGGAGGTGTGCAAGATGTTGCGCTAGGAGAACATTATTCCACTGTTAGGAAGTTGGTTGAAAGGGAACACTCCATGCACAAGTCTTGAGACCGGATGGTAAATTCTACATGCAAATCTTCCCCTTGATAGCATTGACTATGACAAAGAAATTACTCTGAATGTTGTTGTGGATGGGTGGCTTTTGAGCAACATATTGATCGATATAGGCATGGAAGTAAATGTGTTGACATTAGATGCATGGGTCATAAATGGCGTGGCCTGCATTGCATCCATCATCTAATGTGTTATTCATGGAAAAATGGACTAAGGCCACTCCCATAGGAGTGTTGAAAGATGCATCTATAACTATACAAGGGGCCAAGTTCACTAGGGATTTTGAGGTATTAGCACTTGTAGAAGTAGACAATTTTCCATCCTTGCTTGGATGCCCTTGGTGTTATGCAAATAATGTTGACTTGAGATTCAATAAGGGATATATCAACTTTGAAAACAAGGAGGAAAGGGTTGTGATACCCTTGATAGATGGGAAGTCTACGCCATATGTTGAGCCTCTAAGTGAGGAGGATTTGAACAAAGTCTATGTACACGCTATTCAGGACCCAGAGGTCAATAAGCCATCAAAAGAAGGCATTCTATAGTGGGAGGATTCTCATTCTATTAGTGATACTACAAGTATTGCTTGTGATAATTGGGCTCATGGTACATATGAACTGGTAGGGCACGAGGTGAAAAGCGTGGTTGTGCGCATGGATATATTTTGCTCAATTCGACGGATAGGAAGCACAATACCTTGGTATATAGGAATAGAAGATCTTTCTACCTTTCTGAAGGCCATGAAAACATAGTGGGGAGATTCAGTTACAAGGAGAGATATGTTAGTGTATACACTTTGCGTGGGATAGTAGTGCACCGTGCGTAGTCCATAGAGACAATCTTACAAACCGGGAGAGATTGGAATAGTTTTATCTACCAGTTCATAAGGAACAATGCACCTACGCAAATCTACACTTATCATGGTGATCGACTTGTTCAACATCACATTCATTAGTGTGAGAGACTCTAGATAGCAGAGAAGGAAGCATTATCACCTTCACTCACGGGTGCATATATCAGTATTCCATGCTCTAAGGATGCGCACAAGCTTGGTATGTATATGCAGAACTACATGGAGAAATTAGAACTGGCAAGAGTTGGCTATAGGTATGATCCAAACATTTGACTACTTCTCAACTCAACCTCCTATAGAAGAGGCATTAAAATTTATCAAGTGCTTAACTATGGGAGATAGTACAAAAGTAGAAGAGCATATTCAAGAATTATTCGGTGAGGTAGAGTTCGGTGCATGTTTTGAAAAGGAAGAAGAAATAGACTCCAAACTACTTGAGCACACTTTCCTTGAGAAAGAGAAAGGAAAGATGGTCTACATCATGGATGATGAGGAAGTTGAGAACCTGGATATTAAACATTCACATGGGGTGTGCGAGGTCTTGGATAGTGCAAACAAGGATACGCGTGCCTACCATGAACCCATGAAGACAAAGAAGGTGAATATAGGTTTTGAGGCTAGAGTCCCTAAGCAACAAAGGTCTAGAAGGGTGAGTGGAGAACACATTCCACCAAATCATGGGGTATGCAGAGGACACAAGAAAGATTATCCACGCCTCTTCCAGAGCACAATAGCATAAACCGATCTTTTTGCTAGGATTTGATGGATGAAGATATGGCAACCATGCGAACACGAAAGAAACTATCCTGGTCGATGCACACCCACATGGACGAGCCTGATTTCAATATATGCGAAGAGTCATGCATTTTGAGGAAACTAAAGAAGGCACTCAGGATAGACACATGACAATAAATCCTACTATCATGTCGCCGATGAGCAGGTCGAGAATGTGTTGGTGAAAGTTTTAATGGAGGTGGCTAGAAGGAACATGGATAAATCACCACAATCAAAGTAATCTTTGCGTGAAGAGTTGAAGACAAAGGATGTTGAGATAACACACATAACTCAGATAGGGACTTCACATAGAAGAAGAATTAAGTGTTCATAAGCATTGCAGAGGAGATTGGGGACACTGTAATAAGAGCAAGACCACACTTGGAACACAAGGTACCACAAACATTTCCTTCAACGATACACTATGTGGGAAAGTTGGTGGACTTAGTGCTCAAAGATGAAACTCTACATGTGCAAGTGCCGAAATATCAGAACAAGATGCCAAACGGGAGAAAGTCTTAGTGATGAGAAAAATTGCATCTTATGAAGGGATATTGTAGGCATTACAAGAAGTCTTGAAGAAGGCAGATCAAGCTTTAAATATATGCATAGCTCCAGAGGTGCTCATCAACATTAAGACCTTGGAAGAGAACAATGAGGTCCGAAGGCCATGAAATATGAGACATCAAATCCACGTAGAAAGGTTTTCCATTGTGAAACAAAAGCGCGAAGCCCCGATAATAAAGACAAGAGCCGCATAAGACTAGGTGGAAGAGCTTGGAAAGCTGATTGCACAGAAGATGGACCTTTTGGAAGGAAGGATGACATCCATGTCTAGTGTTGTGTTGGTTCTACAAAATGAGAAAGGGGAAATTACATGGGATGAGTTGGAATCCATAGCTATGGACATCCCAGAGAAATTGGAACAAGCACTCACTGAATGGCAGGATTTGGAGGTCAGCAATAAAAGAGGAGTATCTAGAGCTGATGCTACAAACTGATACTAAGGAGGTTACTTAAATAACCTCATATAAATTCTTTATTGGTCCACATTCTTCATTCTTATTCTTTCATTGATATTATTTACTTCAAATTTTGGGAGATACCCATTGTTCGGGATGACAATGAGATTAGTGTGGGGTAATGTTGATCAAAGAATACTTGGCAAAGATCACACAAGGAGTCCATATGGGATAGAAGGCCAAGATCAAAGGCATGGAAGGATAGGAAGGACCCACGCGCAGAAGGCAAGTTCAAATTTTGGGACTTAGCCAATTTTGAGCATGAAGATCTATATTTAGAAGATGGTGTGTGGAACACACCAACGAAGCAGAGACACATGCGCCATGCATTGTCTATATTTGGAGAAGCGGTTCAAAGTGTCTATGCATGGAGACAAGCTAAGAATAGAGTTGAAACTTTAGTTAACTGCAAGAGAACTATAGATAGCACACTTGCATGTGTGGCTATAATTGTAAACGACATGTGGCTATCAATAGCATGCAACCTATTTGTGGAATAGTTAAGCGGTGAAGGGAAAGTCCCCACCCTATATATATGATGTTAGGTGCTTAGTAGAAATAATATATAGAGAAAGATAGAGAAAGCTATAGAGATCACAGAGAGTGGTGTATGTGTGTAATGATCCATACTCACCTTGATATAAATCGACAAAGATCTTGTAAGGAGCTTATATTGGCTGAATCTAAGTATTGTTATGTGTAATTGAGTAGTGCATGTTATTTATTCAATGATGATCATTTGGTAAGCTTGTTATTTCATAGATATGTGGGTAGCATGCACTGTAGAATGATGGATTAGTTATGAATCTATATGTTTCTATCTTCATCATGCTAACATCCTATTACAACAACCCTAAAGAGGGACCTGGTACCTTTGTGTGCTTCGGGTGAGCACTCAGTCTAGGCTGAGTGATGTGCCAGCGCGACTAGGGTGTTATCTTGCAAATTCTAGGCTGCATCATCTATTGATTTCTGGTTGCTAATCGGTCAGGGTCAAATACTTGGACTGCATCTTTGCTTTTGATTGTTTCTATTAGGTAGTTAGGCTACCTATTTTTTTAGTTCTTCGATGTTTATCTAGGTTCCTAGACCCTCCTCCTTTTGCACTTTATTGTTGTATCTAGGTTTTGACCCTTTTGTTGTACTTGGGTATGGTCCCCATAAAAACCTTTTAGCTTTAACAAAAATTAATATAATTAGATAAGTATGTTTTAAAATTGGGTAAAAAAATTCGCTCGATTTATAAGGAAGAGGATCCATATAACACACAACAATTCACAAAGATGGAAAAATATTAGTTAAAGAAAAAGTATATAATATTCTCACCATAATAATTGAAAACATTTAATACATACATTTAGTATTATCTCGTAGAAACCTAAAATCCACTTACGTAGTTTTAATACTTAAATTTCACTATTAACCTTCTTATCTTCTCATTAGGTCAAATAATGTCAAATCATTATCTAACTATGATTATATTCACTCAGAATACCAATTAATGACACTTTGTTAGTCAATTGCATCCTCTTAATTAGCTATTATATGTTAATTAAGCATCCGATACTGTATTTAACCAATAAACCTTCTTATTGGCTAAATCCTACTTCTAGAACATCCAAAATATATCAAAACCCCTTCCGGATGCTCCTAGAAAGCTTCCCAAGACTACTTGAATCATCAATTAATCCTAAAAGATTAATTAACTTATAATCTTAATCAAAAATTGCATTCAACTATAAAATCTATTTTACATTAGCCCACATTCACTAGGATTCCAAACTTTCCAAAATGGAAACCTATAAATACAAACCTAGTGCACCACTTTAAATTTTACACCTCATTTGTATGAGCAAAAGTTATAGACATTTGAGTTGATTCATTCTCCATTGTAATATATTCTCCATCTTGCATCCATTTCTTCAAGCTTGGTTGGTAAGAGAAGGTCTAAACATGGCCTTGTAGCAATTGTAGACAACTCTCTTTACTATATCAAGCAAACAAAAATATGATTGTTATATGATCTATCTAGTTAATGTTTAATTAGAAATCTAAAGAGTAAATATAGCTTAGTATGTTGGTTTGATTTATTCAAAATTCCATGCATGTGAATAAGTTAGTATTTATAAGCTCTTATCTTTATCTTCTTATTTAGTTGACTTTGTCTTGAAGCTATTAGGTTTTAGTTTCAATTCATATGGCATAGTTATATTTTCATGCATACATTTGGCTTGCTGGTGAGACAACAACCCTATTTTCCTTATCATTCATTAGTTTCAAATTGTTCAAACTAACTCTCTTTTGCATTTTTTGTCTAAATACAAGGTTTTTTAACTAGTCTAGTTAGGATTACTTGGGTTTCTTGATCTTTGTAGGATTGAAGGAGGTGAGGTGATGTCAAATTTGAAACAAATAGATTATTTTTTTAGTTTTTCGAAATTTTTTGTCAAAATTTCCATATTTTATTGATCTACAAGAAGGTGTGCACTGATGTTATTAGGGTCACGTTGGTGTTGTTAGGGCCGCGTGGTATTACGCTAGCTACACTGGTGAAAAATCGTGTTTATCGGGGCTTTGTTGGTGCTATAATGGGTGCGTATACATCTTCCTATCCATGTTAATGTTGTATTGTATGTGGTCAATCTATTTTTGGTCTCGATCCATGTATTTGTGTTGAGGGAGCGCAAATGTTACTAGGGGAACACTACTACCCTAAGGGGAGAGCTGGTGTGATTAGTTAAAATTTGGATTTGTTTTTAAATTTTGCATGATTTGATCTTTAATATTGATAAAAACTTGCAGTTTTTGAAGTTAAATATTATTTGTAGGATATATTGATTCATGTTTTTGATAACTTGTTTAAATAATTTTAATGAATGTCTTATTTTCATTTGCTAGGATAGAGTTGTGTATGTTCTTCCCTCGCACCTTTTAGGTGATATTGGGAATCATAAACAACTCTAGGCCTTTTTCACGCTTTCAAAACACTTCATTAAAATTATTTGTTAAGGGAATGAATAAATAATTTTAATAAAATGAATTTCCTTGTACTCCGATTTCACAAGTGTTTTACATTTTCAATTTCATTGTATTTTTGTGTTGTATGCTCTTCCCTCACACCTTTTAGGTGATCTTGGTAATAAAAACAATGTTTAAACCTTGTTTTATGATGATGTGATATTTTTGAGAGCTACTAATCTTTAGCGTATAGGACCAAAAATCGTTTGTCAAAGAATCATGATATAAAATCTAACTACACGTGTGTTGATGGTTGCAACATTGTTCTAGACCTCATTTATTAATCCGAAAGATAAAAAACACACCACTTTTATTCAACATAATGTATGTGTAGGTTTTTGTTAATGGTTATGGCTCATCTAGTTTAAACTGGGGAAGTGTCTTAGCATAAGCCGTAATACCCGCGAGGATGCCCCCATGAACCCCACAGTAGTTCACACCTTGAGAGAACTAGTGAACAAAATGGGAAGTGCTCCACTACCCAACTGACTAGTATGCCTTTTTGCAAGATTAGATTCAAGGTTATCTTCACACGACCTAGTGAGATACAATTGAACATTATTTCTCATTGTATTAAAGGGGATAAAGTAAATTTGGGATACTCCAAGATTTAGTCGAAGACGACTTTCTTGGCGAATCACACTCGAAGAGATAGTTTGTGATACCTAGAGAGAGAAATAATAGGAAGATTGTGGCTTGGATCCAACTTGACTTATTCATAATGTTTTTAGATGTCTCATGAAGCAATACATTTTTGTAGTCATAAACTTGTTATTTGGAAAAGGGAGAGTCCATTAAAGTTAGAGCCTAGTTTTTTCATCACGAGACTTAAGACATGTCACTTTGTCCTATTTCTTCAGATTTTCTTAAGACAAGGTAAAACTCTACTAAATTTATAATTAGTATTTTGAACAGCCCCACTTAGTCCACACATTTGTTTGCTTGTTTGTCTTTTGGGGAAAGGAACACATTCATACATAGTGTTATTTATTGATTGTGTCCACCAATTTTATTTAGAATCAACTGCTTTACATTCATCATTGGTTGAGATTTGGATGGTAAACATTGAAAGTATGTTGGTATGTCTTGTTATCTTGATATCTATTTGATCTTGATACCCATGTCAAGATTTTCATTGTATTTAGGTTGTCTCACCATTGAATTCTATTGAGTTGTTCAAGGCTCGCATCATAGTAGTACAATTGTGATACTTACATCACATTTCCTTTGTGAAACATGATCTATGTTAAGTTGTATTGTTACGTTGCTGGCATAACTAATAACTTCTTGAAATAATTAGAATTGGTTTTGATCCCAAACATTACCTTGAGTGTTAAAAAGTGTCATTATGCTGCTTGCATCGTGGTAATATTCTTTAATACTAAGAATCTTGTCTTTATCTATGAAGCTTGATTAATGTATCCAAATAGTGTTGTTGTACTACTTGCATTTGTAGCCTCCATTTTCATGAATTAATTTTTTTGTTTCTAAAAATCATTTTAGTATATCTTATTGGGAGATCGCATCAATACCTTATTAGTATTTAGGTTTTGTTTATTCTAAACTTGACCTAAGTAATGATATTTTTCTCACTCTTTTACACCATAACTATCTTTGAAAATGTAGGGAGTAACTATTCTATTTGTAGGATCATAATTGCATACTAGATTGTTGAGTCCAAGTACTTATTGCTATATGATACCCTTTCTAGGAATCATTCTTTGGATTCTTTTCCATTGGTTATTGAGTATTATTTTGTGAAAATTACGGTCATCATGTTATAGGTTTTTACATAGGTTTTTGTGTCTTTGATCACCTTTCGATGAAACCTTTGTAAACAATTTTCTCCATGCCCCATATCACAAAGATGCCATCTAGGAGATTAGGTCTAATCATTTCATTGGTCATGATTTATGACACCTTCTCTCTATAGTAAAAGAAACATATGACTTAATTGATCATAGTGGTGATGAGGTAGGATCACCTTAGGATGCTTTTGAGATCAATGTCACTCACTTATACAAATTCCTTTTCCTCAATAAGGATAGGGTACTCACACAAGTGATAGAATTAGGTGCCAAGATGCCACCCAAATATGAATTTGTTCCACCTAACTAAACTACCCATAAAGAAGAAGAAGTACAACATCCTCTTATTGACATGGATGACCCCATAAACCAAGGACATGCCTCTACTTCATATCACCAAACAACAACGTTGAAAATGAGGTACCCAAACACACAAGTGGTTATGAATTACCATATTTTATAATACCTCACAAATTTAGGGTGGAATGTGATCACAAAAAGCCACCTCCTAAGTGTAAAAATAAAGGACCTAAAGATGACGAAGTCACTATACAACAACAAATACAAACCCTTAGTAGACAAATAGCTAGTTTGGCTTCCCATGTGTAAAAAGATACAGATAAAGATACACATCAAGAAAAACCTAAGGTTAAACATAGTGAACTTCATACTAAAGAAAAAGAGGGTGAAACATCAAAGTATAATAGGGTGTACATGCCAGCTTCCCCTACCAAAGATCAACTCCTCACACAAGAGTTGCAGTCCATGAAAATGATACTCACAAGCCTTCAGGAAAGTAATGTTGGACATAGCAAAAAGTATCAATTCAAATAATTGTGTCCTTATCCCTTTGACAAGGCTATGCTACATACACGTCATTCCCTAAAAATTTTGATTTCCCAAAATTTAAGTACAAAGGGAAGGGTGACCCACGTTATCACATCAAAGACTTCTACATGGTGTGTCAAGAAGTGTCTTATAGTGACAATTACCTTATACGCTTATTCCCACGAAGTCTAGGGGGTCAAGCTTTGGAGTGGTTTCTTCACATACCTAAGGGGTCTATCTTCACATGGCCTGAATTAGTGGAAATATTTGTATGTCATTTCTCATTCAATGTAGAAAGTGATGTCACCATGTTGGACTTATGTAGGACAAAAAAATACCTAATGAGACATTTTCTAGTTTTTTACAATAATGGTGGGGGTTAGCTAGTTGCTTCCCTTGTTTGATTACGAAAATCAATTAGTTAAAATTTACGCACCCAATATAAACCCAAACATCGATTTCTATTTACAAATGCATTGTGTCAAGGTAACTTTGAAGAAGTTATAGAAAATGGTTACCAAATAGAAAAGGATTAAATATCAAAATGGGCATTGAAACCCTTTTCCAAACACAAAAACATCTAAACCTACAGAGATAAACGAAATTTTTCAACAAAAATAAAAACAATGTAGGAAATTGTATAATGGATTCCAAGTGTATACAAGCAAGGCAAATTGGTACGCCTTTAAAACTTACTAAAGGACATATTCAACCCACGACCAAACGTAGAGTGTTTATTCCTCTCACAAACTCCTTGTCCACGATTCTAATGTAGCAAAATTATGAACAAACTTGATATAATGCAAATAATATGAACTCTAAAAGAAAATAATTCTCCTTCTTTGTTGTTGAATAATGAATTACAATGTTTCCTAAATAGGAAAACAACTCCCAACTCGATTTTCCAAGCAAAATCTAACTAACTTTGACTAAATCTACTCTAGGTGGCGGAAATTACTATTTTTAGCAATTTACTAGAACTTGCTATTCTTAGTAAGTTTGCATGCTTATTCAGTACAGCACAAAAATTTCCACGCATCTTCTACATTCCTAAATTAGAGGAATTTCCAAATTTCTAACTCATAATGCAACTAATAGACTAAAATTAACTAATGCCCAAAAATAGGAAAAAACTGAACTACAACTTAAATCCTAATTTTCAGCCTCAAGATGGCGGATTTAGGGCCGAAAATGTGCCAAAACTTTCCTCAACCAATTGGGCTGGTTTCTAGTGCATTCGTCTCATCGAAACATGTGGTTTCAAAAAAATGGACTCAAACGGACACCCGGATCTCAAGTTATGACCTTGTCCAGCCTCTGTTAATTTTGGCGCATCATATTCTAAAATAGTTAGATGTCGTGAACATGGTCTAGTACCCTATGATCTTACCCTATGGAAATGATGCACCTAAATTGTCATGGTATAAAGACCATGAATATTGTGAGTATCACTCGCATCAAAGGCCACAAAATAGACAAGTGTCTCAAACTAAAACACTTTTTCCAAGACCTTATCGATAGTGGAGAGATAGAGGTTGATTCACTTGAACCCCATCAAACACCCAATCAAAATGGGGATATTCAAAGAACCTTTCCTAAGCATGATAAATAGGAAGATAACAAGTCGGATTAAGGTCATTCTTCTCAAAAATTTAAATCTACTAATTATGTTTACTCCCAATCCAACAATCCATTTGAATCACTTATTGGTTGTGTTTGTTCTTATAACGAGCATGTGAATATTATAAGAATAAAGAGCAGATATTTTGATGTGGTAACATGGTGCACTCATCTTGTGGTTCCGAACCACCTTTGTCTACCCCTCTGGATAGTCAGTATGATATTTTAGAACAACTTGAGAAGACTACTACTAAGATCTCAATATTATATCTTCTCAAGATATCAAATGTGCACAAAAACATCCTTTACAAAACACTTCAAGGGTCAGGAGTGTCAACAAATATAGATCCTTCCCACCTTCAAGTTGTGGTGGAAAACCTCATATCAAGCGAACCCATCATCTTTAGCCATGATGAGGTCCTAATGATGATCACACACATAACTTGCCTCTTTACATCAAATTATTTGTTACTCGAAGGAAGATAAAGAGGGTGCTTATGGAAAACGGGTCTAGGTTGAACATATGTACATTGAAGCTAATCAAATAGTTGGGATGAATAGAAGCAGATCTAGAATCCCACATCATCACAATCACAACATATGACAATATAGGCGTGAATCAATTGGTATATGGTCAAAGCACAATGTTGCGTTCCACTTCGTGTCCCAAAAACGTGAGTAAGAGGTTTGGCGGGATCGAAAATCAATGGTGTTCATGCGAACACTCCTTTTGCGTGAACCCCCTTTGACCAAACTGCCACATAGGCCAAAGAAAGTGGTTCGCGTGAATGAGGGTTCACACGAACCCCTCTGGGTTCAAATAATTTTGGTGGCAAAGAGTTATATATAGATATTTATATAGTTTTGGGCGGGAGATTTAGGGTTTAGTGGGGTTCACGTGAACCACCTTCATGCGAAACCCCCTTGCGCGAACCACCCTATGTGGCACCTATATGGCACATTTTGGTGCCAAATTCATTTGAAGGATAATTTCATGCCAAAATGTGCCACTTAGGTGCCACATAATTAGGGTTAACGAATGAATAAAATTACAAAAATAACACAAAATATAGAATTTTATTAGCTTTCTAAAAATATAATTTTTATTTTTAAAAATTTGTTTTACTATTTATTTTTTATATTTTTCTAGCATATGGTTTTCAGGACAATCAATTGTACACAATCAACGCAATTTGAAAAATAGTAAAATATATAAAAAAATTGAAAAAAATAAAAGTACTATTTGTTGAAGTCTTCTTCTTACCTGTGAAAAAAAAAAAATCAATTTCGATATAAATCTTAAAATTTATTGGTATAAACATTTGTACGCCATTTATTTGAAAATATTTTTACTAAATAATTAATTAAAAATATATATAAGTCAAAAAATATGAAAATTTGACAACACCTCAAAATTCAAATCTTGAACATATATGTAAAATTTCATGGTGAAAAAATAAATTTTCATTTAAAAAAACCACCTGGGGACAGTCATTCCTCTTTTATAACATAAGAAACAACGTATGAATAAAATTAAGAAAAAGACCATATTTTTGCCATTTAAAAAAAAATTACATGTATTCTACACTCTAAAAAAACATTTCGTTAGTTTGTGGAATTTCATGAATGTGTATGGTTTTGTGGCTATTACCTTTATAAAATCAATGAAACTAAAAATTCATGTTTATAAAGGTACAAAACATACCAAAAAGTGGGACATGTTATTGTTGATGTAACATTTCCGATGGAAGTAGGACCTACTTATCAAAACACCAAGTTCCATGTCTTAAATCTAGAGCTTCCGTATAATATGCTTTTGGTCTCCCATGGAATCATGTCATCACGAAGCCATACCATTAACCTTTCATCGGTGCATTAAAGTAACTCATGAGGGGACACACCGTCACCATTCAAGGATATCTCGATTCCTGTTCTCACCGTAGAGCTTTAAATATCTTTTCACGCATTGGTGCTTATGAATGTCCCTCTATTGACATTGTTATGCCTCTTCAATCTGAAGCTCTCACCTCACGTGTGGATTTAGATACATTGTGTTCTTGTGATAAATAAAATTCTACATCCATTTCTCCCTTTCCTTGGACATGGGAGATGAAGGTAATTGATAATTGGCTATGGAGAATACGAAATTCAACATACCCTCCATGTTTCTAACATTTCCCTATCACCCAAAACATGTGGTAGGCCGAGTCACCAATATAAACGGTCATGCAAAAATGTACTATTAGAAAATTTCTTCCCGATGGCCTCCTAACAGAACAAAAATTATTGGATCCTCCTACACTCTAGATCCTCAAGACATGAAGGCTTCCTACTACTAAACACCAATATATCCAATACCTAACGAAGGATGTATGAAATGGGATACAAAGCATATAAGTGTGGCACATATGAAAAGGTATAAAGGAACATGTTCCAATTCAACACTTCAAATAGAGAGACATGGAATCGGTATTATACCTTATGGATCTCATCCTCCAGGAGTGTGATACTACCTCTTCGAGCATGAGGATAACTCTACTAATTCGGATAGTCACATAGGTTCTGTCATAGTTAATGTAATGATCTTACCTCAACAAACCTATTATTAGACATTATTGTCTTTACCATAACCCTCACTAAACCTCATGTAAACCTTTTCTATCCTACTCTAGTTGAGTAGGACCAAAAAATTCACACACCTCTAGACTTCTTTGAAAATGACAAGGTAATTGCATAATTCATGGGTATTCGTGACAACATACCTATCGGGGACCATAAGAAAGGATTCTTCAATGAAATTGATACTGTAGGTACTTTGGGAGGATGCTTAAGTTAGGTGGTCAAAAAATATGAAAAGCGAGGGCATAAATTCCTCCAAAGATCCTCAGTAAAAACAAAATTCCAAGTCACACAGTGAAAACCTATTTGAGGCACTAGTTGATAAACAAATTGAAAACACTAAGGACGTAAAAAGTGACCACGGAAGATTAAAAATCTCATTCGAGTTTCCCTTGGAAGAATATCTCAGCTTTCTCCCCTTGATCCTATGCATATGGAGGAGGCATCCAAGATGTTAGTAGAAGAAACCATTGATGTCATCATTGGCACAAAAGAACAACCTAAAATAGTTAAGCTAGGAGCTCCACTTTCAAAGCACAAGAATAAAAGAATTTTGTAATGCTTCTTAGAGAATTTTTAGACATATTTTATCGGTCCTACATGGACATACCAGATTTATACCCGTCATTGGTGGTGCATAACCTTGTTGTGCACGAAGATGCAAAACCTATCAAACAAAAGCTCAAAAAAATGCATCCGCTGGGTGGCCCTTCTAGTCAAAGAAGATCTTGGAAAATTCTTGGAAGTTGGATTTATCAGACCAATTGATTATTCAGAATGGATATCCAATATAGCTATAGTACTAGAGAAGCCCATACATAATAGAATCAGATCGACTTTAGAGAGACATCAACAAGGCATGTCTAAAAGATGAATTCCCACTTCCCAACATTGACATGATTTTGATTGAACCAGATGGCTATGAAATGTTATCTCTCGTGGATGGATTTTTTTGCTACAATCGAATTAAGATCGCAGAAGAGGACTAGCATAAATATTCCTTCACAACCCATTTGGGGCCTTTCATTACCAGTGTCATTTCCTTTGGCCTCAAAAATACTAGTGCAATATATTAATGGGCCACATGTGACAATGATCTTCCATGACATGATTAATGACATCATGGAGGATTATGTTGATGATATCCTGGTAAATAAAAAACAAGAGAAGAACACCCTAAGGTCTTGAGGTGCATCTTTGAATGTCTTAGAGAGTATAAAGTTAGGTTGAATCTAAGGAAATGTGTCTTTGGAGTATTATCAGGTAAACTATTGGGTTTCATTGTATCTAGAAGAGGTATTGAAGTTGATCCTGTTAAAGTGACTACAATTATTGTCTATCTTTGTGACAAAGATAAGAGTTAGAGAATAATAATATAAGTACATATTTTAAACGTGAAGACGTATCTTGATCATCTTGGCCCTACATATTTCTAGAAATAACCCGTTAAACAAAATAGTCCTAAACATTTTACTAAAAATGGAGGGAAAAGATGAACATGAGTCTTGCTCAAGAATGAATGATCCGAGTCCGTGAAGAGAAATGCATGTTTTATGTTTACCAATTATTCATTGATGAGAAGGCTATTAGTCATTATCCTCTATGTTGTCAATGAAGTCTTTATTTGTAATTATATTATATATGATGGACTATCCTTAGCAGATCTAAGTCCTTGAATACAAACCTTTGAGAAGGATGACTAATGAATAGAATTTTTGCAACCGATAAGTGTTGTTAGTTAGTGAAAGGGAAGGCTTTGCTATTGTTATGATCGATAATTTATTGTAATTAACATAGCCACATAGTATGGTAATGTTAGATCATCATAACAGATGTACATCATTTAAACCTAAAGACATGTTCTATCTATCTTGGCCTTGCATATTTTCTTAAAATCATCCTTCAAATAAAATTTATTTTTATTTCAAGGAAAGAAATAGAAAGGAATTGTCTATCCTCAAGACTTGTCTCGAATCTTGATGGCATGATCAAGATTTGTGCCTTGTGTCAGGTAATTCATAGTTATGGGTTAACATTTTTGTTTTTCTATCTTGTGATGTTTTGTAATCAAATGTGCTCCTAGGATTTTGTCTGTCTAGTTTGAATCGGTGGCTTTGGGGCATGCTTCCATACAGCCCAAGTTTTGGTGAATACTCTTATATGATTTTACTTTTTAATAAAATATAAGATGTTATTCATGAATAAAACACACCATCAATCCCAAATTAGTAAATTATTTAAGTATATGTAAAAATTATTGAGATTAATTGAAGGACAAAATATAGATTTTGTTAATGATTATTACTAGGTTGAAGATTAAATTGTGTAATATCATGATATTGATTACCAAGGTTGTCCCCAAATGTAGATTACGGACCATGTTCCCACTCAATGTAACTTAGTAAATGTAAGAATCAATAAGTTAAAGTACTTTGGAACATTGTTGGTCTATTGCTATTGATGTGAATAGCAAAGAATTAATTATTGAGGTGACTATCATACTATTGCTAATGCTGCCATCAAAAAAATTGTGTGAATAAAATACCTTTTTTATGATTTTATTAATTACGAGATGGGACCTTAAAACTTATATATTGGGAGGCTACTAAAAATTCAGATTTTATAGAAAATTGTGGGTCTCATCAAAGAATTTTGTGATAAGGTTGGAAATAAATATGTTGATTTCCCATAATCATCACCTTTTCCATTAAAGGTCGATGATAAATCACATAGTCACTCCATATATTTACCGATCCACTCTTCCTTTTTTTCACACCTTTCATGTTTATTTCACTAGATTTCATTTTTTCTAACATGGTCTTTCCAATGTTTCCTTTCATGAAATTTTTTGCGTCGGTGTGTGAAATGGCATTTTATACAAAAATTTTGCATCGTCGTTTGAAATCCATTTTTCGAATTGAAACAGAGAAAGACCTGGTTGTTATTGAGGGGTTATTAGAGATTATTATCTTCCTCTAGAGGGAAATCCAAGGGTAAATGCATGAGTTTCTTTGACGTTCATCTGTCATCTTCTTATCATACACCCGACGAAGGATTGGGCTTTGGAGATGGGTCATCACTAGATCAATCCAACATATAGGGTTGGCATGGAAGCAAAAATGGAAAAAACCATGAGTGTGTCGTGGCCCTTGCTATCTAAGGCTCATTATAAATAGGAAGGTTTTGTGGATGTGGCCATTTTTTAGAGTTGTACAAACGGTTTGATGTCCTAATACGATTTGGGTTTTCTTGTCCAAATGGGGTGACAGATCGAGGCGGGACATAGTTCGCTCCCCTTTCCTAACCTGGATGATATGTTTTCTCTCCTGCAATAGGAACCAACATGATGGGATATTCTTCACTGGAAGCTCGCGAGGCATGCGATTGGTTAAAGAGTCGGGTTCTTCTTTGTAAAGAGAATCTTTTTCTCGGAACCACTTGCAGAAACTATTTTTATCCCCATTAAAGTGGAGGTTACAGAGGTTTCATCTGATTCAAATAAATAAGTGCTTCTAAAATCCATCAGGTTGTAAATTTGTTTTGGTTGTTATATAGCCTTTTCAGTTGCATTGTTACCAAATCATCATGTTTGTCTTATTGGTCTGAGTTTTTTTTTTGTATTCCCAACCACTTTTGTTTTTGGTATAGGCCCTTAAGTGTTTTTACACCAAAGTATTGCTGGATCGTTCGGGTTTTTAGACTGATCCTCTCATTATATCTGTAATGTAAAGGGAAAGGGACCCTTCAACCCTCCTTTAGTTATAAAAATAAAGAAATCATTAATAAAAGTTTTTGTTATGCATTGTAATATGTAATTTCAACAATTATGTTAGTGTAGGTTATTATTTATCATTTTTTATTTATTTGGATAATTATTACACTTTTTTTTTAGCCCTACACTTATTGGGTTGGCTTGCTTAGGTGTACCGAGTTAGCTTCTCGCTTATGTGGAGTTATCTAATTAGTATTTTAGAGTTAACTTAACTCGGTATCGAGTTGGTGGGAGTTCTTCACCACTAATTTAGGTAGTATTGGCACTTTCCTCCTCCTATATGTACATATTTCTTATTGAGTAATTCAATTCATTATATTGTGATGTATTCAGAAGGTGGGATTATGATGGATTTCCATATATGGTATTTTAGCTCTTCTTTTGTAAATATAATGTGGTGTGCTTTATTATCATCCGAGATCGCGGATTTGAACAATCTTCTTATCGCTTCTTTCAGCCCTCCTTCAGTTATAAAAATCAAGAAATCATTAATAAAAAAATTTGTTGTGCGTTGCACTATGTAATTTCAACAATTAATCGTTATTAAATTTGGTTTGTTTGAAGATGTCAATTCATTTCTAGAAGTGAAGACTAGTGTCCGCTAGCATCAATATATTATAGAATATCTTTTTGTCAATATAATTTTTTTGTACAACTTTAGGATAGAGGAGCTAATAGTGGATTGATGGCTATCTTCCCATCACTTAAAAAAATTGAGCTACACTACATCATTGTGGAAACATGGAGGTCTTCGCTTTCTAAAGCTATGGAGGTCTTTGAGAAAGGAATAAATTTAATTATCTTGCCCTTCTAATAGAAGATACTATAAATGGATCTATTTATTTAACAAAAAACTCTCCTACAACAATTTGTTTGGGGAAATTCTTGTCATTAATTTTTTCATGTTTTCCTTCATACAATTGTAGATATAAACACAAATTTTCTCTACTTACCAATTCGGTTCTCTTTCTTATGGTTTTGAATATCACCAATTAATCGATGCAAGAAATAGTAGATGTCTATTAAATAGCTTGGGTTTGTAGACAATCTTCTATTGTTATCAACAATTTGGAAAAAATGGATATGTATGATGTTTTCAACAAAATTTTTGGCCCAATGCAATGAACAACATCCATCTCCAAACTGGAAAATGTTTGCATCTGTTAGGGTTAGTACTACTATTGTGCATAATTATAGCATTGTGCACGTTCAAATCATTCAAAGGTATTTAGAAAAGGCTCTGCAAACAACATGGAGCAAGGTGTTAAAACTAACATGGAAAAACATGATTTCATATTGTATAGATTACCGATTGACAAATCGAAAAGAATATTATATTACAATTTCTCTATCGACACATATATTTGTTACATTTAGGTTCTCCAAGGTTGGTCATACTACACATGAACATGGCTCTTTACATGTACGATGACATAATAACAATAAAAAAACTCTTAAAGAGAAATATGTAATTAGCTATGGTGTTACAAGCAATATTTATAAATGTGATCTAATCTAAGCCAATTGTTATAAAGAGAATGTACAATCCACTACCACTAAGATTGCTTGTATTTGAAACTAATATGGAAACATTTGGAAACATCAAGCATCGAATCTTAAGAGTCTGCATGGATGTTCATTTTCTTGCCTTGGAAGCCTCATGTTTTATGATTACATGGTAAACAAAAGTCTATGAGACATCGTACATGGTGAGTAAAATGATTATGTTATGAATAAAAATGAATAGGTACATTGTAGATTCAATTTTTTAAATATAAGTGTCCAATCAACCTCTAACCTTCATAGTAAAATGGATATTTGGAAAATCTAACAAGTTTTTTTACTAATTTTTATTTTCATATAGGATCATCAAAGAAGATTAAGCTAGACTGGAAAAATCGGCTAAATATTTCTCATGGTGTTGAAGAAGGATAGCCATATCTTCATTATGACTTGTAACCCACATATTGTTTATAGGGATGTGAAGACTTATAACATTATTTTGGATTATAATTTCGATGCAAATTTGTTAGACTTTGGCATTTCCAATTGTATTTCCTTGGCCAAACACCACACCTCTACCTATGTTATGGGTACCATTTTTTACATTGACCCAAAATATGTAAGAACATCAAGGCTGAATAAGAAATATGATGTATACAGTTACGTGATTGCTCTTTTGGTGTTGCTAATGGGAAGGAATTTATGGCCAATAACTCAAATCTTCCAAATTTGGTAAGATTTATGTTTGTTAATTTTCATTCGAGATCACATTGTACACTACTTAAGTATTTTTAAGGTTTGTTGTTAAAGCAATCAAATGTGGATGGAATTGAATTTGACATTGGCAAGTGAACCCAGATTCTATCAAAAATAGATGACAACACACTCATGGAAACTATTGATACATAATTTGCAGAAACCTGCAGGGATCTTGGGATTGTAAGAAAAAAATTCTAGTTGGCCTTGATTTTTACCAGAAATGACCATCCTGATAGACCAACCATGCATGACATTGCCAAATTTCTAAAGTTGATGACGCTAATTCCTGATCCTACCATCCGAACGAACCAATCCGACCCCTAGTAATAATTACATGAGGTATTTGGATGTATATGCAGATGGTAAGCACAACGATGTTACAGGGAGCACAAGTTGTGCTTCTGAAATGCATTTGTTTGTGAGATTCAGTGAGGTGATTTCACAAAACACTTTTTTACTAGAGTGAGACTTGGACGATGTTGTGATGGGAAAAAGGTATCCCTTGGAGTCATCTCTTTCCCGGGTCTACTTTTCTCAATGGCTGAGCTGATTTTCAAGTAAACAATGACCAATTTTATCTGTTACAGTCCATACTTTTTTCCATAATAATTCAAACAACTTTGAACTATTTAAACAGATAAAAGTGTACTTGAATTTCTTTTAGAAGGGGCAATATTGGGTTTTTTCCATTTTGTTCCTTTTCCACTTACTTGAATAGGATTTGTTTCACCATAGCTAAATAAATCCACTTCTGATACTAGTAGTAGTACGCTCTTCTGTTGCTACCTACTCGTAAATACTAGTCTCTACTTTGATAACACCTCCATTGCTACTTTACTTAATAGTACTTGTATCCAAACTAGAAGTCCCGTTCTAGAGGAAGGAAATGTATTCATGTTTTGTGAAAATAAAATTTTCCATAAAAGGCAACGACTCCTCATGTAATGCCTTGTTAGACGTTACCCCGAGTTCTTGCCTCGGTGACCTTTTTGCGAGTGAAGGATTAACATCCTTCCTCTCTGTCTTTCCTCCCCATGCCATTTTTGATCTTTGGTTATTATTATTATGTTGTTGAGCTTGATGGGCGATCATTATTAACATGGTTAATAATTATTGTGAGCGGTAAAAATAATAATAATAATGATATTATTATTATTATTTTATTTGTTGATCGATGATTTATTTTTATTATTATTTTATTGTCGAATGTTATCGACATTAATATTAATTATCTTAATGTTATTTTATTGTATCTTTCGATCATCCCGAAGAGCGATCCTCGATTCGCGTAAAAGAGGAGCTTGTTTTGTTGGTGGCTCCATTGTTTGGGAAGTGGTGTTCATGTTTTATATTTTATTGAAAACTCTAGCCACCAACTCCCACCCCGATCATCCGATCTTGCATGCACGCCTTGTGGTAATTGTTAATTTTGGAGTGAACTTATTATTGCTTCCATTTCTTTGCCTCCCACGTTGGATTATTGATGTGACAAGCTGGATGTGAGGAGATGTGGACTCCATTTGCTGTCCTTGATTCCTTGTTTCCTTGTTTTTCTTTGGATGTGGGTGGATTTGATGGCCACCTGCCATTTCCTTAATCCTCTTTAATGCTACCGTGTTGGAATTTTCCTTGTGGGTGGCCGCACCTCCTCTCATTTATTATTTTTGATTTGCAATCTTCTTTGACCTTTGTTGTCTTCCTCCACCATTATACTTTTCCCGCATGAGCTTCTCTGGTGAAAGATCTACATATTGGGGGTTGTTGGAAAAGGTTTTGAACTTTCAGACAAATGCCTTGATGGGTAAATGTGCCCTTTCCTTGCTGGCCATTGTTATTCTCCCTTGTTTTGTTCTATTTTGTCCTGCTTGGCCCTCGATTTGGGGGAAATGGTTATGCATCGTTGTAGATTGAAATCTTGTTGGTTGACTTTTTTATGTTTTCCTGGTCTTGGTGGTGGTTTTGTGCCTGTGGTTTGGGGTTGCGCATGCTTTGTAAGGGATATCTATGTAGGCCATTTTTTTATCGACCCTCCCAGGGAGACCCCGTAGTCGTGGGTTTCCTTGAGACCGCTATTCTTTGAGGCATTTAGTCAAAAAAATTCCCCGCCATGTGGATTATTCCAAACCTTGCATACGTGGGTGTTGAAGCACATGCTTCTACCTCTGACCAAAATATGACCCATTTGTGCTTCGATGGATTTCATTCCCTACTCCCATGTCCCTTTTTATGCAGGATGAGAGGACATTTGCAAGGTTGTGGAGTCTTTCTTTTCTCTTGTCTCCCACATGATTTCTGGGCCTTTCTATAAACCCATTTTGTGCATATCCTGTTGTCTTTGCAGTCCTTGAGACCACCCTTTCCTTCAGATAGAGGTCACTTGTGGAATGGAGCTCCCTGCCTTTGCCCAACATGGAGGTGTATGAGGTTTGGACGCCCAACTAGCAGATTTTCGGAGGGATGTTTGATTGTTGATGCATGCACTTGGTGGAAATTTTTTGTAAATGATGGAGCTCATCCTAGGTATGATCTTTCTACCCTTTGGAAAAAAATTATGCTCATTGTGATCATATCAGGAAAGGAAGTACTTTTATTTTCTGAACTGGCAATTGCTTGGAGTTTCATAGTTGTTTTGCCTTTGTTTCTCATCCTCCAAGCTATGCTTTTAGTTTCCTTCCTGTGTTAGCTATTTCTTAGGATGTCTCATTGCTAGATGTGGGTCTGCAAATGGTTTTGGCACATGATTTTCACTTATTCTTGTTGTTTCATGTATGCCAATGGTTGCATGGATTGACTTACCCATCTTCTTGTTGCTTAATCCTCTGTAATGATTGTATTGGAAATTCTCTTCTGTGCTTGTGGGGTGTTTTGTGGGTTTTGATTTTGGGTATTGAGATATGTTTATTTATATACTCATATATCTTTTAATTTCTTGTGAATCTCTGTGTTCCTTGTTATCTCGGGAGGTAAACGAATCTATGCATATTCTATGATATTAAGGAATAAAGAATGTTTTAATATAAAAATGTGGATGTGTTTTTGTTATTGCATAGTGGACACACTGGATAATACCCTAGCTTATTCTTGCTATGAAATTTGTGTCTAGGGTTGTTTGGGTAAGAGTTTGTTTTATAAAATATATCAATTTTTTTTTTGAATCACGGATCTTGAGTATACAAATTGTAATCTTTTGATATCCGGCTTTGATGTTTAGTGGTAAATATAAAAAAAACTTTAGAGACATCTTACTGTTAGTTGTTCCCTTCCCTATTGGGTCAATGATAAGAGAGATCATCGTTAACTTTGGTTATTTCGATATGTATTTATGTATCTTGTCTTGGAGGTGTATAGAAGATATACCTATAAAACTAGGGTTTCCCTTGAAGAGATATATTTATATACTAGAACTAAATCCTAGAGATTCAAGTACTTGTAGTTTTGTTGTCGACTAGTTTACCTTCTTTCATTATTGGAGATCTATTTGGGTTGGAATCCTGCAAAATGTGCAATTCCACACCTCTAGTACGAACAAGGGTATATCTATGATGTAGAGTTTTAAAGTTACCTGTATATTTATAAATGGGTAGGATAAGATATCATTGAGGATAATGTAATAATTAATGACCAGTATTATTTCATACCTGCATCTAATTGGTATTAGTGCTACCAGTATAGAGTTTGGCATGACCAAATATCATCGGTGTTGGTATATGAATTAAGGATTAATATTATTTGACACTTGTATTGCTTGAGTAAAATTAAATTGATCGACCCCTTTATAATCATGGTTCCTTGGGGATGGTTTACTTAAGTTCTTTTGATATAGGTTTAAGGGTAGGAAAAATTGATTGTACTATGTTTTAAATCTTTGTAAGACGGTGGATTTAGATTATTTTTGTATGTGTTGATTTACTAAGTATGGATTATTTCCCCAATATTATTGTTTGACTTTGTGGTTCATAGAATGGCAAGATGATCAGATGTTGAACTTTCCTTTTGAACTTACTTCGTGTGTCCTTGGCAAGCAAATTAGGGGTAGGATTGTTGTGGGGTAGATTTTCTTTGGAAGGGGTAAATAGTGGTTAGCACATGATGTTGTATTTCTAACCTTTAATCTATTGGGTCCAGGACTTGGTTTGGAAAAATGTTGATAATGTTGGAGTATTGGATTTCAATCATATAATCTATGTGATTATATGATTGAAATCCCAATACGCTCAACACTTTGTTTCAAACTTACTGGGTCTTTGACCCCTACTTGTTATATGTTCTTTTAAAACTTTTGTTGTCTTTAAAACAATGTTCATATCGATTCTTATGGCCCCTTTCTTCATTAAATAAAAGGTTCTTTTTATGATATTGTTAATGGTAGCATTCTATTCCAATGTGTAGTCTTTATCATGCTCAGTTCTCACAAACTGACTCAGGTTATTAATTGTTGCAGATGGCTTATGTGAGTAGATGAGGGAAAGACTTGTAGAATATTGCATCAACCTCAGTTGTGAAGATCTTTTACATGAATCCTTTTTATGTTGTTCAATTTTGGTTTTGGTTCTGTGGAAATTTTAGAAGAGGGTCAATGCCTTAGTATAATGTATTGTGGTTTATGTCATCTTAACTTTGGAAACCTTCGCTTTTGGTTTGGCTATCTTGGATAATATAAAAAAAATTGGATTATCATTGTGTTGAGTGACCTTCATGGATGATAGGAATGCTAAGAATAGTAAAGCGTTGCTCGATCAATGTTGTTACTTTTGTTTCCCTTGTCATGGTCCCTTAGAATTGTTTTGTCTCTTGGGTTCTTATGTCGTGTCGAATATCAATGATGTAACCATGCATAGTTTTCACAAAGGAGTAATGGTAAGCTTTGCTCTTGAGGTAAAATGTTGTGTTGTGAACCCTTCTTCGACATCGTAACAATGCAATTTTAAACATTTTAAGAAGGGTGGGTAATCCTTTTAAAAGTTCTATATGAGTGAATTAATGTAGATGTGACCTACTTGATAACAATCAATTCCATAAGTGATCAAAGAGGGAACTATCCTTTGTAAAGTAAAATTATATAACTTGCTATCCCTAGCTAAACTAGTGAACATTATCCTTTTTATGGTGAATTCTTAAATGATCTTAAGGTGAAATCAATGGTTAGGTATTTAGAAGATAATAAGATTTAATAAGTAGGAGGAAATAGTTTAGAAACCATGCAATCTATCTCTCACCATTTGAAAGGTAAATTGTCTTCTTTTGTAAAACTCATCCAATGAAGCCTAAGTGAAACCTTTAATCATTCTGGATAAATTCTCAAGCTTCAATAAAATCCTGGTTAATAACTAATGAGATCTTAAAGATGTATTCAACTCGAACTTCTTCCCTAACTTTTTCCAAGGTGCTTTGTAATCTTCTCTTAAGTGTGTTAAACGTGAACCCATGTGCAATAGAGGTATGATCAAGTTTTAGTAGCGTAAGTTTGGATAGATGGCCTTGTGGAATTATTTACCTCCTTTATTAAATAAATGAATTAAACAAATAATTTTCATATTAGAGAAGACCTTAAGCTAATTACCCTACAATGTAAAAGGAAGAAACTTAGCGTTGTAAGAAGAATTGTAAGAATCATAACATGAATCTTCTAGACCACAAAGTCAGGTCTTGAAAGATCATTTGTAGTGGACACATAACCTTGAAGGATCTTGCACCGTGAGGTGTACTGAACTGTAACTATGTAATTGTGGATTGGTCTTCTTCGTGGTGCCTTGTCAAGAGAAAAGTGAACTGTCCTTGATGGGTGTTGAATGTTTCCTTGCGGTCTGTGTGGTCATCATTGTGTCAAGTTGTTCATGGAGCTAGTTATAGCCATTGTGACCACATGTTGTGTCGTGCTATGTTTCAAACAAGTAAAAAAAAATTATCCTGTATTTTGCTATGTTGTCTTGTGTGTCTGAAATAGTGGGTGTCACACCTCATATAAGATTTACAATGTATATGTATGAATTTGTAAAAAACTTGAAATGTATAGATAAAACCTTTTAATGTAAAGATGATGACAAATCAATTTTATTATTTCTTGACTTAGAAAAAGACAATTGAAGTTTTTTGATTGATGTAAACTATACAATAATAGTTCAATGTATCTCCTAGAGCGTAAGACAACATTTATCACAAACGGTTTGCTTGCATTAAATGTCAAGGATTATTTCATTTTCTTGCTCACAGAAGTGACTCATTGTTTATACGAAGAATGGAACAATTTACAAGCATAAATTCTATTATCTTTCGAGTAATAGAATTTGTGATATACATAAACTCGCAACTTTGTTTTTTGCTTTTAATGATTACTCGGAGATATAATTTATAATAATAAACACTAGTGAACTTATACAATCTAAAAATAAATACTTGAGTTATTACAAGGTATATTTCAGGGTGAGAACATAATTTTATTGTGAGTTCCACCAGAAGTCAAAATAACACCACTAGCATTTAAGGCCAGTGTCAAATTTAAGGATATGTGCATACTAAACATTGAAAGTGTGTGCCTCACACTTTCAAATTTTGAGATTCGCACTCTAAAAGTGCAAGTGTGAGACTTTGCACTTTCAAGGTGTGAATCTCATATTATTCAAAATGTGTGAATATCACTTGAAAGTGTGAGACTCGGACTTTTCATATTATGGGGATCACACTTAGAACCTACTCGACTCTCGGAATTTCAAGAGCACGGGGCTTGCACTCAAAACTTCGAGGCTATCAGAATTTAAAAGTGTGAGACCCACACTTTAAGAGTGTGAGGCTCACACTTTCAAAGTGCGAGGATCATACTTAAATACAACGGGATCATGACTTATAATAGTTCTTTGTCTAACCTTACATCGATGATTTTTCACTTTTATTTAATATGACAAGCTCATGACTTATAATAGTTAGTGACAACTCACCTTAGATTGAGGCTCATGAATTATAAGAGTTAAATCGTTCACCTTACATCAAGGCTCATGACTTATAATTATTACCGAAAGCTAACCTTACATCGAGGATTTTTTAATTTCATTTAATACAACAAGCTCATGGCTTATAAGAGTTAACAACCGCCGCCTAACATGTATCCTTGCTTGGGGTTCCATTCTTAACCCATGTCATTAATTTACACAGTCGATTCAACTTTTGATAACAAAAACATTTGTGCAAACCGTCTTGAACTTTGAGTATGTGTATTTATACTTGTTTCCATGTTAGGCTAGCTTGTTTACTTTCTCATATTGCATTAAATTGTGTATGTTGCCTTTGAGTTAGTATTTTGGAAAATGAGAAAATGTTCGTATTATGGTTTTTCATGTTATTATACACTTTTGTTGTATGCATATATTTTAATAAGGGCCGATGACATAGATCACAAGAAATATGATGAAATAAAATTGTTTTTACATCAGTTGGATGAAAGCTATTTCCATTCTCTTCATCTTCATTTGTCTTTCCTATAATTTTCCTCTATCAAGCACTATTATTCTAAATCACTTAGGGCAATAGGGATTATCTTCTACCCCCTCTCTCCCTTCATTTCTTCTATCCATTTCCTTCATCTTTTTAATCGCCGATTGATATCTTCCATCACCCCACCGACACTTGAAGGGGGAATCCTTCATTCTATTAATTTTTCTTCTATCCCTTCAAAATTTACTTGCCTCTACTTGTTTACTATCTTTGAAGTGGCGTCGCTTATGCCACCCAAAAGAGGGGAAAATGTAGAAACCTAATATCCACTTGCAGTTTAATACTTAAAATTTCACTAACGATCTTCTTATCCTCTCATTAGGTCAAATAACGACACTTCGTTATCTAACTATGCTTCTATTCACTCAGGATGCCAATTAATGACACTTCATTAGTTGTAATCCTCTTAATTAGCTATTATATGTTAATTAAGCCTCTTATCTTGCATTTAACCAATAAACCTTCTTATTGGCTAAATCCTGCTTCCGAACATCCAAAATCTATCAAAACCCTTTCCGATGCTCCCAGAAAGCTTCCTAAGCCTACTTAGGATTATTAATTAATCCTAAAAGATTAATTAACTTCTAATCTTAATCAAAAATTGCATTCACTTGTAAAATCTATTTTGTATTGTCCCACATTCACTAGGATTCCAAACTTTCCCAAATGGAAACCTATAAATACAAACCTAGTGCACCACTTTAAATTTTACACCTCATTTGTATTAGACAAAATCTATAGACATTTGATCTTTAGCCATTCTCCATTGTAATAGCTTCTCCATCTTGCATCCATTTTTTCAAGCTTGGTTAGTAAGAGAAGATCTAAACATGGCCTTGTATCCATTTTAGAGAGATCTCTTCACCATATTGAAGCAAACAAAAAATTTGATTGCTATATGATCTAACTAGGTTCATGTTTAGTTAGCAATCTAAAGAGTAAAGATAACTTAGTATGTTAGTTTGATTTATTCAAAATTCCATGCATTTGAAGAAGTTAGTTTTTTTAAGCTCTTATCTTGATGTTCTTGTTTAGTTGACTTTGTTTTGAAGCTATTAGGTGTTAGTTTCAATTCATATGGCATAGTTATCTTTTCATGCATACAATATCAATATAGTAATATAGAGGTTAATGATTGATTTTGACTCTAAAAATACACCAACACTCGTTACCTCAAAGTTCAGATATCCTACATATTATTTAGAATTTTTCTCAATTTGGAATGTTTCAATCTTTATTTTAAAATAAAAAATTAAGTAAAACAACATAAAGGAAAAACATATAACTATTAGTAATGATTTGGCCATTTAGAATTCATTTTCCATAACAAAAAATGAAAAGGATTTTTTTGAGTTTTACGAAGGTGGAGAAGACGTTGAAGTTTCGTTCTGATGGGGAAAGACTGCCTGCCCATTTCTAGTTTTGATTGTTAAATTGTTAGGAAAGCCATTGATCATACTAATGATAATGAAGTCCAAGGGACGAAAATGAAACTCAGAACATCCACCATCTCCAAAAGAATGATGAATTAGAAAGAGAACCAAAACCAGACACCAAATGCCTACCAACAAAGGAGGAGGATGGAGGTCAATTACATTAGATTTTTGTATTGTTTAACACAATTTAAGCGTTGCACAAATCTTTTGAAAAGAAAAGAAATAGAAACTCCTCTACAGAAATGATCTCGACAAATACTCAAATCTCTTGTGGAATACATGTCTTCAATCAAAGGAGACGCTTGCCAAGCTTTCAAGGAATGTGTTAATTCTTATATAGATAACAACAAATTAGAAGAAAATTCATTGGCATACTAAAAGACTTTAAACGAATGACAGATGATGGTGGCATTCCCTGATTTGATTGTAAGCTTTCCCAGAACATCTTATCATTCAAGGCTACCACTTTTGAATGATGATTTTCTACAAATACAAATAAAAATATTCTAACCATGGGGCGAGTGCTAAAAATTCGTAAATTTAACAGTCATAAAAGAATTAGAAGAAACATGCATGAAACACATGATTTTTAATAAAATTATCATTCCAACGAACTAATATGTAATTCCTTTTGCTACTTCAAAAAAGAACCAAAAAGTGCACCAGGATCCACATTACCCTGTACTGCAACATTACCTTTTCCTAGCTTTTGCCATATCAACCGTCCAATCCAAACTAATAACATCAACACCAGATAAGGAAAGTCATTCCAGCGATCCTCCAGATCCATTTACAATGAGAAAACCCACGGTAGGTTAGGTCGTTCTAGGCTATTTGAACCAAATTGTTGTTTATTAAGTGTCCGCATCACCTCCTCTTCCACATAAAAATATTTTATATTGATGATTAAGAAGATTATTATTTTACAAAGATAAAGGTGATTAATTACTTAAGTCTAATAACATGCACTAAAATTGGGATCCCCTTAATTTCATTCAGTGAAGTAACTTAGTGAAAGCAAATGAAAAATCAGTGAAGTATTGTCAACATTACAACTAGCAAGTACACGTGAGCGGTAAGCGATGGAAGAATGTTATGCGGAAAAGGGAAGGAAAATAATAAGAGTAGTTTTTTCGATTAAGGTATTTTATATGTCAATTATAGGAAGGAAGAGAGAGTTGAATAATTACAAAACAACAATTTCCTACAACCACATGACATATTTATGAATCTTTTAAAGGGGTAAAGAATAGTTGCATAGTAATTTAAGGCATTGCGTTGTGGAGATATGTAAAAAAATAAAGAGTGGTTGATAAAAAATGTTGAATTGAATAGTTGTTTGCAATTTCATGCCTTTTGTTTTATGGGTAGTCAGAACAAACATATATGTAAGGGTAATTTGTGTGCGTGTCTCATGGGAAATAAATGAAAAGTTAGAAATAAGGTAGTAATTAAATACCAACATGTCCCACACCTATTCCATGGCTGAAATTGTTCTTACCAAAATAATATTTGTTATTTGTGCTTCACATTATCGTTTTCATCTCATTTGAGTTAGAAGACATTTCAACTTAAGGGGAATTATCATATTTGTGTCCTGATACAATCTAGAGATAGGGATATGTGGAATGGACTCATCATCCCAAGACAACTCATTGTAGTTGTTGAATTCGATAACCACAAAACATAGGGCTGATCATGTGATTTTGTGTCATCTTTATAGACCATTAGCTTATGCCATTTTCCATGCTCTCCTAGGAAATAATAGGTATCATTTCTAGACTTTGTCCTCAAAATTCTAGGTTTATAACCACGGATAAATTTGAACTATTTTCATATGTATCTATACATGAAAGGATTCTACAATGACCACTCTTGCATGGAATTAACCACTACTAGAAATTTTATCACCAAGGTTTGAACATATCACCTAATACTTCTCTTATAACGAGTACCCTAACTTCTTGTTCGATAAATATTAAGAAATAATAATCATTATATGAGAGGAAGTAATTGGTGTATTATATTAAGAGGTGGGATTGTTGGTCACGTTGCAAAATTCCCATCATTTTCACTTGTAGATAGGGAAATTTAATATCTTTGACTTCCAAAATTTACATGTGTTAGATATAGGAACTATATTTCAAGGGTTCCTTTTATGGGCACAAAATCACACACTTTGGTTAATTATCTAGTCCTGATTGCATATTACTATTCATATGATTCCTAAGTGAGAAAAGTACTAATAAACCAATGTCTTTAGCCATCTTTGTTTTCTTTATGTTACCACTATTGGTCTTACATATTTTTAGCTTAGTTTATCTTTTCATACTTTAACATTTGTCGGTCCTGACACCAACGCCTTGAACGCCTTGCCGCTAGGCACCCCCATCCCCTCTGGGTTCCCATGACCTCTTTATACTTTGTTCACATATTATGGGTTCTTTCTAGCCATTTAAGCATCTTATATTTTTGGTAGTCATTCTTTTCGAGGTTAAATATGAAAGTCAAGGAAGAGTATCATATAAATATAGAGTTATGTGATCATTATAAATGACCAAACAATAAGCATTATCTATCACCACCTAAGGTTACATACAAAGGCTATTCAAGAGCATTCAAACATCCATTATAACATTCATTCAAGGGAAAGTGACTATATTATTTTGTATACACTTTATAAGAGGAGAGTCTATTATATTCCATACACATCTATTTACATCTTTTACATCTACCTACTTGCTCGCTATCAAATGTGACATGAGCAAGAGCCACCTAGGGCACGATTCTGCGCATATAAACACGTAGAACTACATTGGGTCTGAAATGTAATGTAGGGCCCAATCGTAAGATTTACTTGTGCTTGTAGTACCTTGAATTATCAATTTGAGTGGTGGCAATTAATGTCTTTGCATGAAGTAATGAAGAGCAATATCAAAATCAATTTTTCGTTAAAACAAAAATGGAAGGGATCCTGAGGTGGAGCTAGATTGGTTGAAATGGATTGCGAACCCCTACATACTTGAATGAAACATGGATGAGTAGTATGCAAAGAAAGAGGAACATGATTTTCCAACCATATGTGATGTTTTTCAATGTTTCGGTGGCCTAAAATGTCAATGCTATCAAGGGCCATGTGATTTATAGGATGGAGTTAGGAAAGAAGATCTCATTCATCCAACGTAGTAGATTTGTTGATGATGGCATCTTAATTTTTTTAATCCTCGAAGAAGGTGAGTATGGCATTATAGACAAGCGGACGAGATACCAACGTCTATAAGGGTTCCAAATACCCTCCCAATTAGAAAGGATAGTCTCCCCGGTGCTCCCTATGTGTGATTTTTTTTTGCGAATGGTTTCTACAAAAGGATTTCTCTCCAAGATAAATGTCTATATTGAAGTGGAGTCTTAAGTAGGAATGTAATAAAATTTAGGGGTGACACGAATAATAGCCGGAAGAGGAATATGATAAAATTCAATGTCGACTCGTATAAGCCACATATATATTTAGATTTTTACTTATCCACAAGCACCAACATAGAATGGTAAATTTTACTTTCCAACTCTTGAATGCCATTAACATTTGCTTAAAACGTCCAATTTTTGTACAACATATGGAAAATTTCACACCATGTGGCTTTTCCTTTTTCCAAAGACCCAACTTGTCCCTTACCAATGGACACACTTTGCTTTCGAATTCGTAGGATTGTTTTTATATAAATCTTGATTGAATCCTACTCTATATGAAGGTGAGGATGTAGATTTCAATTGTGAATATTTTAGTCTAGATGTGGCTAATCATCATTATTTTCATAAGCTCAAAAGGGGCCGTATGTGCCACCATGTTGTGTTTTATTATTCATTAGAAGACACAGGGAATAATATTAAACTCCACACAAGTTCACTGAGCATATTTCACACCATATGGCTTCTCCATTTTCCAAAGATACAACTTCTCGCTTTACCAATGGTCGACCGCTTTCAACTTCATAACTATTATCACAATTATAAATGTTGTTTCTCCAAGTTTTTAAGGTAAACTTTATGTCAAATCTGATCACATTTGTTATCAATAATACATGGTAATACGTGAACAACGAAAATACTTACTAGAAAACATGAATGAAAAAAGGATAAAAGCATATAATAGTCATATATCGACTGAAAACAATTGAGTCGTCCTTTTTAATTAAGCACGTATTCGACTTATGCAAACGACGATACAATTTTGTCACAACTTACAGTTTCCATCCGCTATAACTTGGAGTATGCCCTTGCCATAAAAATATAGTATAATTGATTTACTATAGATCTATATAGCTAAAAACTAACTGTGATATTTTAATTTAAAGATCTAGATCAGAAGCTATGTTTATTATGAAAAATGCTAAATATTTTAGGGCTAGAAACATGGAAAACATATAAAACATGCATCAATATTAAAAACTAAAAAGTGGGAGATAGTTGCGGAAATTTCGTCACGTTCGAAGTCACCTGCATGTCCTCCACGCCTAAAACGTTTAAAGGTAAAGGTAATCTACAAAGTCATGTGTCATGCATTGGCTTTTGCAATGGTCGTTTGTTAATGAATTTCAAATTGTAACGCAACTATTTGATATTATTGTGGCATTGACATACATTATTACTAGAAATAATCGTTTAATCACTCTGGAACCTCATGCAATCCTCCTCTGGCACGTTCTCTGTCATTTTTGGTTTATTAGTGTGACCTCTTAACCTCCTCATCACTGACGTCAACCTTTATGACCGATTAAATTCCCGTTTAAAGATATCAATTTTAAATTATTTAACACAGACCTGGGATGTATAATTAATATGAAATACCGTAGAACATGTGGAGATGGTGCATGACTTGCCACATTAATGAGTGTAAGGTGCTTGTATAATTTACAAGTTGAAGCTGACACACTTTTTTAATTTGACGCATGTTGACCTACATGTCTTTAAATCGATACACTGCCACTTGAATAATTCTAATTTCTAAAAATTAAATTTTTGCAAGCAAGGAATGAGTTATACCGATGCAGAAGAATAATACATGGCGGGGAATGATTGAATTACTGAACAAGCATCGAGTGGATTTTGGTGAACGACGACTATTTTATATTATTGTGGTATTGATATGGACTGTCAAAGTGAACAAGGCTACCTCCATATATATTCTAACTGAAAGTCACACTTTCGGCGTAATAATTTTCTGAATATTTCTCCTACGTTTTGGAATTCTGACGTGTGGACAGACTACGTTTTGGAAGACATTATTTGTTTGGAGAAGATGATTTAAGAATTAAGACAATTATTATTTTGGAGATGACGAAATCCACACCAATTATAAAGAAAATTAACTCTAGAAAGACTTATTGGCCAAACATCATTGATCTAATTTCAATTAAAGCATTAATTTTATTTTGGATAAAACATTTATTGATATGTTGTATCAAACTTATCAAATTTGTTTATAAATATTAATAGTTAACCTCAAAAAATCTATGAAGAGATGTTATTTACATAATAGTGTGAAGCACGAGTATTTCCATTAGCCCTAACATTATTTTTTCCATCATCTAAAATGTGATGTTAATTACATCAATATTTTGAAAAACATACCATTATGTCTGTAAGGATGACATTTTTGTACACCATCTTTGGCAATTATTGTAAAAATGGAATAAGCTGAAACAAAAAAGTGTCATTAAATTTTTAAACTAGTACACACATCTTATGTACATCTATTTGAAAATCATCTAGAATTTTTGTCTTTAAGATTCTTTTTTTGAGTTTTTGGTATTAAAAAAATCTTAATAACTTCATAATCTTCTTTGCAAATATCTCACTAACTAGTGAAAATGGTGAAAACTAACTACAACAATATGTTAGGCTAAAAAGTATTTATAAAATAAAAGGAGCTTCAAACACCATTGTATGGACAAGATATTATGATTTTTCAATTGATTTTTGTATGGAAAATTTAATAGGTTACATTATGGACATCAAATTTAAGGTCTAAATTAATTAATAACCCATGAAAATTAGAACATTGCACCACAACTACCATACTCTATGACCAATATTGTAGAACACCTATCCACATAATAAAATTCAATTAAATTTGATATTTCAAAAAAATTACACAATTTTCTATTTAACAATACTTTTTGACATATCTTACTGAAAATACTTTTTTGTTGGATGACATATTCATAAACTTTGTTTCATTTTTTTCAAGTTTCACATTTAGTGGTAATAAATGATGTAAATCTAATTACTTTGATTTTTCATATTCTTTAAAACAAATATTATCACTAAAAAGAGTTGCAAACTGTACTACATTACCTATATTATTTATAATTAATTTATTGAAAAAACAGAAAATTTTAAATAAAGTTCGAATAGACATCAAATTTAAAAGAGATGTTTTGTTTTTTTTAATAAATAATTAAGTAAACGAAATTGTTAGAAATTATTTATAATAGTGCATTGCCACTGCCCAGTGGAAACACTAGAGACAAAATAAAAACACAATAAAGATTTATTTATTATAAGAAGGTCATCGATGGCACACTATAAAGTACTTGATAGCATTTAGTCTTCGGCAACTCATCGTTGCATAAACAGAAATTAAATATATGCCATAACTATATATATAAACATAAACTGGTATGTCCAAATATTGAACATACAGGTTAGATACGGCCTTCCATAACTTACTTGGTTCTAAGCTAAGGCGACGTCCTTCCCACAGCTTTAGATTCTGGGGCTCCAACTTCACTGGAGCCAGCGAAGGATTTCCGAAGATCTCCTTAAAGTCCTCTACAGAATTGTTTACGGAGGCATTGAGAAAGGCAACAATAATCCCGCCAGTGAAACTCCGCATTGGCTCCCTTTTATCCCCTTTCTTGCAGAGACAGTGCGTGAAAAGGCCTCTCATGTCCTCCGTATCGTCGTTCAAAAAGTCCATGTGCCCGTAGTCCGTGGCCACGAAATGGTAAGCCGGATCTCTGCAATCTCGGAAGAATTTTTGGTGGTTTTCACCCTCGGGAGCGCATGGGGAAGAAACATGAGAGCGGCTTCAGACCCAAGAGCAGACCCTATTATCAAAGCAGGAATATTCTTCAAATCCAAAGATTCCGGAAGAATGGGCAAGCTGCCGTCCACGGGGTCGACGCCGATAATGGCAGAGTAGGGCGGCGCCTTTGCCTTTATTCGCTCAAGGGCGGCGCCAAACGCCACCTTGCCTCCGCGGCTGTGACCGGCTATTGCCAGTTTTTCCAAATCCGGCTTCACCTGTGGAGGTAAATGGCGAGAAAGTCCCGTGCGCAGCCAGTTAGTGATGGCCACGGCATCCTTTATCTCTGACCTAGCGCACAGAGAAGGCATACCAGGATACATCTGCATAAAATGCAAATAATTTACAGCCAAAGATGGATATAATACAGATAATGAACTTCCATGCATGTTTATATTGAGTATAAGAATTTCGTGCCAGGTACCTGAGGAGCAACGATGATGTATCCATGGGAGGCGATGTGTCGGAGGAGTTGGGTGTAGAAATAATTAAAAACCATGCAGCCGTGTTGGAAGAGGAGGGGAGGGTATTCTCCTTTTTCAGAAGGGAAAATCAGCATGAGAGACTTTGGAGGGCCACCGCTCTTGCACTCACCTGGTATTGTAAGGATGTCAACACATCTTCCGCCCTGCTTGAAAACATCTTCAGCTCCCATTTTAATGCTATTTGGCAGCCAACTTGGTTTTTATCTCAATACGCACATAGACAGAAATGGCTACTTATAAAACGTTGAGGAATGTCTTGTTTGTGTTCACAATACATTTTGCATTTTGCGCGTGGGATGTTTTTCTGTCGATAATTATTTATGACGAATTTATTACTTTGTCGTATTTAATAGAATTTTTCGTTACGCATTTAATGTCTGCGTCCCTTACTCCAGAGTTTCAAGATAATTATATTCTCCGTGAAGAATACATACATTACCTGGTCCCATCTTGAATTTGGATTATTACAGTTTCTTTCTTGCTCACAGTTTCCATGTGGGTTATCAATACCCACGGTCCTTGGTTATAGATATTTCATCCAAGTTTTGCCGAGAAAGATTTTATAACATTCCTTCAAATGAACATTTATCTTGGGTCAATAAGCTAATAAAATTGGCCACAAGATTATTCATTTCTATCAACTTTTGCCAATATGATATTCTCACACCATAGATGACATTACAATTGGCAAAAAAATTAGACATCCAAATATGTTAGATTGGCCAATATGATATTCTCACACCATAGATGACATTACAATTGGCAAAAAAATTAGACATCCAAATATGTTAGATTGGCCATTACCAAACCTTTGAAAGCCAAATTGAATCTCATATAAGCAAGAGTGTGTGCTTGTTGAAAGAAATATAATTAGAAACTAGCAATCACATAGCCACTATACTATACTAAGCTAGTTATAATGCACAATATATAATATACTTTATATTATAAAATTTATATAAAAACGAGTTTTTAAATAAATTTTTATACAAAATGTTACATCAAGATATAAAGTACCCAAAGTTTAGATGCCCATTAGATGGGAAAATTATGTTTATATTTTACAATAATCAAAATTACTATTTTTAAAAAGAATTAAATCCATGATGATTGCATTCTCTAGTTAGTTGGGGTTTAGCATCTATCATAACCTCCTCCTCACCATCATTAGTGTCATCCACTTATATTTCACCCTCTTTACTATTTGAGCAAAAAGTATGGTGTGCGTTGTGAAAAATTAGTCTTCCAATTATTTTAAATGGACCATTATAAAACCTTAATAGCTAAAATAAACCTTCATATCACCAATATGTGTACGATGAAAGAAATGTAAGAAACTAGTAATCACATGACAATATACCTTACCATCATTAGTGTCATCCACTTCAATTTATGTAGACACAAAATCACACAAATATTACTACTCTACTATACTTCCAAGTATGTTGTTTTAAAAATGATCTTGAGTAAGAAAAGTATTCACCGTGACACACTTCTTAGTCCATCCGTTTTCTTTTAATGTTTCTATTTTTTTATCGAGAAATTTTTAAGGAACCCCATGAATTTTTTTATGAAAATCGTGGCGAATATCCATATAACCAATTTCGTAGCTTTGGCAAATGACACTCTAGCCATTGTAGACACCAAAATTGGGTCACACTCCCCTTGGCCCCCTTTCGAATAACAAACTTAAACACATTCACCTAACCATGACCCTTATACCCCACATTAATATTAATTTAATTATTAACAATTAAATTAATACCCATCCCACTACTACCAAAGGGGTCATTTTGAGACATAAATTAGAGACGAAATTACCTTCCGACCTTTTCACATTTTCTATTCTTAATAATATCTTCACATTATCCCCCTTTTCACATGTCTGATGTTAACCCTAAGCCTAAACAACTCGATGGAGGAAAAAATGTCATGGTTGCAGGGGACAAAGGTGGAAAGATACGAGGAGACCAGGTTGTCTCAGGGTTCGAAGGAAAGCTTTCATTCCAATGGCGACAGTGCTGGTGGAAAAACCCACATTGTCGACAGTGAATAGGGTAAACGATGTAAGCGGCAGTGTTGGTGGCAAAACCCACATTGGCGACTCCCCTGTTCACTCCATAGATACAAATGAGAACCTGAACCAGGGGCGACCGATCCCCAAACATCTCAGGGGCAGAATAGGATACAAAGACGACCATGGAGGAAAGAATGTTGTGGACGTCAGTGGCAACGACAATGCTTTTCAACATGTTTTGAGCCTGGCAAGCATAGGCGGCAGATCTTCTTCTGGGTCTAGTTAGTAGTTAGTTTGAACAAGGTTTCCGTTCCATTTCTGGATATCTTCGATTCATTACTCTCTCGCTCAGCAGCCTCAACAACCATCTCATTTCCAGGCCCAGGCTCCACCTTAAAAATACTACAACAATTGCTTGCTTCATCCAGGTATGGAAACTTCGCCCCATCAAGAAAATGCCCAGCTTTGCCAAGTAATAACCAAGCAGAGGTTCCTCCCCAATATAAGGGAATCAGTCTGCAAAAATGGGGAAAATAGGTGTCCGAAGTGAGAATGCCCAAATGCAGATCCAGAAAATTCGACTGGGGTCTTACGACACTACAGAGGAGGTAGTCCACCCATTTGATGCCGCAATTTATTATATGATGGGGATTCGATGGGTGGGGAAGTGGATTTAGGCGTCCGTCAATGAAAATGCCATCGTCATCCCCATTTTTACAAAAACGTCCAGCTAAAAACAAAGTAGGTATGTGCCCTCTTCCCTGGTTTTGTTTGCTTTGGATTTTGCCATATATAGTAAATGAAGCCATGTCATTTATGTCTTATCAAGAAGAAGAAGACCCCCAAATTTCGTTTACATTGGAGTTAAGCCTAAAAATATGAGTAATATAAATCTGACTGTGAAGAGAAGTATGACAGTGTACATGTAAGGAGGATAAAGACACAGTTTTCACAAATGCTTCATGATCATGACTTTGGTCTTGGTATGAAGTTGAAACAAGGTGTATATAAAGTGTTGGAATCCTTCTGTGCATGCCTCTGACATTGAATTTCTTACTGCAGTCACACATTGGCATACTTGAAAGTACTCGTGGAAACCAGGCTGCACTTCTCATGGATCTTAAGTATCTTATCGGCATTTCTTATGTGGATGATACCAAGTTTTCAAGGTGGGTTTTGGGTTTTTCGATTGTTGTTTTCTACTTGTAGTATGTCACAGAAAAAATACCATTTTTTATCCAGCACATTCTGCTTTCATTTCAGTTTTTTTTCTCGGATTATTAGAATACTTGCCTTTTCGACAATCTTGTTGATGTTGTTAGTGCTACAGACTTCTTTATTTTCATATATAGTTTTCTGTTCTGACTTCTTTCCCAAAAGAATGATTGGCAATAGGAATAATTAAGTGGTTATTGGTTGCATGCTTATGCAGATTCCGTTACTTTCTCGGCATGGTTGATGGGCTTGGTTCTTAGCTTATACAACACAGACAACTATATGCTCAACCTATGTCCAAGTTGAGGATGCTCATGATTTGTTGTATGGCTAAGCCTGAAGAAGTCTTGATTGTGGAAGATGAGAATGGAAACATAGTTAGAGAGACCATAAAAGATAATGATGTTCTTGTGCAGTACAAGGTATGATTTAATGAATAACCAAGGAACTAGATACTGTCTGTTGTTATTTGTTTGAAACTAGATTTAATGAGAAATTACATATTCAAACTTTAGTCAATCTGTCAAGATGGATTTTCTTGGGTTGTTTTGGTTTTGGCCTGTGTTAAAGATTAGTTTTCCCACTGAGAAAGAAATTGAAAGATCTTTTGATTTCTTATGCAGATAATGAGGGAGACATTGATTTACTTATCACACCTTGATCATGAAGACACAGAACAACATGTGAGATTGTATGTCATAACAAAACATTTATTGCTTATTGTTTAATTCAACTCTTCTTACTCCTTTTTTTGTTGTGATAAAAATTGAAATACATATTCAGTGATTACATTCATTCAAATATTAACGTAAAATATGGTCCTGGTGATCTGCTTGATGCATCCTGCTTTACTGTCATCCACAATCATGAAGTTGTTTATGATAATACAAAGAATATAAACAATGATTTTTTCAATGCAAAGACCAGATTTATCAAATTTAATTGCTGATCATGTTCTTTTTTGGGGATGCAGACTTGAAGTGTTGTGACAAAAAACATAGGTGCTCTAAAACCAACACTGAACAAAAATAACATAGAGGAAATTTTCTATAACTTTGCGACAAAAAAAAACAGTTTTGTGTTTCATGTAAACATATTACACACCTCCTTTGTTGTTTCTGTACGGTAAATTAGTGCACATGTACTTATGAAAATAGTTTTATTTTTGCATCTTCAGGTCTTCACATGAAAATGCAAAAGAAACACTAAAATAAAGATACTTATACAAGGTAAGACACAGACCCATTTATGATCTTCTATTTCAATAGTTATTTTTCATCGTACTTTAAAAAAAACAATAATACAATATGTTAAATAATTTAAAGAGACATAGGAACAAAAAGACATTGACACATTCAATAGACGTAGATAAATACGAATCAGCAAAACAACCACACTCCATTAACATTGAGTGAATACGCAACATGAAAATCTGATTAAACTTGATCCTTTCTTTTACAATTTTGGAGGCTTTCTCTTTGGCTCTTTCAAAATTAAGTTACACTTTTGTTATACGTCGCCATAGTTGTGCAATGACACCATAACTTGTTTCTTAACCCATTTAGCAGAAGGTTCCCCAGATGCACTATGATTGTACCAATACGAATTAGATCCTAATTTATTTTGCATGTACTGGTTGGAAAAATAGCTAAATATTCAAATACATGTTTGGTCATTGACCAGAAGAAATAAGTATTTGCATTAAAATGTCAATATGCCTTTTCCTCCATATTCTATCTAATTTTCACTCTCAATATCCATCACTCTGTTATAAACTTGTATGCACATTTTTGTAAGACAAAGGTGGAATCACCTTTATACTCCTCTGCAACGAGGTTGTAGGTCCCTTGATGAACCACTTGCTTCTTCATACTGTCAGCTGGTTCTTTCTCAAGTTTTCCTAACAATTATTCAAGTCTTCTAATTGCAGGCTTGTACAAATTCATGTTTTCCTTACCGGGTGTTATAAATATCGACGACAATTGCATTGTCATCTTCAAGGAGCTTTTAACTCTTTTCATTAGCACTGCAAATTTTTATCATGCTCTAAAATGTATTATGTCACATGAGGTCTTCAAATACATTGCCAATATATTCTGGTAATGTCTGCCTCTCAGAATTTGGACTTAGTGGAGTGCCCATGACCTTAGATAAAACTAAATACACATAGTTGTGCCACTTTCATGCTCCAAAATTCACTACAAATTATAATAGGACTAGAACAATAAAAAAGGACTTACAAGGGGAGTTGAGACTACAAAGCATGCATGCTAATCAAACCAGTGTTCGCAATCAAGGATTTCTGAGTGCATATTATCCAAAGTTAACACGATGAGATACCGATGTACTTAAAATAGCAGCTGATACATTGATAGTCTTAAACATTGCAATAAACAAAAGAATGTACTGGCTTTTGGATGCTGACTATGCAAATTTGAATGTACTTTAATTCATATCTTTTGAAAAGAATTCACAGCTTCAGACAGACAACATATTAGAGTGGAGATAATTATGAACATGAGCAATACCTGGCAATCAACCTTGGAAAAGAAAGTATACCCACAACACAATGAGCATCGATTGAACCTGGCAACTTTCCAAATCCTGGGACGATAACATTCCTCCATGGAAGTGGCTGGAAGAGTCTGATATGCCTTTCTATCCTTTTTAGGTTTGGGGGAGACCTTAGAGCTATGCAAAATAGATGCACACTTATTCTTGCATACTTATTGTACATGATTTCTTCTTCTCTATGCCCTAGGTGAGGGATTGTTGCAACTTTGAGTTATGTACACTATTGAAACTATGTAAATGGAATGAAATTTTAGTGTATGAGAACAAAATATATTTTATACTTGAATGTAATTGTTCTTTCTTTATGTGATTTGATTTTTCATTTGTGAATGTAGATGAATTATGTTCTTAGATCATTTCTTGTTGCATATAAATATTTCATGGTTTACAAGTTGTGTTTTATGTTTTGGAGGGTGAACTTTGTGTCACGTGTATGTAATCTAATTTGATGAATACTTTGTGCTTTCTAATAAAATATTTTGTTCTCATTGCACATTCTTTGCCCTGGTCATTTCCTTGTGAGATTATGCAATCTCCTTTTTTATTTGTTCTTGAGCAATCTAAGTGGTTCTCTGCATTCATTCCATAGTGAATTTCTAACATTTCTCTATCTTCCATAGTGGATTTCTAACATTTTTCTCTATTCATTTTTCTCATTGAAAGGAACGATAAACAGATCATACCAATCCAAGAACATATATGTTAATCAAACACCACGATCAATAAGATGAAAGTAATTCGCCGAATAAATTTACATAAAACCTTTACAAACAAATGAGAAACAATATCATATATTATTATGGAACTCAATGCAATACATTGAGAATGGGCCTTCTTAAATAGGCAAGGAATAAAAATCTAAGAACCACCAAGGTCGTAGATCAAGCCATAAATCAAGGAAATAACTAGTCAAGACCATAGATTTAGGAGAGAGCTAGACATCAAGGATCTAGTCAATACCATAGATCAATGAAAAAACTATTCAATACCATAGATCAAGGAAAGAACTATACCTAACAACTAGATAATATCTCCTAATATCTAAATAAGATAAAAGAAATATCCACACACATAAGTGGGTGAGGATAAATATAATAAAGGTAAATAAAGTACCTAGGTGAACATGAGCTAAGGTAAATACCTACTTCTAACATGCCCCTCAAGTGAAGATAGGGGCCAAAATAGATGTGGCATGTCCACGATGAGTCCCGACAACTAGGCTCGATGAGGTACTCATGTACAATAATTAGGAAAAAGGGACACCGCAAGGTACCAAAACCAATAACAACGAAGTAAAGAGAGTGAAGACCTGCTCCAAGGCATCCCAAGAAGCTCAGCTCAAAAACTTGTACAATGCTGAAGAAGTTTGGTGTGCACTATGGTCTGAATCCACTGCTCGATCACAAAACTCAGAAACAACTGACACTGGGTTTCACCAGAATAGCTCCATACAAGGAGACTGTCAACGAGTGATGTCGAAAGTGAAAAAGAAACACCAAACATAATTCGATCAACCCACGCTCACAGCTGCAAATAGGTGTGCTATGATCCAAGAAAAGCTAAGGTAACAAGGCAAGGACACGAAACCCGAAGAAGTAGATCAAGCACCACACCTCCCATACCGTTGAATGGGTGGAGTGATGCTACATATCTATATGAGTTGTCAAAACAACTACTCAAAAACTAAAAACTAACACCGGAATGCACCAAATAGATCCCCCATAAGAGATACTGTCAACATGCCAAAAGTGTCGAAAATACAGATACAAAATCTCTCAACAAACAAGAGAGATAAACTACACTTGCTCAAGAAAAATGCTCAAAAAAAGGAGCATCATAATGCAGAAGGTATAGAAAGTGGAGCAAGAGGCCGAATGGTGGAGGAGCCATGCCTATAGAATCCTCTCAACGAATGCCTATGTCGCCACCACGAGTGATCAGATATCCACCCCAAATCAACATGGATGGATGAAGAAGATGCCTACATATGACTTGGTGTAAAATACACAATGGGTGTATGCAAAGAACATCAAAATGTGTGTCAGTTTCATCATGTATGACAAAGAAATCTCAGTTTCTCAAGCTCGAGTGAAGGTGCATAACTCATGTGTTGCTCATGATCCGTAGAAAGAGTCGAGTGAAAAAAGAAGCTTTTTCAATGTGTGATCCCAATGAAGTATCTTCTTGAAAACCAATGTCATGATGAGAATTCCACTTAACATGTGGAATAGAGGAAACAATACCTGTGAATGCCTCATAATGACTTCGCTAGTGAGACCCATAGAACGAAGCATGCAAGAACCGAATGCGATGGTATGCTTCTTAAAAAAACCATGCAATGAGTAGAACTAGGATACACAACATGTGGTACTCGTAATAGGCATAGATGTGGAACAAGCATGCAAAGAATAAGCCTCATAGGTTTAGAAGCATCAAAAAAAGTTCAGCTCAAAGAATGGCGATCAATGTCGGTGGGTACAAGAGCAACAAACTGGAAGTGGATTAGGAGCATGGATATGTTTGTCCACAAAATCATGATGATGATGTAGGCTAGAAAATTTGTTATGCAGGATTGTATTATTGTATCCTTATCGTGAATGAGTGATTGTAGAAGAGAATTTCGCTTCTTGAGTGATCTATTTTCTTCCAAAATTTTACAATATCCTCTTGAATTCCACATACTTTAGAGAAAAGCATATCATTCTCAGAATCCATGATAGGTACAAACTGCAACTCCCAAAAGTTTAGGACATCAAGCTCAACCAAAATTACGTCCATAATTGATTACAACACTCCTCCATATTTGACACTTTATAATTATAGTGCAATTCTCAAAATAAATAACTCCAATGGAAAGAGCATGAAAAAACAAGCACTTTTGTAAAAAACGGAACTCAAAACCGAGTTACCAATCAAAGGATACAAGCTTTTTAATATTTTGCTTTGTTATTTATTTTAGGTGCCACTAAAACAAAAACAAATGTTGTTGCCTTCAAAGACACAAATAAAATTAAACCCCACCAAAAATGAAAGGTCCGAAAACCTTCCTACGCGCAAAACCGAGATGAATACGTATGTAACAACAAATCACTCTATGAAAATCTCAAAAAATCCAACAAACCCAAAAACCCGTGATTTCTTTTCTGATGGGAACGAATCCCAAGGTGAATCAGTGTGCTTCTATGCAACAACAAAAAAACCACAAAAATGACCTGCCTCAGAACGCGGAGTTTACAGTCAATCTTAGAGTTTTCACACCTTCCAGATCCAATGGAAGTCTCTGTTTCCATAAAAATACATGCAGCAACAACATACGACCAAATCCCAAATATATGAATATACAATGAATTTATTTGCAAAATAAAACTTATAGATGGATGTCAACAGCAATCTCTTGCTCTGATACCATGAAAGGAATGATAACCAGATCATACCAAGCCAAGAACACAGATGCTAATCAAACACCACAATCAATAAGATGAAAGCAATTCACCAGAATAACTTTACATAAAACCTTTGCAAACAAATGAGAAACAATATCATATATTATTATGGAACTCAATGCAATACATTGAGAATGGGCCTTGCTTAAATAGGCAAGGAATAAAAATCTAAGAACCAGTCAAGGTCATAGATCAAGCCATAAATCAAGGAAATAACTAGTCATCAAAGAACTAGTCAAGACCATAGATTTAGGAGAGAACTAGACATCAAGGATCTAATCAATACCATAGATCAAGAAAAGAACTATACCTAACAACTAGATAATATCTCATAATATATAAATAAGATAAAAGAAATATCCACACACATAAGTGGGTGAGGATAAATACAATAAAGGTAAATAAAGTACCTAGGTGAACATGAGCTAAGGTAAATACCTACTCTAACATTTCTCTCATTCATTCCATAATGGATCTCTAACATTTCTCTATCTTCCTTTCATTTACCCCTTTGCTTCCTTATATGTTTGTTCCTATCTTGTTTCCTTTGTACTTTCTCGGTCAAAAGCACCAAAAATCCATATCATACAAGGGAGCATCCCCATTCAAATGTAGAGATATGTCATTTGTCCCATGGTGATATTCTCACATCTATAACATTTTATGCCACTGCCTATTGGGTGAGTCATTGTTATATTCAGAAGAATCGTAGTGACATAGATTTTTGCTAATAGGTCCATGGACCCTAGTCTTGTGGGTCCATGTGCATTTGGCTCATTAGATATAATTATTATAATAAAAATTATTTATCCCTACTGCAAACTAAAAAAGGAGCTAGTGTAGGAAATCAGCTATAAATTGACTTTTAAGGGTTAGAAAAAAAGTTACGGAAGAAAGAGTTCTTTTACATTAGTATGAAGACTGTGTTAGGCCAATATTGCCCTACATTTTGTCTTAGATGGGATACAAACCTTCTCAAATAAGTCAATAAATTTTTCTTCTTTATTATTTTTTCTTATTTATGCTAATATTACAACCATAGACTTAATTATTCTTTTTAGAAGTTTATTTCAGTTAATCAAGAGTTTCATATCGTAGTTTCCATTTGTTTAAGATTCCATGAATAAAACAAAAAATTTAGGCCTTAAATCAGTTCCAACTTTATAGCATTACAATCCTAGATTCTTGTAGTTGTCTCAAATTTTCTGACAGTTATAGATTTATGTTTCTTTTCAGCTTCAGATATTATAACGTTTAGAACAATTACAACAGGTTTCAAGTTGGGCTCAAACACAATCCAAAGAGAATTAAATTATTTTTAGGGTCAACTAAGATCCCTTGGGAGATTATGTGTAGGGATGGATGGGTCCAAACTACTCTATTTCTACTGCTTGTGCAACAAGCAATTTCTGTCTCATAGGTGCTGCAAATCAATAGGTGCTGAAATTCATATTGGGAATTCATTGCTCTACTCTGTTTTTGTATTAATATAACAACAGTGGATATGGGTTTAGAAATTTATGGCTTGTAGCACACGAGTGGATGTTCAACCTTTTTACTGGTTAACAATAAAAGTATAGTGGGCAGAGGCACAAAAATTCATGGTTGATAACAAGTGAGTGCATAATTGGAAATGTTTATATCTAGTTTATTTACAGCTATAGCCACAAAAATCAGGAAATAGTGGACAACGCAACAGTAGTGAATGTGGGTATAGAAATTAATGGCTAATAGCACGGTGGAAGCGGACCATTTTTTATAATTTAACTTTTCTATTGGTATACAAATAAAAGTAAGTTAGGTATACTTCAGGTATAGTGGGCAGAGGCACAAACATTCATGGATGTTAACAAATAAGTAGATAATTAGAAATGATTATATTCAGTTTATTTCCAGCTATAACCATAGCAATTGGGAAATAGTGGATAATATAATAGTAGTGAATACGGGTATAGGAATTCATGGCTAATAGCAGGGGTGGGGATGTAAACGAATTTTTTATAATTCATCATTCTTACTAGTTACAAATTAAAAATAGGTATTAGTGGACAGGTACAAAAATTCATGACTGATATTGTAATAAAAAGTAGATAATTGGAAATGTTTATATCCAGTTTATTATTAGCTAAAACCGTTGAATTCAACATTTTTACCTGTATACAAATAAAAAGTAGGCAATGATGGATAGAGGCACAAAATTCATGGTGTGTTTGGAAATTTTTACATTCAGCTCAGCTATAGCCATGAAAATCGGGGAATAGTGGATAACACAATAGTAGTTAATATGGATAATAGAAATTAATTTAACGTTTTATACTGGTATTCAAATAAAAATAGGTAATAGAAATTAAATTTTGGTAAAAAATGAGTGGATAACTGGAATGAGGGAATAGTAAGATATGGATATCAAAATGCATGGTTGATAACACCTGAGTGGGTATAAGATCTAGCTAGGGCATGTGTGGAGGTAGCTTAAAATTCTAATTTAAAGAGGGGTATATTAAGAAGCTATGAACACATGGACCACCTAGCCCCCGCAGCCTCCGTAGCCTCCAATGTTCTACCTTCCCCTTACATGTTCAATTTTTGGGCAAGTGAAGAATCAAATCTAAGATCTCCCATTACCATGCTAGGATGCTCCACTATTGAGATAATCGGCTCCTTACAGGTTCAATTTTTCTATTTTGTTCTAGGATTCTTGATTCACCTTCCAACTATAATAACATAGCTGTGATAAGGGGTTGTGTTGATGTCATTACACTTTTTAATTATAGGAAGTTGTTGGGCTTTCTCAGCAGATGCTGCAGTGGAGGGCATAAATCAAATTGTGACCAAGGACTTGGTTTCACTATCCGAGCAAGAACTTGTAGACTGTGATACTTCCTACAATGATGGGTGCAATGGTGGACTCATGGATTATGATTTTGATTTTATCATTAGCAACAGAGGAATCAAATCTGAAAAGGATTATCCATACAATGCCTATGATGATAGAGCTTATGATACTTACAGGGTATTTCTTAGTACTTGGAATTATTTTTTTGACTTTTAGATTTTGTTATTTTGGAGGCATTTTTTACTGATTTCAGATGTAATGTATCTGCAGAAAAATTCCCATGTGGTGACAATCGATAGTTACGAAGATGTGCCTACCAATGATGAGGGTTCGGTGTTCACCATAGAAGGTACAAGCTAATCACCTATTAGTGTGGCCATTGAAGCCAGTGGAAGGGCATTCCAGTTCTATGATTCTGTGAGTAATTTGTTCATATCATTGTATTTTTTTATTTGGTTATTTGTTGAAATGTTGGAGAGTTGTTTGTTGAGGAGAGTTCACTTGTCCAGTGGAGTTGAAATCACTATCATAACAGATGACTTCTAGAAGCCATGGTTGAGTGTCTAAGATGCTTTCAATTTTTGCATGTTTGTCAAACTGAAAATAATAGTTGAGTGATACTTGATACTACTACTATCAATCCATCCTCTTCTATCAAGATGCTATAAAAACCCCAAGCATAGTTGTATAACCATAGTTTCCCTCTCTATCTAAATCTGCTGAGCAATAGCTGATCCAAATGGATTTCTTTCAATTTCGTCAAACTATCCCCTCTTGTAATAAAAATGTAGACTAGATTAAAGAATATCTTTCTTATGTAAATTTCCTATTTACATGGAAGAGATTTGCAGCTAATGGTCTCTGACAACATGCCTACTTTAAAATGCAAATCAAGTTTGAGATAGATGATCACGGGATCATTTTTAAAAAGTTCCCTAAACATCCCTAAATGGTGTCAAGTGTAGAAGATCATCTCGAGAGCTTTCCAACAATCGTGAGAATGCGACAAACGGACATCGAGAGCTCTAGATATGTTTGGTCAAAGTTCGACATCGGAAAGTCAAACTATGGTCCATCGGTCAATATTGGACCAAATCACACTCGCGTGACACGTGGCTTGCCAACACTCGTTGATTCGCTCGACTTGCCTATCGGGAGATGACAAGTGGACTACAGGATTACCGAGTTAATTTATTTCTAGGCCACATTGTATGGGTCGAAATTATAATTACTTGGTAAGGCCACTTTCCAAATGCCACATGTATATATTAATGTTTAAAACATTAGTATTAAACCATGTTGTTACTAAGCACGTAGGTGGTGAAGTGGTTTTTCGGGAGGCATTAAGCCTTACGTGGATGTTTCCATGTGGTAGAAGGAAATCAAGCGGTGGAGATGGGGCGGTTAAGTCTCGCCACTTTTCATGCGTGGAAAGGCTTTAAAGCCTTAGATATTTTCTACCACAAATGCGCCCTTATGGGATTTCAAACAAATGCCGTGCAAAATATGTGGGGATTTTTAACCCATTTAAAAATATATCCGCCCACATAGGGATTTAATCCCATTTTTCATGTACGGGTGAAGGCTAATATTAGCCTATGGATAATATGTATTGCAATATTTGAGGACCCTAAAAATGTATAAATAGGGTAACTATTCTATTGTAATGGACACACATTACACACCGGTACAACAGAGACACCGATCCCGAGCTTATTATTTGTTAAGCTTATTTGTGGGATGTGTCGACAAGTATTGTCTATTGGCCTATTATTTTAGGCAATATTAGATGGAATATTTGTGATTGGGAGTGAAATGTAAACTACCCAATAGGCCCATTGAGCCACACCAATTACTTGCAAATCTTGGATTTTCGACCGGAGTGCTAGCTTCACATTGTTTGCGTCGGGAAGGCCGATCACAGCCGAAGGAGATTGTGCATCAAGAAGGTGGAAGTCGGGTGCTATTTTTCACCCTTGTCGTCTGAAGGTTTGGTGTACTGATAGGCAAGTAAAATTCCATTAGGTTTTCTTGTGAAAGTACTATTGTAACTTACAAGTTTTGACTAGTGGAACGGTTCGACCACGAACCCGAAGACGTAGGCAATTGCCGAACTCCGTAATCAATCTGTGTGCAATTGTCATTTTTGTCTTGCATTATTTTAAAATTGATTACTTAAAAGGAGTAAATTATCGGTGAATAATTAAAGCCTACAAGGGTCTCGAGATCAGGTAGTAATAATCTGATTATTTTCGGATCAAGTTTGGTATCAGAGCTGGTAAATCTGATTAACAGAGTGATTGCTTCAAGTTGGTGCAGTTAGTTCAGTTTGTGTGAACAGGATACAAGTGCACTAGGGGCAAGATGTCTAAACAGTAAAGCTCGAAGAGATCAAGCTTACAATCATCGATCCAGAAGAGAATTCTCTCCCCGTGATCAATGTATTACTCCTTGGAAGAGGAGAATGCTCGCTTAAAATCAGAACTACAAACCAAGGATGAGCTCTTGGCAAGGTTGCAGTGTGGTGATCAGAGGAAGGAAAAACCCTCTACTTCAGATGCAGAGGCCATGGCAGATGATTGCACTGTAAGTTGTTCACCACGGAATCTTCTTCTTCCTCCCATTCGGTTTCGGATTCAGGTAATGAAGTCTTTGGTTTGTTTGAAAAGCATACTAGAGGCATTGGATCCAAGTTACTAGATAAAATGGGATTTGATGGAAGAGGCCTTGGGAAAAATGGCCAAGGCATTGCTAACCCAATATAGGTCGAGGATTGTCCTCGTTTTGTAGGTTTGGGTTATCCTAGTGCGGGAATGGAAATTGGAGAATGCTCCAAGAATGCTGATGGGAGACAAGCTTCCGAAAGCAAAGTGATTACCCCACTAGTCCTACAAGAAGATTCTGAGTAGGAAAGTTGTGCTTCGTCATCACAGCAAGATGTGGTAAGAGAAATCAGCGAAGAGGTAATGAGATTCCACCTCCAATTTCTTACCATAATCGTAAGCACAATAAAACTTCTGATCCACTTTTTCAGCTTAAGAAGTATGGTTATGATTTTTAGAAGATGTGGAATTATTTTCCATGTAATTTTTGTGGATTGCATAATCATTCAGTGGCTAGATGTTGGAAGAGAAGGACACTGATGAAGAATTTGGTGCCGTTCGTCAAGAACACGGAAAATCGAAAGACCAATCTCGTCATGCAGAGTCGATAAATGGCAGAAAGAGTTCCTCATCCCGTAAGAAGGAGATTAAGAGGAATTTTTGTGCTCATTGCCGAGGAATGGGCATCGGGTGGAAAATTGCTAGAAACTACATCCATCTCGCCATCAGAGTAATGGCAAGGCAAAGATGGAATGGAGGCCTATTACAAAGGTAGAAGAAGTTTCTACTCCACCACTAGTTGACAATTCAACCCAGGACCAGGTAATACCTAAAAGTGAAAGTCCTTTAAAATGGGTAAGTCAACAGTTTTTCAATTATATATTGCATAATTCAGATTGATGAATCGTATGCAGTATTAAGTTTGGAGATCAGATATTGTGAGAAAATGCTGAGAGAAAGGTTTACAATACTCAGTGGATTTTCTTACTTAGAAAATTTGATTATTGCTCCAAATATATCTCCTAATCAGCATGTGAGTACCTGTTACAACTTGGATACAGGATTTAACTCATATAAAGCTTGGAGATTGATCTGCCATTTGTGCAGACATTAGAGTTCACAGAGATCAGCTCGGAACTTCATTCTATGTAGAGGCATTGTGACCATGTAGTAGAATGGTAGTTGAATCACCGTTGGCATTGACGTCGGTCGAACTTCATTCTGTGTAGAGGCATTGCGACCGTGCAGCAAAATGGTACCTGATATTAGTATGTCAACAAGAAGAGCTCTCAAAGGATTAGCTCGGAACTTCATTCGGTGTCAAGGCATTGCGACCACACATACGAATGGTAGCTGATCAACAGACTTAGCATCATGCATTGGAGGCTCGAAGTCTTGAAAGAGGCTTAGCATCATGCATCGAGGCATTGAGGTCTGTAATGGACTTAGCATCGTGCATCAGAGGCTCGAGGTCTTGAAAAAGACTTAGCATCATGCATCGGAGGCATTGAGGTCTATAGAGACTTAGCATCATGCATTGGAGGCTTGAGGTCTTGAAAGAGGCTTAACATCATGCATCGGAGGTGTTGAGGTCTGTAAAGGGACAAGGCATTGTCCATCACTAACATCGGATCAATCAAAGCTCTATGTAACATGGAGTTCCTTCAAACTAGTTCAGATTCTGCGGAATCAACTCGGAGCCAGGAGCTGTGTTATAGAGTCAAAGAAGATCCTTGTTGTCAGATATCAAGAAGCTTAGCACCACACAGAAGGAGCATTGAGGTTTCATTCAGAAACTTAGCACCATAAAGCAGAGGCGTGGAGGTCTTCTTCGGATATCAGAGTGGCGCAGCGAAGCATCGTGGACCCATAACCCACAAGTCCCAGGATCGGAGCAGAGTTGTCGAAGTGAGAAGGTTAGAGGAGAAGACCCAAGGGTCTACTACAGCAGCACTTCCAAGGTGGCAGCAGAGTTTTCAGATTCAGGACAGTATGGAAGCTTTTTGGGACAAAAAGCTTTTCTCAGTGGGGAGGTGTGATCAGGGGATCATTTTTAAAAAGTTCCCTAAACATCCCTAAATGGTGTCAGTGTAGAAGATCATCTCGAGAGCTTTCCAACGACTGTGAGAACGTGACAAACGGACATCGGGAGCTCTAGATATGTTTGGTCAAAGTTCAGACATCGGAAAGTCAAACTATGGTCAACTGGTCAATATTGGACCAAATCGCACTGTGACACGTGGCTTGCTAACACTCGTCGATTCGCTCGACTTGCCTATCGGGAGACGACAAGTGGACTACAGGATTACCGAGTTAATTATTTCTAGGCCACATTGTATGGGTCGAAATTATATTGGTAAGGCCACTTTCCAAATGCCACATGTATATATTAATGTTTAAAACATTAGTATTAAACCATGTTATTGCTAAGCACGTGGGTGGTGAAGCGGTTGTTTGGGAGGCATTAAGCCTTGCCACGTGGAAGAAGGAAATTGAAGCGGTGGAGATGGGGCGGTTAAGTCTGCCACTTTTCATGCGTGGAAAGGCTTTAAAGCCTTAGATATTTTCTCCCACAAATGCGCCCCTTATGGGATTTCAAACAAATGCCGCACCAAAATATGTGGGGATTTTTAACCCATTGAAAAATATATCCGCCCACATAGGATTTAATCCCATTTTTCATGTACGGGTGAAGGCTAATATTAGCCTATGGATAATATGTATTGCAATATTTGAGGACCGTAAAAATGTATAAATAGGGTAACTATTCTATTGTAATGGACACACATTACACACGGTGCAACGGAGACACCAATCCCGAGCTTATTATTTGTTAAGCTTATTTCATGGATGTGTCGATAAGTATTGTCTATTGGCCTATTGTTTTAGGCAATATTAGATGGAATATTTGTGATTGGGAGTGAAATGTAAACTACCCAATAGGCCCATTGAGCCACACCAATTACTTGCAAATCCTGGATTGTCGACCGGAGTGCTAGCTTTGCATTGTTTGCATCGGGAAGGCCAATCACAGCCAAGGAGATTGTGCATCGAAGGTGGAAGTTGGGTGCTATTTTTCACCCTTGTCCCAAGGTTTGGTGTACTTGATAGGCAAGTAAAATTCCATTAGGTTTTCTTGTGAAAGTACTATCAGTAACTTTACAAGTTTTGACTAGTGGAACGGTTCGACCACGAACCCTAGAGACGTAGGCAATTGCCGAACTCCGTAATCAACTGTGGTGCAATTGTCATTTTTGTCTTGCATTATTTTAAAATTGATTACTTAAAAGGAGTAAATTATCGGTGAATAATTAAAGCCTACAAGGGTCCGAGATCAGGTAGTAATAATCTAATTATTTTCGGATCAATAGATGTACATGCAATGTAAATCCTTGTTTTTGTTTTCAAAAGTTGAGTGCATACATTTCGTGCAAATAATTGTGTACCTAAGGAATAGCTAATACCTTGAATTATTAGAATACATAGCTTTGAATATTGAATATTGGCAGGGAGCTTAATTTCTCCATATTCACCGCATTTTACAAGGATGGTTATCATTGTCTCCTTTTATATGTGATTATTTTTACATGATGATGAAAAGTATATCTAAGAGACTGAGAGTGGTTTTATTACTTATTGTCCTAGGGAGGCATCTCGGGGAGAGAAGGGATACATTAAACTTCACAGAAACATAAATCAAACCATCACTGGTATGTGTGGATTTCCATGGAGGAATATTACCCCATAAAGAATGGTGCCAACCCTCCAAACCTTGGTCCTTCTCCCCCCTCCCATGTTAAGCCTCTCCGAAAATGTGTGATAATTCTTATTCCTATCTTGAGAACAATACTTGTTGTTGTTTCTTCGACTTTGGTTCCTCTTGCTTTATGCATGGGGTCATTGCCTCTAGATTCAAACCTGCCGTGATGATCACTACAGGTTCCTCGCCCAACAAGTTTCTTGTTTGCAATGTGGAAGCTGGTACTTGCAACAAGGTCAGTTCCCTGCTCTCTCTAAATCCATTTTTTTATTATTCTATTTGTTTTGTATGGGTTTTTTCTTAGTCTTTGAGCAAGTTTGGCCATATTCTTTTTAATTTTTGTGTTTTGAAGGCAATGTGATCAGTCCCTTGCACTCTTTATAATATGTGTTATTCTTGATAAATATTAGATAAAATTATTTGTTGTTTTTGGTAAAGTGTGGAAAATTTCCAAGGAGGATGAAAATCTAATGGGTATCATTCTAACACTGTATCATTTTTTTATCTTTTTAATTTTTTTTGATGTACTTGCTTTGAGCTGCATTGATATTTTTTAAAGGCCATTGATGAAAACATAAATGTCTTATAGGAAATGAACTTGGTTCTTCTCTTTTTTGAGATCAAGCTTGTACTACAGTTTTTGTTTGTACCTTTATTTTTTCTTGTGTAATTTTGAATTTTGAACGAAGTTATTGGCCAGTACTCTTATTTTTGAATTCTTCTCATGGCACCTAGTTTAAATCTAATGGGCATTAATCTCATGATGTTTTAAATGCAATGGATTTTGATCCCTCCTTTTTGAGAATTATTTGAATTCTAGTTTCTTTTACCTTTTTTTGTTGTTATTAATGTTTTTTTTTCAAAGATTTGAAAGAAGTGGATCAAAATCTAACTCTTATCTTTCTTAAGAATTGTTGAAAGGCAAAGCAATGGTTTCAGTTTCCTAGAATTTTATTTTAATCTGTAAATGAATGGTTTTGGGGGAAGTTGACTCAACCTATGACCTAACATAGAAAATGGTTTAAGGTTTGTTGTATCCATGTTGGTTTCACCATTAGCATTGAAAGAGTGTTTCAACTTTAATTTGATTCTGATGGATGTTCTTTATTGTGTGGCCAACAGAGTGATAAGAACAATTCATTCAGAGTAAAGATGTAAGAAAAACCCTAAGCTCTTTCATATATCAGCAGTTGCTCCTCTGAAAACTATAGTTATTGGTACCTTGCTGGTGCTTTCTACACATCTTGAGAAACATGGGGTTTAAATTGTACATGTTACCATGATCAATTACTCTACATCGTGCTGATTTGTTGTTGCTTTCTGTTCATTGCTTTGAATTTTCTCACGTCTAAGGAGGGAAGAAATCATCACTTGTCAAATGATATAGGTCTGGGATCTAGAAGACTGTAAACTAGGCAGTTGCTCAAAATAAAAATTAAGAAAAAGAACTTCAAAGTAGCACCAGGGGAGTTGGTGGTGGAGAGGTGTTAATATTGTATATCAAGGGTTAATGGAATTTAGGAACCCTTTTGTATCTTATCATCAGATTTCAAGAGTTAATGACATTTAGGCACCCTTTGTATTTTATCGGTGTATTTCAAGGGTTAACGACATGTAGGCACCCTTTTGTATTTTATCATTTTATTTCAAGAGTTAATGACATGTAGGCATCCATTGTTATTTTATCATTGTGTTTTAAGGGTTAACGACATTTAGGCACCCTTTTGTATTTTATCTTATTTGATATTAATAAAAATTTTGTGGACTCATTTTTTGGGCACAAGATTCAAATAAAATTGTTTTTAATTTAAAGTCATAGATGATATGTAGTCGTTGATTGCACTATATGATATTTGGTTATAATTTATTCTTGAAATTTAGTTTTTATTATTTAAATTCATATCGTCTCTAGAGAGACAATAAAAATTGAAATTAGTATTATCTCTAGAGAGACAAAAATTAGTATTCTTCATTGTCTCTAGGGAGACAATAATGATATTGTCTCTAGAGAGACAATAATGATATTGTCTCTCAAGAGACAAAATATGTATCAATATATATTGTCTCTAGAGAGACAATAATTAAAGACAATATTAGAGACACTGCTTAGAAACAATAATAGAGACAATATAAAACTTTTATATTGTCTCTATTTGAGACAATTTGGTCAAGTATTGTCTCTATTATTGTCTCAAATCACCCCTCTTTGTAGTAATGTCCTCACCCCATTATTAATTTAATTACTTTAATTAAATGGATGCACACCTCACCATAGACCTATTCATAGCATGTTTACATAAATGAATAAGACTTAGTTCAACCCTAAAAATCAAAGCCTATTATTCCTCTAACTACTTTCCCACTCATAAAAACATAACGTCCATTCTGATCCGTGAATAAATGAACGAACCTGACCCAAATGATGTGAGATCTACCATTTTTAGTAAACCTAGGAATCCCACCTTAACCGACCTCAAAATCACACCAAGAACCGTCATCAGTTACCATTTATTCACTTTGGTAACCTTGTTTTTGGGTTGACACATTCTGGAATCGAAGAGAAGAGAAGAGAGCTGCGCAAGCCAGTAACCGCAGTATTTTCACACCTACAAACATCCATAGCCAGCACCAGGATAGATCCAGAGGTATTACACTCATGGTAACATTCTGGGAAGCTATAACACTAGTAAGTACATTTATCACCTGTGTTATTTTAGCCTTGTCCTGTTTTAAAGGTTTTTGTCACATTTGTTGTCATTTCCTACTTGCATTCCCTTTTCCCCATTATTCCTCTTTCTGTAAACCCAACCATTCCTCCACCCACACCATAAAACCACCTATACCCGACCTCTACATATTTATGAGTGTTCCTAAGATCCCCATATACCTCATTATACCCTCTGTCATCTCTGCCTGATCTCATCTCAAACCTTATTAACAAATGTTAATGAGTCTTATCATCCCGCCTATATCGATGCTGGGGCCCATAACCGCTCATTGGTTCTTCGTAACCATGACCAGTCATACCTCGACCGACGTCGGTCTCTGTGTTTGTCAACACTGTGTAAACCAACAACCACCTACCTACCAAAACAACCCAAACACCTTACCCAATCTTACTAAGACCCTGTTTATGACCTGCAGACCACCTGAACAACCTACAACCTGACCCAAAGACCTTGACCCACATATTTTTAGTATTTAATTGGATCGACGCTGATAGTGATCTGAGGTACCTAAATAAGAATACTAGCACTAGATTCATTTTTGTACGCATTTCACTCATTTCATATTTGTTTTATAAAAATAGTGGATTGATAGCCTTCTAGGAAGTATCACACTTCCCAGATCTAGCATACATTAGGCAGTCCACTGTCATATATTATTTAACACTTATTTGGTGGTCTTGTTTTCTATTTCAAGTAGTTCCTCCCAGCCAAAAAGAAGCTCTCACAGTCAGCATCGGATCGATAAGTCAGAACGCGCACATCAACCTCCAAACCAACACAATAGGTATTCCTCCTCATCCCATAACATTATTTGTTTCATCACATTCCAAAATGTAAAGAAAACGGTGAAACATTTTGGCACGCCCGGTGGGACCCATCCGGGGTTCCTTGCATTTTCTTCATTCCTAGGTAAAATTGTGTGTTTGTTTCCCTTCAAAAAGCTTACACATTAATTTTCTTCTCTGGAATCATTCTTCCTCTCTTTATTGTCTAAAAACAATCGTGTTTTTGGTGCTTTAAAAGGAACACATTCTTCTTTCTTTTTGCATTGCATTAGTGAAAGAGCACATTCCTACCTATTCACCATTTGCTTCATCGAATGTAATTTGTCGATTTGGGCTTAAAATTAGTTGCATTTCATCCTTGTATGTTGCATTTAGCTCACATTAAAATGAGGGCAACCTATATGCTGGAAGTCATGCCCAACTGATGGTTGACACAAAGAACTGTAGAAAGCACTCTCTTTCTTCTTCTACCAAACTGCACAAAATCTAAATATACACATTTTCTTAAACAACATCTTACCTGGGAATGTCTGTCAATGATCACACGATCAAAGGATTGGTAGGTACTCCCGCTTGGTTATCTTTGTCCAGTCACCTATCAGAGAGCACCCCCCACCATAACATAACCCGAAACCTCACCTTTTAGATATCCTTCTTCATAGGATGCCTTCCCAACAAAAATTCTATTATGAATTCACATGGTCAGTTCTAAATAGCATAAGCTAAAAAAACATAAGAAAATCACTCTTAGGATCATGTTTTTCTTATTTTTCTTCTTGACTTGTGTTTTGAGGTGTGAGACTATGAATCTGTTATCCCGTAAAATTGGCAAGGGCAATTTTACGGATAACCCTACCGAAAATTTTGTTCCGATCCCTCGTCGGGGATTTCTTGCGTTCGGAACGTTGCAAAATCCCTTCCCGGGAAATCTAGTTTTTCGAACTTAGCCATTTTTGGTCTTTTTGGGCGGGCGCATATAATCACTATGCAACATCAAATGTTCATGCACCCCCTTTAAAGCCTTTGGCGCATGTTTTCTTGTGTCAACAGGCATTTTGGTGCGCCTCTCTATGTTGAGTCTTCCTTGCGTGCGCCAAGGCGCATGCACCTTCCTGTCAACAGAACATTTGTTGCGCCACTTTTTGGTGTGCCAAGGGCGCACATATTCCTCTATCGACACCACTTTCGGTGCGCCATAGGCGAGACATATTATCATGTTGGCAAGCGTTTTGGTGCACCAAAGGGCACATGTTTTCTTGTGTCGACAGCTCTTTTGGTGCGCCACTTAAAAATTTGGTGGCACATTTATTACTACCTCGCCTATATATAGGTGTGCCTGTAATGTCATTGTCACCAGAGCAAATCACGTGATTATTTTTATTATTTTCTCTCTAAGCTCACAACAAGACTCCTGCCTGTCGTTTTCAATCACGTCGTGGACCCGTTTGCACATTCTTCACTATTTATCCGGGTAAGAGGTCCTTATCTCTTTTGTGTGTTTTGTGCTCTGTTTCCTTGTTTGCTTGCTGGTTTGGATTGGGTTTAGTTAAAATCTGTCAAAACATGGACTCCCCACCTTCCTTGCTGTCTTTTCCAATCTCCCCCATGTTCTTCCCCCTCTTTCCAGATCTGCTGGTAGAGGAAGCTCTGTCCTAAAATGACTGCTTAAAACTCTTTGTTTTAAGCCTCTTTATCACCCAAAACACCCTCAAGAAGAATTCTGAAAGAATGAAATCCCTCACAGAGAGAGTAAAAGCTTTAAAAGAAACTATATTTTTCCTTCTCCTTTGGTGCATTGGCACACCCTACAATATGAGAAATAACCGCGCATGATGGCACACATTCCTGATCGCTGTTGCATAATGAAAAGTTGCACCCTCATGGCGCACTTCCCTCGCTTGTTGCAAACGCTTTCCTTGTGTCCTGCTTGGCGCACCACACTCGTGTGTTGCATTGATAAAATTCGCGCCATTGGTGCACCCCCGCATCCATGCAACAATCCTTTCCTATGCGCCAAGTGCAAAGCTATAAATGGCGCAGCGCGTCCCTCATTACAACAACATCATGTTATGCATTCCTTCCATGCGCCGCGCCAAGTTCCCTTAAGCGCACAAAAGCATATGTTACACAAACCTTATATGCGCCTTTGGCGCACCGAAGTTCCATGCAACATGAAAGATATATGCGCCACGGCGCATCCTGTTCCCGTGTAACATAAAGAATCCATGCGCCCTTTATAAAATGCATACACATGGTGCAGGCGCACTTGTGCTTACAACAACAAAATGCAACATGCGGATCCATGTGCCCTTTGGCGCTGATTTACCCCTTGCAGCATCCCTTCCCTGCGCCTTACTATTTAGCCCTGTAGCCTGCAGTATTCATGCGCCTCTGCCCGAGGCCTTTAAATTGCTAACTCTTTCTTCTGTCAACATTTCAATGGAAAATCAGATAGCTGACATGGCTTTCTTGCGTTGGGTTTCACTTCTTATTGTTGCAGATCAGCAACTAAGTTCAGAAGAACATATGTCAACATCAAGCAAGAAGCCTATCAAATCTAAAGGCAAGGCCAAGCTCACAGAAGAAGAAATGAAGTATAAGTATCAGAGGGTCAGAATGCCCGAGTCCCAAGTAGAGTGTGACCTAGACATCAGAGACTCAGAGCTAGGTCATATTGACATGGAGGAATTCTGGGCCAGAACCCAGAGGGTCACGAGAAGTCCATGGATGGACAAGCTGATAGGCAGTGCCCTGCACCTTGCTGGTGGGATCCCAGTCAGTGCCGTAAACAATGAATTTATGATGGTGGTAGCCTGATGCTACAACAAGGACACAAGATGTGTTCATGGGGAGAAGGGCGAGGTTATAATTAACCTCACTGCCCGCCACTTTGAGATAATGCTCGGCATTCCTCATCACCGGCACTTTGTGGCCGTCAGCCAAGAAGATTGCATCAAGGCCTGGGACGACAATGAAGATCAGTGCATGCAGCTGATGAATGAAGTTTATCTCAAGAACAAAAAAGTAGTGACTCGGTGGCCACAAGTCATTCATCGCAGTGACTTTTCAGAGGAACTCAGTGACACAATTACGTTCTGAGCGAGTTTTGGGCTTCTGACGCCCATTATTTTCACAAGTGGATCTTTGTGGTACCTTGAGACAATGAACAAAAATGTGCCCGATCAATGCTTTGAATGGGCAGAAATCATAAGTAGCACAATATCAGAGCAGCTACAACAACTCAACACAACGGGGAGGTTCTATATGAACTCCTACGTGGTCTATGCTACAGCTTCAGAAAGGGACTATCCAGCTCTGATGCGGTGTGGGGTTTGGCCCCAAGTTAAAATCTATGAATACTATCCAGAGCTGAAGCTGGAAAATAGCATCCCCCAATTCACAAAGATCAACGATGCATTCTTCTACTTCATCATCTGCCTGTTGAGGTCGAATATGACTCACGGTCGCACGACCAAGAGCATAGTAGCAGCTATTACTGAGAAGTGGGGGGCCCTATTCACTCAGTTCCCCACATTCACCTATCTGAGGGCAGTTAATTTCTTGGGGGAACCGACTAGACTGCCAAGGTATGCCGGGCCCAAGTTGATCCTGTTGGAGCTGTCGAGGCAGCTTGTTACTTACCATGAAAAGTGCCTAAAGAGAAAGAAGGGTGGAACTCCTTTCCCCCTCACAGTGGGTAGGTATACATGTCCCACTCACCACAAGGCAAAAGACATGTTTGCAGAGCTGGAGCTGCTGAATCTGAAACATGACTTCCTAGCAAGGCCCACCTTCGACCCGAGAAATTGTTTTCCTAGGGCCAAGCTCGACCCGATCCACATCCCTCAGATCGAAGATATCTACATTGACATATATCACGAGGTTGAGCTCAGGAGGAAGGATCATTCTCGCTTGGCCTTAGCAGAAATCATCTAGTACGGGGTGGCCATCATCCCCAAAGGCTACCAAACTATTGAGGAGGAAGTGGATCAAGTGTATCTTGACACAGGTGGGGATGATTGGCCTTTTGCGTTGATTGATAGAACCAAAGCACCTCAGAAAATTGAGGAAAGGGTCAAAGAAAATCTACGCAGAACAGAGCATTGGTGCCGAATGAATAGGCTCATCTACCTCGGGGTCGATTTCACAACCTCTCCATTGGGAAACGCACCTCCTCGGGCTAAACAATAGCCAAAGGGCAAAGGAAAAGGCAAAGAGGGTGAATCCAACTCTACCCAAGAGGAAGCTCCTGTAAGTCCTCCTTCCGCTGCACCCGAACAAGTTATAACTCAAGCTTCCCAGAGAAAAAGCAGATGGAATACATCCCAATAGGCCCATCCACTCAAGATGTCACCACTACTATAACAACTGAGGTCCCTTCTGTTCCTTCTCCTTCCCCTCCTTCCCCTCCTCAGGTGACCCAGTGACCATTCCTTTGGTCGTGTCCTCTCCCCCTTCTTCTACTATCCCTCCTGCTTCTTCGTCCATCTTCTCTTCTCTCACGGACTGTCCCCTCCATTTCTTCCCTCATCTCTGAGCTCCCTTCCCTTCCTATGTCTTCCTCTCCTGCAGTATCTCTTCCTCCCGTGAGCACTTCCTCGGCCTCCCTCTCGATGCCGCCTCCAAGTGTCTCCACGTTTTTCCCTTCTACTACTGCAGCTGCCCCCTTCTCTGTTTCTGGTCCTTCTCCCATAAGTCCAGCTTGGATCTCCCAGCACCTGAGTCAGCAGAAAAGAAAAGTTCCCATCGCACCGATGGACTTCTCCGTGATCCCGTCAAAAGGGGTAAAGAAGCAGAAGCCCATCACACGCTTCTCTCAGAGTGCTTCGGGAGAGAGGGTAATGGAGATCGCGTACCCCAATCCTCTGAAGGATAAAAAGGATCTGTCCTCGACAGATTACACAGTGACTCAAGTCACAATGGGGACGTCTTTTGAAATCCTTCAGGGAGAGGCTCTATCTGCATTTGACGCCCTCTGCAGAAAGCTTCAGAAGCAAAAGAAGAGAAAAGACTACTGAAAGAGCAAAATAAACATCTGCTCCAAGTCTTACGAGAAGATTGGCGGTGCACCTCCCCACAATGCCGCGAGACTCCTGAGCCTCACGAGCTGGGATAAAATTAATGAATATGTAAAGATCGCGAGCAAGGTATGGTAGTTTCCACCTGGAGGAGCCAAATCCTCAAGGACAATGAAAAAGTGATCGCCAAGTTCACCGATTTGTACCTAAACATCAACAAGGCGAACAAAGAACTCCAGGCGTTAGCAGGACCCATATCAGAAGAGTTGGACCATGCTAGGCTGCAACGTGAGACCTTTCAAAGAATGTTCAACTGTTCAGTTGAAGATCTGGTCAAGTTCAGCGTTTTCGGTCATCCCAGGGCCCTCAATAAAATCCTTTCCACTCTGGATTACCGGATGGATCAACTGGAATTTGTCCTCGAAAAGATCGATAAGGTAAAGGAAGAATCCTGGACACAATGCCCCAAATGGAACAAATCGTTCTCAACATGTCTCTAGGGTTACTTACTCCTTTCACCTTAAGGAAAGTTGATGAAACCATCCAGATCTTCAAGGAGATCGTTTCGCAAGGGCTGGGGCCAGAGGTCACTTTTGACGCAGAGTCCATTAATAACCTGTGGCTGTCGGGACTTCATCGGGTTCCTAATAGAAGCAGAGAAATAATATTCCAAACTCCCAGAGAAGCTCATAGACAAGCGGGAGACTTGTGAGGTGATCAGCGAGCGACACAAGGATCCTTCCCAGGATCAACTAGAGCCCATGATCAGCAAGTTCATGGAATACCGTGCCCAATTCCACATCTCGTCACCCGAGCAACAACAGATATCCCCTTTCAGCCGCGGGATGACGATGATGAATAATTTCTCTCTTCTTCGACTTTCTTTTTGTGAAATGTCTAAAGTATGTTGGCACAAATGATGACATCATCCATGTTGCACCATGGGATGATGTCATCCATCAAGTTGTCAAAAGTCAACATGACTTTGAGATATTTTTGTAGATATTTTGTATATTTTATGTAAATAGGTGGTTGGTTCCTTTTGCCTTCCTTTCTTCTCTTCTTCTATAAATACTTGAATACTTGTTGTATTTAAAGAGGGTGGATATCTTTTAGATGAAAAATAGAAGTGAGAAGAAAAGACTTTGAGATTTTTTTAACATAAGGAAATATGAATACAATATTTAGACTTTGTGTTGAATACATGTGTTATTTGCATTAGATCTTTCTTATGTCAGATCTGTGTGTTTATTCTATTGGATCTGCTTCTGTTTTATTGTCATTTATTCATCAGTATTGCTTTATTCATTTATGCAAGTAGGTTTGGCTCTGTTTACTACCAATCCCAAAACATAAACCTTCTGACCTTTCTACTTTGGAATTCATTTCTTTTCTCCCTTCGGACCTGATCTTTCTTCATCCTCTCTTTCATTCCTTTCTTTTCGTAGTTGGAAACAACCCTCTTTGGGATGAGATCACAAACCCCAAAGGCGAGAATATTGTGAGACTTGCATGATTCCTGCTTTGGTAGAATAGCAATAAACCGATTTCGCTTTTCGACTCAAAGAGGGGATATGCCCCGCATCTTTGTTGACTCGTCTATCCATAGATCTCGCCCAGCTGACGGCTGCATTTTTGAACCAACGGTTTTAGCGACTCCTTTGGGAATGAATAGATCTATCAGATCTATGATAGTGGTAGGATAGAAAATCTAGAAAAATCGAAAAATCACTATCTTTCATGCAGACTCTAACTTTTTGTCAAAAATCTAAAATTTTGCAAAAGTGACTGAATTGAAAATTTTCTTCGAGATCCATAGATTTGGCCTAGTTGGAGATCTTTAGTTATTTGAGTTTTTATAAAAATATATATTTTTCGTAGATCGAGTTTTTGATGCATGTTCTTGAAATTTTCAAACTCTTTGAAAAAGTCAACTTTAGATCCGAAAATCAGCTTACTAATCTTCACTGTCATTTTATCCTCATTGTTCTTTGTCATTAAACCGCAATCAGTTTTCAAATAAGGGATAAAATTTAAATATTTAGAAAAGTACATGCTGCTGGTTTTTGTCAGAAAAACCAGAAAATCAGCAAGTACAACCAAAAAGAAATTTTAAATCTGCGCCACAACATTGCAGATCTGGAAGGTACGCTGGTGGGTGAACCATTTACGCGTAGCAGGAGCTCATGGAGAATTCAATCCTACTTTTGATCTGCTTCAAAGGCACAATTTCAGTGTAACACCGGCGCGCTTTTCATCACTAAGTTCAGCTGATCGGTTAGCCAGAAGCGCCTCACCCCCACGGAAGAACCGGTTTTCACAAGGAGCCTCTACATCCCTTTGTAGCGCCTTGCTGCTCAGTGGAACTGTGTTTCCAGCCCGTGTTCTTTTTCCAGCTGTCCAGATGGCGGTACCATGGGGAAATGCTATGGGTCCTTGGCTTTACCACATCCTGTTCACGCGCTCCCACATGGAAACCGAAAGAATTTTCCCAAATTTGACGGGAAGTGGGAACCAAAGCACGGATTCACACATATCTGCATTCATCATGTCATGCAGTATCCTAGATGTAACCCATGAAGATGTGTCGGTTTGCCTTTTTCTGGAAACTTTACAAGGGCCTACAGCAGAATGGTTTCAGCATTTGCTGGCCGGATCTATTACTAGTTGGGCCACCTTGCGGGATGCTTTCAAAGACGGTAGAAGCCTTTGGAAGATGCATTTGCATTATTATCACAGATCACTCACCTGAAGAAGGAGGCCAATGAGACCATGCGATTTTATCGCCAGGTTCAATGCATTAATCAACCGCGTCCCTGTCGCCATGCTTCCAACACCAGAAAATCAGAAGTGTTTCTTCGTGAACGCTATGAGTTCGAAAGTAAGTTTCTTACTCCTGCAAGAGCAAGTGGCTACCTTGATTCTTGCCCAGGCCGCTGCCATCCAAATTGAAGATAATTTGATAATATCTGGTGAATTGAAAAGGGAATCCTCTAAGCCTAAATCTTTGGGCCCTTCGCCCACTACTTCATCTGATCTGGCATTTCAAAAGATGGCGAACGACTTGCTTGCATTAAAGAAGCAATTAGCCCAAGCTTCTCCGGTTCCTCATACCGGGATATCCCATGGAGGAATTTCATTCCCAACAATGTTTCACAAAGGCTGCGCTTACACATGAATCGCTCCGCGGTTGGCACTTGAGGCTCCTCCACTAATGCTCTCGCTGAAATTGAAGAAGAAGAGGAACAAAATTACGAAGAACCTTCGTCTCAAGGCGAAGATGATCAAGACATCGGTGAGCCGACTGGCGAACTCTACTATCGGGTATATGGAATTTGAGGAGGAAGAATCCGATGAAGAGGAGGGTACACAAGGCTATGTAAGTGGACAATCATATGTTTTTACCTGCTCACAAGGAAAAGAAGCAGAGGTCGCTGCCCATGTGCAGAAGGAGAAGGCCGTGTCAAACGTGCCTCCAACCATTGCTAAAAGAGGTAATCCTCTTCCTACTCAACTCCCTGTTAAGTCTTTTACAAGGAAATCTTTTCCCCCCATTTCTCCTCCAAATCAGCCTTCTTCTATTCCCATAAAGACCAGTAATCCTACCCTACCATCACGAAGTGAGGGACTCATTCCTTCACCGCAACCCTTGGCCGCATTTGACATAATTGACCATGCTAAAAAGACCAAGATCCAAATGTCTGAAGCCGAGTATCTTCAGTCAAATCCCGAACAGCTTGTAAGATTGACCAAGTATATTCAAAGTCAAGCTGTCATAACTAATCAGGTTTCCCCAAAAGGAATCCTTGCCACTCCTCCTGCATCCCGCATAAATGTTGCCTCAACATCTGCATCAGGCAAGATAGAACCTTTCTATCTCTCCCTCCTAATCAATGGCCACAAGTTAAGTAACTACATAATTGATTCTGGGCTTCTGATAACGTCATGCCGAAAAAATTTGCTCATGCTCTAGGCCTCACCCTTACCAAGCCTTTTGGCAGATGTTATTCCTTGGAAACCAAACAGGTTCCGTTGATTGGTCAAATCAAAGACGCACACCCAGATTCATTTGCGGCATTCCCTGAAAAGGTAAAATGACCGTCCTCGTTGCTTTGATATTCCAACGGCCTATGGAATACTTGCTGGGAAGGAGTTTTTGTAGTGAGGTTGGTGGAGAGATTCATATGGGTGGTCTAAGGCTAGGATCCCCACAAAGGTGTAATGTAGACTTTGGAGCCAGAATCACAAAAGAAGAACTTGGTTACTAACTCTGAGGACCCCAAAGCTCAAATTCTTTTTGAATCATTAGGAATGGGGAACTATTTCTTGTCTACCGAGTCTGAAAAAATGGTTGTTCTCGTCCAAGAAGAAGATCTTAACAAGGTCTAGACCTTGCAGTTTGATGGCAGCTGCACAACCAGTGGATGTGGCGCCAGAGCCATGCTAATATCTCCCGAAGGGGAGGTTATTCCTCTCTCTTTCAAGTTACAGTTTTTCAACATGAATAATACTACTGAGTATGAATCTCTGCTACTCTGGCATGCAAGCCGCGAAGGAAAGAGGGATCAAAAATATGAAAGTACAAGGTGATGTAGAGCTAGTCGTGAATCAAGTTAAAAGGATATATCAAGTGAAGAATGAGAGGCTCAGGCACTACCGTAATGCGGTGTGGGACAACATTGAGGAATTTGATGCTTTTTCAATAGAATCCATTCCAAGAGCTCAGAATGACATGGCCGATTCATTGGCCGTTTCAGCATCCCTCATGCTCCCTCACCCAGGTTTGAAAACAGACAAATACACCATTGAGATGGTTTTCCGCCCAAGTGTGCCGGACAATTCTCAGCATTGGCAAGTATTCAACGATGACAATCAACTCATTGCCTTTCTAGAAAAGGCGAAAATTTCAAGGAATTGCATTTTGAAGGATCCACTTCTATGTGCCGTGAATCAGTCACCGATCAAAAGGATGAATCCGAAGGGAACGATGGCATATGTCAGCTTAAAGGAAATAAAATTCTGAAGGGCCTGGTTTCTTTAGAATGGTTGTTCGATAGGCATGACCGTTTTGTGAAAAAGAAAAGGTGAGATGGTGCTGGATCATCCCCAAAAACAACCGGTTAATTTAGGTTCGGAAGAACATCCGCAATTTGTGAACATTGGGAAATGTTGCACGCCTGAAGAGAAGCGGAAGTTTGTCAAACTGCTGAAGAAATACATGGATGTATTGGCATGGTCCTATGCCGATCTGAAGTCTTTTAAGCCAAAGGACATCCATCATGACATCCCGTTAAAAGAAGACGCCAAAGCATTTCGCGCAAGTAGAGGCATTATAACCCTAAGATCTCAGGTACTATCCAAGCTGAAATTCAGAAAATGCTGGATGTGAGAATCATTTTTCCTATCCATCACAGTACTTGGGTAGCAAACATTGTGCCAGTGCGCAAGAAGAATGGGGAAATACGCATATGCGTAGATTTTTGAAATTTGAATCAGGCATCCTTGAAAGACAACTACCCACTTCCTATAATGGATCAAGTTCTACAAGCAATAACTGGATCAGAAATGTTGTCCATGCTTGATGGTTTTTCAGGCTACAATCAGATTGAATTTTCACGAATATGAATTTAAAACAGCATTCACTACTCCCTGGGGTACATTTGCTTACAGCAGGATGCCTTTTGGCCTAACTAATGCTGGTGCCACTTTTCAGCGGGCCATGGACCTTGCATTCAAAGGTATGATGGGGAAGGTCATTGTCGTTTATCTGGATGACTTGACTGTGTTCTCTAAACAACGAAGTGATCATTGTGATCATCTGGAGCAAGTATTGGCCAGATGCCGAGAGCATGGGATTTCCTTGAACCCGAAAAAGTCTGTTTTTGGAGTCACAGAAGGAAAGCTGCTAGGGCATGTTGTTAGCAAGGAAGGAACGAAAATAGATACCGAAAGAGTTAAGGCTATTCAGAGCCTTACTCTGCCTACAAGTAAGACCGGCGTTCACTCTTTCTTTGGAAAGGTGAATTTTCTTAGCGCTTTGTTCCCGACTTTGCTGAGAAGACTCGTCATATGTTGGACATGATGAAAGGGTCACCAACTTTCCGGTGGAGCGAGGAAGGGAAGAGGTCGTTCGAGGAGATAAAAGCTTCCGTCGCTCATGCGCCAGTCCTGGTATGTCCCGATTTCTCCAAAGATTTTATCATGTATAGTTATGCATCTGAGCATACTGTGTCTGCCATCTTGATGCAAAAGAATTCGAGGATGTTGAATCTCCGATTGCGTTCATGAGCTCTCCCCTCAAACCTCACAAATTAAAAATGTCTCAATTGGAAAAGCATGCCTTCGCCGTTGTCAAAGCAGTAAAAAACTTCAGGTATTACATTTTAAATTCTCATACAGTAGTGCTGGTCCCTGACACGGTAGTCAAATCAATTCTAACTCAACAGGAGTTAGGAAGCTTGCGAGGAAATTGGATTGCAAAGGTCCAGGAGTACGACCTGGATATAAAACCAACCAAGCTGGTAAGAGGCAAGGGCCTATGTCACTTATGGCTGAAAACAAAGATTCAGAAAACCACAAGAAAAGGATGATTGTACTAATGAAGTGCAAAGCCACCGAGGAAAGCCCATTCTCTCGCCTCTGGTCCTATTTCCATGACCAAATGAGTGGTATTCCGACATTGCTTTCTTCCTCACCTACGGTGAATGCCCGCTCACCTAACTACAAAGGAGAAGCGCACTATAAAGCTCAGAGCAGCCAAATATGTCATCTGGGATGACGGTTTATACAAACGCGGGATAGATGGTGTCTTCTTGCGGTGTGTCGACAAGCCACAATAGGTGAAGTTACTTGAAAGTTTTCATAATTCAGCCTGTGGAGGCCATTTCTCCTCTTCTCGTGACAGCACACAAGATCATCCGGGCTAGGTACTATTGGCGATGCTTTTCCAATATACTGACCACAGGTAGCAAAGTGTGAACCTTGCCAGCAGTTCGTCGGCAAGCCCAAGTTGGCTGCTTTTCCCCTCAGGCCGGTCATTGTCGACGAACCATTCAAGCAGTGGGGAATTGATTTTATCGGTGCACTCAATCCCCAATCGAGTGCCGGACATAGTTATGTCCTAACAGCAACAGATTACTTCACCAAGTGGGTGGAAGCCATACCTGTCAAACATGCCACTTCCGAGGTTGTTTGCAGTTTTATCAAAGAAAATATCATTGTCAGGTTTGGCGTTCCCAACAAGATTGTTGCTGATAATGCTTCTAACTTCTCTTCACGGGAAGTTATTAGTTTTTGCTACGAATATGGGATAACTTTGGCTCACGCCTCAGATTATTACCCTCAGGGAAATGGTCAGGCAGAATCCGATGAACAAAACTTGGTGACCGTCATACAGAAATTTGGTGGATGAGAATCAACGAATGTGGCACAAGTCCTTATACGACGCTTTGTGGGCAGATCGCATTACTCCCAAGAGGTCTCTCGGCATGTCACCTTTTCAAGTGTTATATGGCACTGATGCCAAGCTTCCCATTTCTGCTGAAATCCCTGCTCTGCGCTTGGCACGAGCAATTGAAGATGAAACTTTCCAAAATTCTCTTGAAAAGAGGATCATGTATCTAACAGAACTTGAAGAAAAGAGAGTAAGGGTGGTCGACAGGATCACCGAACATCAGAATCAAGTTAAGAGACTGTTCGATAAGAAGGCCAAGCAGAGGGATTTTCAAGTGGGAGATCTCGTCCTTTTGTGGGACAAGCGAAGAGAGCCAAAGGGCATGCACGGAAAGTTTGATTCCCTGTGGAGAGGACCTTTCAAGATCAAGTAGCTCAATGGAGAGAATAGTTTCTATCTCTCATATCTGGATGGAACCAAACTCCCGCTTCCCTACAGTGGGCAGCATCTGAAGATCTTCAGGAAGTAGAGCTTGCTCTCTTCTTTGTACAGTTTTCTTTAGTTGTGTGTTTGTTTTTGTCGTGTGTTTGCTTTCTGTTTGTTGTGTGTTCCCTTTTGTCACCCTCCTGGCCGCCCTTGTTTTTGACTCTGTTACCCAATGGATAGGCACATGAGATCTGGGATTCTCTAACCCTGAGGTTTGCTCAGGGATAGTCCCCAGAAAGAGCCAGCTATTATCTTGTAAAATTGGCAAGGGTAATTTTACGGATAACCCTACTAGAAAATTTTGTTCCAATCCCTCGTCAGGGATTTCTTGCATTCGAACATTGCAAAATCCCTTCCGGAAATCTAGTTTTTCGAACTTAGCCATTTTTGGTCTTTTTGGGCGGGCGCATATAATCACTATACAACATCAAATGTTCATGCGCCCTTTAAAGCCTTTGCGCATGTTTTCTTGTGTCAATGCAGGCATTTTGGTGCGCCTCTCTATGTTGAGTCTTCTTGCGTGCGCTAAGGCGCATGCGCCTTCTGTCACAGTAACATTTGTTGCGCCCCTTTTTGGTGCGCCAAGGGCGCACATATTCCTCTGTCGACACCACTTTTGGTGCACCATAGGCACACATATTATCATGTTGGCAAGCGTTTTGGTGCACCAAAGGGCGCATGTTTTCTTGTGTCGACAGCTCTTTTGGTGCGCCACTTAAAAAGTTGGTGGCGCATTTATTACTACCTCGCCTATATATAGCGTGCTGTAATGTCATTATCACTAGAGCAAATCACGTGATTATTTTTATTATTTTCTCTGAGCCTGTCAGCGCACCTGCCCTGTCATTTTCAATCACGTCGTGGACCCGTTTGCACGTTTCTTCGCTATTTATCCTGGGTAAGAGGTCCTTATCTCTTTTGTGTGTTTTGTGCTCTGTTTCTTGTTTGCTTGCTGGTTTGGATTGGGTTTAGTTAAAAATCTCTCAAAACATGGACTCCCCACCTTCCTTGTTGTCTTTTCCATTCTCCCCCATGATCTTCCCCCTCTTTCCAGATCTGCTGGTAGAGGAAGCTCATCTCTAAAATGATCGCAAGCTTAAAACTCTTTATTTTTAAGCCTCTTTATCACCCCAAAACACCCTCAAGAAGAAGTCTGAAAGAATGAAATCCCTCACAGAGAGATTAAAAGATTTAAAAGAAACTATATTTTTCCTTCTCCTTTGGCGCATTGGCACACCCCGCAACATGAGAAAGTACGCCAATGGCACACATTCCCGATCACGCATAATGAAAAGTTGCGCCCTTATGCGGACTTCCTCGCTTATTGCAAATGCTTTCCTTGCGTCCTACTTGGCGCATCACACTCGTGTGTTGTAGTGATAAAATTTGTGCCATTGGTGCACCCAAAGATCCATGCAACAATCATTTCCTATGTGACAAGTGCAAAACTATAAACGGCATGACAAGCGCTGCCTCCTCATTACAACAACATCATGTTATGCATTCCTTTCATGCGTCGCGCCAAGTTCCCTTAAGCGCACAAAAATCATATGTTACACAAACCTTATATGCACCTTTGGCGCATGAAGTTCCATGCAACATGAAAGATATATGCGCCATGGGCGCATCCTGTTCCCGTGTAACATAAAGAATCCATGCACCCTTTATAAAACGCATCCACATGGCGCAGTGCACTTGTGCTTACAACAACAAAATGCAACATGCGAGATCCATCATGCGCCTTTGGCACTGATTTACCCTTGCAGCATCCCTTCCTATGCGCCTTACTATTTAGCCCTGTAGCCTGCAGTATTCATGCGCCCTGTGCCCTGAGGCCTTTAAATTGCTAACTCTTTCTTCTGTCAACATTTCAATGGAAAATCAGATAGGTGACATGGATTTCTTGCGTTGGGTTTCACTTCTTATTGTTGCAGATTAACAACTAAGTTCAGAAGAACATATGTCAACATCAAGCAAGAAGCCTATCAAATCTAAAGGCAAGGCCAAGCTCACAGAAGAAGAAATGAAGTATAAGTATCAAAGGGTCAGAATGGCCGAGTCCCAAGTAGATTGTGACCTAGACATCCGAGACTCAGAGCTGGGTCATATTGACATGGAGGAATTTCGGGCCAGAACCCAGAGGGTCACGAGAAGTCCATGGATGGACAAGCTGATAGGCAGTGCCACACCTTCTTTGGTGGGATCCCATCGAAGGCCGTAAACAATGAATTTATGATGGTGGTAGCCCAATGCTACAACAAGGACACAAGATGTGTTCATGGGGAGAAGGGCGAGGTTATAATTAACCTCACTGCCCGCCACTTTGAGATAATGCTCGGCATTCCTCATCACTGGCACTTTGTGGCCATCAGCCAAGAAGATTGCATCAAGGCCTGGGACGACAATGAAGATCAGCCATGAAGCTGATGAATGAAGTTTATCTCAAGAACAAAAAAATAGTGACTCGGTGGCCACAAGTCATTCATCGCAGTGACTTTTCAGAGGAACTCAGTGACACAATTACGTTCCTGAGCAGAGTTTTCGGGCTTCCTGACGCCCATTATTTTCACAAGTGGATGCTGCGGTACCTTGAGACAATGAACAAAAATGTGCCCGATCAACGCTTTGAATGGGCAGAAATCATAAGTAGCACAATATCGGAGCAACTACAACAACTCAACGAAGGTTCTAGGTGAACTCCTACGTGGTCTATGCCGGTGCAGCTTCAATACTACTGCAGGACTATCCTCAATTCACAAAGATCAACGATGCATTCTTCTACTTCATCATCTAGCCTGTTGAGGTCGAATATGACTCACGGTCGCACGACCAAGAGCATAGTATCGCTTCTGAGAAGTGGGGGCCCTATTCACTAAGTTCCCCACATTCACCTATCTGAGGGCCAGTTAATTTCTTGGGGTAACCGACTAGACTGCCAAGGTATGTCGGGCCCAAATTGATCCTATTGAGTCATCCGAGGTAGCTTGTTACTTATCATGAAAAGTGCCTAAAGAGAAAGAAGGGTGGAACTCCTTTCCCCTCACAAAGGGGTAGGTATACATGTCCCACTCACCACAAGGAAAAAGACATGTTTGCAGAGCCGGAGTTCTTGAATCGAAGCATGACTTCCCGTGCAAGTCCTACCTTTGACCCGAGAAATTGTTTTCCTAGAGCCAAGCTCGACCCGATCCATATCCCTCGGATCGAAGATATCTACATTGACACATATCTCAAGGTTGAGCTCGGGAGGAAGGATAATTCTCGCTTGGCCTTAGTAGAAATCATCCAATACGGGGTAGCCATCGTCCCCAAAGGCTACCAAACTACTGAGGAGGAAGTGGATCAAGTGTATCTTGACACAGGTGGGGACGATTGGCCTTTTGTGTTGATTGATAGAACTAAAGCACCTCAGACAATTGAGGAAAGGGTCAAAGAAACTCTACGTAGAATAGAGCATTGGTGCCGAATGAACGGGCTCATCTACCTCGGGGTCAATTTCACAACCTCTCCGTTGGGAAATGCACCTCCTGGCTAAACAACAGCCAAAGGGAAAAGGAAAAGGCAAAGAGGGTGAATCCAGCTCCACCCAAGAGGAAGCTCCTGTAAGTCCTCCTTCCACTGCACCCGAACAAGTTGTAACTCTGGCTTCCCCAGAGAAAGAAACAATGGAAGATGTCCCAATAGGCCCATCCACTCAGGATGTCGCCACTTTCTTTGTAATAACCGAGGTCCCTTCTGTTCCTTCTCCTTCCCCTCCTTCCCCTCCTCAGGTGACCCAGGCAACCATTCCTTTGGTCGTGTCCTCTCTCCCTTCTTCTACTATCCCTCTTGCTTCTTCGTCCATCTTCTCTTCTCTTGCGGACTGTCCCCTCCATTTCCTCCTCATCTCTCGAGCTCCCTTCCTTCCTATGTCTTCCTCTCCCGCAGTATCTCTTCCTCCCGTGAGCACTTCCTCACCTCCCTCTCGATGCTTTGCCTCTAAGTGTCTCCACGTTTTTCCTTCTACTACTACACAGCTGCCCTGCCCCTTCTCTGTTTCTGGTCCTTCTCCCATAAGTCCAGCTTGGATCTCCCAGCACCTGAGTCAACAGAAAAGAAAAGTTCCCATCACACCGATGGACTTCTCCGTGATCCCATCAAAAGGGGTAAAGAAGCAGAAGCCCATCACACGCTTCTCTCAGAGTGCTTCGGGAGAGAGGGTAATGGAGATCGTGTACCCCAATCCTCTGAAGGATAAAAAGGATCTGTCCTCGACAGATTACACAGTGACTCAAGTCATAATGGGGACGTCTTCTGAAAGCCTTCAGGGAGAGGCCCTATCTACAGTTGACGCCCTCTACAAGAAGCTTCAAGAAGAAAAAGAAGAGAAAAGGCTACTGAAAGAGAAAAATAAACATCTACTCCAAGCCTTACAGAAGATGGGCAGTGCACCTCCCACAACTGCCGCCGAGACTCCTGAGCCTCTGAGCCAGGATAAAATTAATGAATATGCAAAGATTAGTGAGCAGGGTATGGCCGTTTCCACTGGAGGAGCCAAATCCTCAAGGATAGTGAAAAGTGATCGCCAAGTTCACCGATTTGTACCTGAACATCAACAAGGCAAACAAAGAACTCCAGGCGTTAGCAGGACCCATATCAGAAGAGTTGGACCATGCTAGGCTGCAACGTGAGACCTTTCAAAGAATGTTCGACTGTTCAGTCAAAGATCTGGTCAAGTTCGGCGTTTTCGGTCATCCCAGGGCCCTCAATAAAATCCTTTCCACTCTGGATTACCGGATGGATCAACTGGAATTTGTCCTCGAAAAGATTGATAAGGTAAAGGAAGAAGCCCTAGACGCAATGCACCAAATGGAACAAATCATTCTCAACATGTCTCCAGGGTTACTTACTCCTTCTTTTGCCTTAAGGAAAGTTGATGAAACCATCCAGATCTTCAAGGAGATCGTTTCGCAAGGGTGAGGCCAGAGGTCACTTTTGACGCAGAGTCCATCAATAACTCTGTGCTTTGTCGGGACTTCATCGGATTCCTAATAGAAGAAGAGAAATAATATTCCAAACTCCCAGAGAAGCTCATAGACGAGCGGGAGACTTGTGAGGTGATCAGCGAGCAACACAAGGATCCTTCCCAGGATCAACTAGAGCCCATGATCAGCAAGTTCATGGAATACCATGCCCAATTCCACATCTCGTCACCCGAAAGCAAGAAACAACAGATATCCCCTTTCACCGTAGGGGACGACGATGAATAATTTCTCTCTTCTTCGACTTTCTTTTTGTGAAATGTCTAAAGTATGTTGGCACAAATGATGACATCATCCATGTTGCACCATGGGATGATGTCATCCATCAAGTTGTCAAAAGTCTACATGACTTTGAGATATTTTTGTAGATATTTTGTATATTTTATGTAAATAGGTGGTTGGTTCCTTTTGGCCTTCCTTTCTTCTCTTATTCTATAAATACTTGAATACTTGTTGTATTCAAAGAGGGTGGATATCTTTTAGATGAAAAATAGAAGTGAGAAGAAAAGACTTTGAGCTTTTTGTAACAGAAGGAAATATTAATACAATATTTAGACTTTGTGCTGAATACATGTGTTATTTGCATTAGATCTTTCTTATGTCAGATCTGTGTGTTTATTCTGTTGGATCTGCTTCTGTTTTATTGTCATTTATTCATTAGTATTGCTTTATTCGTTTATGCAAGTAGGTTTGGCTTTGTTTACTACCAATCCCAAAACATAAACCTTCTGACCTTTCTGCTTTGGAATTCATTTCTTTTCTCCCTTCGGACCTGATCTTTCTTCATCCTCTCTTTCATTCCTTTCTTTTCGCAGTTGGAAACAACCCTACTGGGATGAGATCCCAAACCCCCGAAGGCAGAATATTGTGAGACTTGCATAGATTCCTACTGGTAGAATAGCAATAAACCGCCACTTTGCTAACTCAAAAGGGGCTATGCCACACACCGCTGACTCGTCTATCCATAGATCTGCCCGAGAGACAGATTTTCAACCAATAGAATCTACATTATTCTTCTTCTTTGCACACTCCACCATCATAGTTGGAGTATTCTGACTTTGTCTGAGTGTGTCAGGACCCCATATTTCATTCTCAAATTCCTAAGTTTGACTCTTCACTTGATTTAAATTCACAAAATCTAGTTTCTTCATCACTCTCTCATTTCACAAAGAACTGGCACGGTGTCGGTCCAATGACTATGATCACCACATTTGACCATCATCGGTTAAACCTAACCGGTGTCGGCTTCTGGATTTCTAGTTATTTTTCCAGGATAGCCTTCATCACTCCTTCTGTTCTATTTTTGGCCCTCAGGGCACCATCCTATTCCCCCCTGTTGATATTTCATACATAGTTTCCCCATTACACATTCATCATGCCTGCTTTTACTCTTTGAAACTATTGTTTTTCTACAATGGCAACATCATTTTTGTAATCGACATCGGTTCCCATTAATCATCACCAAATCATCCTAATCGATGTCGTTGTCCGGTTTAGTTTTAAAATTCAAACCTTGACCAAATTCACCCTCCCAACCTCATTTTTCCTCTGTTCCTACTAATTTCTGTGTCATTTATAGAATATAGTCTTTCTATGTCAACACTTACATGGTTTTGACTCGCAACCAAAATAACACTCTTATATTCCACATTAGTCAACCACTCCCACCTATTCCTTCACCACCTTCTATCTTGTCACCCATGGATCCAACCCTACCTACCACCATTTCTATAGGTAACGAGGAGTTCACATGACTCCTCGATTAGAATCCCGTAACCTTACAATTCTACCTTTCCCACTCTTCCACTCGGGATTCCTCAAGTCAATTGATATATGGAATGCCCATATCCATCTCTCCTACCCTTATCCCCACTTCTGCATCAGCCCCTACTATTTCCTCGCGTTACCTTAACTGCTTTACCCCATTGGTTTCATGACTAGGCCCCACACTCCTTATGAGTGATGCATATGCAACATCAGAGTCCCACTGCAGTAGTATCTATTGTTCCTTCATTGACCACCCAGAGCATAACCTCATCCGCACCCATTATCTCACATATACCAGTTGCCAAAACAACCACCCATGGTTTCGGTGACCCCTACTCCATTCCAGAATCTTGTCCTCTCCATCCCACGCCTACGCCCGATCACTACTAGAGTTACTCCAACCGCCCCAAAAACATATACATATTATCAACAACCCCTATCTCATCCATCATTCATTCTAGATATATGCCCTCTATGTCGGTCCCCTATTCTCAACCTTCCTATTCGACATCACCATACAATGGAATGCCACCCACATCACATGTTCAGCACCAGCCCTCTTATGCCACAAGAGGCACCCTTCTATCACAACCTACCAATGACCTCATCAAATTAATGATGGAAAGGATGCAAACACTAGAAGCATCGGTTTCTCGGCTCACACAATTCTCTCACCTATGATGAAATATGTAATGAGCCCATTCATCCATCCATTCCTATTCACCCATACCACATATTGGGAAATGCCAAAGTTCAACTACTTCAATAGTAAAGAAGATCCGCAGAAACATTTGTGGTCTTTCAAACATGGATGTTACCTGATCGCTCATGATGACACTTTACTCCTACGAACCTTCCCGATGTCCCTGATAGGACCTGCATTAGACTGGTATAGTGGGCTACCCATACATTCCATCTACTCATTTAATCAAGTATCCCAAGCCTTCTTAGACCACTTCTCAATCAACATTGTTAAGAAAGTCACCATGAATGATCTTTACTCCACATGATAGTATGACGATGAGTCTATCACTAACTTTTTCGCTCATTGGTGCAGCCTAATTAACTAGCTCACATTTCAGTTACCTCAAACTGAGCTCATAGAGTTGTTTACTTGGGCTTGCACTAGACACATCTCACCAACCCTATAGGTGCAAACCTTCCACACCTTTGACGAGGCATTCACCATGGCATGAAAATTGGAGATTTGTGCTATCGAAGAAAAGAAAATTCAGCTATGTAACAGAACATTGCGTTTAAATTGAATGATGATTCTTCATCTTCAAAACCCCAGAACAACTATTTGAAACCAAAAGGATCTTCCAATGCCAGTGGTTCTCAAGGCTGGACCTTCTCACCCATCAAACCAAGCCAAACCTTCTTCTAATCTCTCTCCCATCCAAGCTTTCCAATTCAGACGAGAACAATGAAAGTATACCCCAATAGGGGAACCTTATTCTTCTATTTTGGAAAAGCTTATTAAGGCTAGTGCCATTACCCTTCCACCTATAAAACCACACACCGCGGGTTTTGAACTCGTGGCCCCACACCTGTGTGGTATAAAGAACATGAATTTTGTAACTATCATCATGTCAAAGGTCATAGTGATGGTAATTGCATCACCTTCAAGAATATCATCCAAGAAATGTTAGACAATAGAGATATAGTCTTGGATAACCCAAATGCACCCGCCAAACAAAACCTACATATCTTCGAAAACCATTCCCTAATCATGCCCCATCTTCCAACCAAATTGGTGACACATCAACTAATGATAGCGATGTTCGTGAGGTCCACGCTATTTTTGATGATATACCAGTTGCTTCCCAATTGCTCCCTATTCCTTCCATAGACAAAATCCTATCCCAAACTCCCCTACCTGCATAGGAACCTATTTCATCTACTCCTCCACCCACAAAGGAACCCCCTTCATTTTCTCCTTCACCTCGTGAAAGAGCCCATAATTAGCACTCCACCTCTAGCCCCTCAAATTACCGAGCAGTCATCAGTAGCACCTCTCCTACTCATAGGGGACACATGTCCACTCCCTACACCATCACAAGGAGAGTCCACCTCGTCTAGCCCATCATCTCCTCTACCCATAGAGGATCTTGTAGAAACACCATTACCTTTAGATGACCATTCTCCATCAGACTTCCAAGATCCTATTGATCTTCTTTCAGCTCTCTTACCCACAGTCCAAGCTAGCCATTTCCCTATTTCTCAAACACATTTTATAGGGATTGTTACTCGATCCACATTGGCCCCACTTATAGAAGTACCATTTTTACGCTTGTCTCGATCACCTGGATTATGTGGATAGAGCATTACTTTGGGACATCTTCTATGTCCTTTCCCACAACCCAACACACACTTTCGCCCATGACCCAACACATGCCTATACCCAAACACCCTCCCATGCATTAATCATTTCTCTTACCTAAATCCATCACTACGTTAGGGGTCGTGCCGACATTAAACCTTACTCACCCACCCGCCGATTAGATTTAGCGACATCTTCCCAGCACTCAACACTAAACTTCTTCTAGCCCCTACAAGGAAGACCCAACCTCTTAGGCCTCATACACCAGCCTCACCCTACCATATCGTTATCACCTTCAACCCTTCCATCCATCCTAGAACCTCACCCCTCGACCCTGGCCAAGCAACCTTATTCCACTGGTAAACTAAGAATGCAACAATTCACCTCCTCATCATGAACCTCTAATATACCCAAGTGATCCACACAACCCCCGTTGTCACCCGTGACCTTCTTACCACCCATACCACCACTACCTTCCATAAATTCTTCACTACCCATGACACTCTCTTCTCTTCCACTCACACCTTCTACCCAAACTCTACCAACCACCTCCACCACAACTCGGTTGCCCCGTGGGTAACCCATCCTCTTCCACCATATTCTTTTCCTTCTATAACTTTTTGTACTTCCATGTCACCTTTACCCAAGAAATTATAATATAAAAATAAGAATCCGCTACCCTCCAATAAAGTAGTCAAACCAACCAAACCTTCAATTGTTAGCTCCTCTACCCCACCTTTACCCAAATAGCCACCCACAAGACCTAAGACCACTCCACATGCCAAACTAGTGGACCAACCCATTCCCCCTCCTACGATTCTCTTCCTCCATAATCAGCCATACATGTACCCAAACCCACACTCTCCTCCCATTGTGATCTCAGTTAGCGGGGTCCTACACTAAGCATTTAACCAATCTCTTAGAGAATTTCGTCATCATATTACCACTTCTTTGACCTTATGATCCTCTCAAACCCAAACCAAAAGGGTTTGATGAGACCAAGATTTGTGCCTATCATCGTGTGCTAGGACATGATGTTGAAAATTGTAAGGCCTTGAAGACCGTTCTTATCCAACTTTGTCCTCCTGAGCACAATTTCGATGACGATGATCTTCTAGATGAGGACCCCATTCCACCTTCGCCAATCTCCCCAAATCTTCTTCCATTACCTACTCAACAACCAATAGTATCTCCACCCCCACAACCCTTTTATCCACCCCCAAAATTTGAGATCAACATGGTCCGTATAAGAGAGTTGGCCAAACCACCACCCAAATTTCAATGCGCCCTACTCATTTCACAAGGATCTTATCCACCACTAGGATTTTGTCCCTCATGCCATTATACCTTTCATGACACATCCTCTTCATCCAACTCCCCTCGATTAAGATGGTTCAATTTCTATCTCGTGCTCATAAAGACAAAGGAAACGAAAAGGAGGTTAGCCCATCAACCAACCCTATACCCAAAATACCATCTACAACCTCACCCAAAGTCACCATTCAAGGTCCCGCATATCCTATTTTTGATGGGGTCACACATCGCATAATGCTAAAACAATTGCACCAATCCTCCCTCAAAATGTCTTTATATGACCTCATCCAAACCTTTGAGTCACATCGTCAAGCCCTCATGGATATCCTTCAATCTATCGAGGTTTTACCAAATTCCCCTATGCCCATAGCCTCCATCATTACCCCTCATCACGTAGCCTCTCTCACTAAGTTTTCACCTTCCTCTACACCTCCACCTACTTGCCAAGTAGTTGCCCTCTACTTTTCGGAGAAAGAGATCGCTCCCTTCCAATCTGAGGACCCCGATCCCACTCTTTTCATCTCCATCCATATTGATAATATATGCATATGATGTGTTATGATTGATGGTGGTGCTAGTATTAACATCATCTCCTCCCATGCGTATAAGTAAATGCACATACGTACCCATTGCATGCCATGACCTCTACCTTGGGTACCATCATTCTCCATGTCCGCGTAGGTCCCTGCACTATCCCGAGACTATTCGACATCCTAGAAGGAGAGTTCTAGTATAACTTGTTGCTCGGCAATGGACCATGGATCAAAGTGCCATGGGTTGTGTCCCTTCGACTTTACACCGTTACCTCAAATTTGAACATGAAAGACATGTTGACCAAATAAGCTCACACTTATTTTTTGTCAACTAACACCATTTTCCCCTTTTGTACTTCAATCTAAATTTTTACATATTTTAAGCACTTAAGGTCCAAAGAAAATCATTTCCATCAGATAGGAAATTTCTTCCCCTTTCCATAAATATAAAGAAGTCCTTCTAACTCCTCATATTTTGCAAATGGCGGGCCGACGGGCCTTGGAAGGATTTTTTGCCAAAAGCGGGCCGACGGGCCTAGGGAAGACTTTTCGCCAAATGGAAAAATTTCAGACCAAGGGGTAGTAGGAGATATTTTTTCATTTTTACACTTTTCACAAAAGGAACAAGTTATAATTGCAGGCTCGCGATCCCGGGATGATTTATTTTGCTACGTGGAAAATGTGGGTCGCTGGGCCCGAGGATGATTTCTTTTGTTGAGCAGGTCTTTGGGGCCATGGAGGAAATTTTTCCCAAGTGTAAATTCAGCCATGGTCCATGGGGCATTTTGGAACTTTTTCACTTTTCATAAAATGGAGTAGTTTTCAAGTGCGAGCTGCGAGCCCGCAAAGTCTTTTTGCCAAATGTAAAGTCATAGACCTACGAGGGTGCCACATGCCTCACTGGCACAATTTCACAAGTGAGACCCAAGGGACAGTCCCTAAATGAGCACGAGGCTTCCACGTGTCCTAGGTCCAAAAAGGGACAGATTCAATAGTTGAAAATTTAAAATGGGGAAGAGCTAATGAAATCTGTCACACATGTCGACACAAAGACAACTTCAAAGATCAACTCAAGGAAAAATTGGAAAACAGGGCCTTATTGCTATCAAATCACGACATTGGTCCCATGGACCCACTTCTGGTCATCAGTGTCAAATCGAAAATAAAGAGACGAGTTCATGAGTAGGAAATGTAAGTTCGGTTGTCCAACTTTGGCTTGTCATAAAAGAGTCTCGATAGGAGCGGATAATGTTTCGATAGTTGGCTCATTGAGGCAGAGAAATGACGAGCTCGACTCGGTTTAATTCAACATGGAGAGATTGATGCTTCCTTGTTGGATTATGAATTCAGTTTTAATGACTCGACAAAGACAATAGCTGCCTCAAGATTTGGTCGAGCTTCTTCCATGGAAGAGAATTTCCAAAATGAAAAGGCGAGACAACTCAATTAAAACCTTATCTCATTCTTCTACTACAGCGGCAAGATTTTACAACAACTGATCACGACTATGGTCGCATGCAACCAGAACATCAGGATCAACGCCAACGGTTCCTTGGGATCACCCTGCGGCAGCTGTCGCAATCAACTCTCTCTGGAGGCCACTCATTTTCTGAGATAAGTTTTACTTCTCTACCCTGTAGCTGCTGCGTATAACCAATTACTTCCTCACGGCACTTTCCTAGGATAATTTCAGTTCTACGCTCAAAGCGGCCGAGCATTCGATGCACAGGGATGTTGCAGTATAGTAGAAGCCCGTTTGAGCAAGTAAGTTGTCCAATGTTGTTATCTGATCAGCATCGTATGCATCCTCAAATTCAGGATTTTCCTTCAAGATATTTTTATGAAAATCAATTAAGTGACAGTAAGAATGTTACCGGGAGACTTGATTAAATTTATTTTACAATGCAACTCATGGAAACGGATCTCATAGAGGTGGGACTGTTTCATATCAGAATATTCATGGAGCATAATTTGCTTTGCAATTATATGAGCATCTTCAGCGAGTCACTAAGTTGGCCGGCACAAAGGATTCTGTCGGGATTATCACACCTTACAAGCTACAGCTGAAAATGTTTGCACCAAGAAAATGATATCTCCTCACGCTGAGCGGAAAGGTGGAAGTCGGTGGCCATCTGTCCAAAATGAAATATGGCCAAATGATAACAAAACCCCGCACTCCAATCCCGGACGTGGGAAATAAGGCGAGCAATGCCAAGTGGGTTTTCGTGGATGGCAAGCCAAGGAAGAAATTCCACGCGGGGGAGATTCGGAGCAGCACCGCCAAGTGGAAATTTTGGGATGGAAAGCCATGGTCAGACTTCCGTGAATGGAGAAATCGGGTCAAATTGCCAAGTTTGCGCGGCAAAGTTGAGGCCGGGGCCCGTGGATTGATGTGGCCAAGCCGTTATGCGGAGATTCAGGCGACCAGTGCCAATGGGAAATAAGTAGATGGCATTCCAAGCTGTTCACTCCGCGCGGGGGAGGTTCGAACAGCACTGCCAAGTGGAAACTTTGCAATGACAAGCCATCGTGAGTTTTCCGCGTAGAGAAGAATTCAAGTTTATTTCCGGAATACCAGGCGAGTCATCAAGTGGGTCAAAACACGTTGGAATGGTAAACGAGAACGTGCTCATGAAGATAGATGGATTATCGGTTAAGCCATCTGGTGCATGTGTAAGGACTCAACAAGTAAAGCTCAGTCAAGGACCGAGTAAATAGGCAAATTGGTTGGGGAAGATCAATGTAACGAAGATCCGTTCAATGTGGAGGTGAATAATGAGCAGTCGAAAGGTTCAGAACTCGGTCATATTACCACTTCTGAGGATGCTTACAGTGGTTCATTGTCATAGTGGTACAACTAAATTGACATTTCCCACGCTGCAATGCAATGCCAGTGCCAATATCATCCACTTTCAATCTCAATCTCACAGCGTTATGTACAGAAGGTTGTTTGAAGGAGGCTCTACACATTCCGCTTACCACGCATAGCATTCGGTGGTCGCGAGAAACTCTCACGCACAGCAGCAAGCAGGGCAGTGCAATACAAAAGCTTTTGAACGCTTCCAAGAAACAGCTCGTGGGCTTATCCTTATTCTCGAACTCGGACTCATGGCAGTGCAGAAACAAATATTCACTGCCGTATACGATGGATTGGAGTCACGCTGTTCAAGGCTTCATAAAATTTGCCCGAACCAAGAGATGAAGGTTTAAAACGGCGCAGAATGAAACGATTCATATTGCTCAAATTCTTTCTCCTGTGAATTAATTAAATGTGAAGTTCAGCTCTGAAAATACCCGGTCGGCCGTTTTACATGCTGCATCCTTGTTACGTGTAAATGGTCTCTTTGAAAAAACTCCGAGGGGCGCAGTACGCAATATTTATACCCTTCCATTATGTACGTCCAATCAGACAATAAAAGTATTCTTTTACCAGGTTCAGAGAAGCTTGTTTTTAAACAATGGACGATTATACTGCAGTTTCAAGCTAATCTTATCGAGCTCTATTTCTATTAGCTTTGATCCACGACTAAGGGAGAATTCATATGGTCCTTACCTGTACATTTTTCCAAGGTCCTTTTGGTTGCCCCAGTTGTTCAACGTATTTTTTTTGAGGGCTTCTTTTATGTGTTGCAAATTGTAACATAAAGGATCTTTTAGTTTCTGGAAAAATGAGTATATGGTGTAGCTCACAGCTACCTATGCCATATAATCGTGGATTCGAGTCGCAAGCTTCATGTGAGGGGAGGGACATGACGACAAGCGTAGTGCAGAGAGAAAATGAACTCAGACGTCGATAGAATGAAAAGCGGGGTTCAAAACGAGTATCCCGGTCTATTAATAAAGACGATTCCGGAGTTTCAATGTGGAATTCAATACATTTGAGTTCATGTTCGATCAGTAAGACACGAGCGAAGGCGAACCAAATCACATGGAGCGATTCGGTCAATTAGGTGATAAGTACGAGTCGGCCGGGCTACGATGGAAATAACTCGGCACTGAAAGAGTTTCAAATGGAATTCACTGAGTCAAAAATCCTGTGACAATAAGGAGCTCATCGGTAAAAGAACTTGAGGGCTCATCAGAACATGTTTGTTTTAGTTCACCTCACATGGAGTGAAGAGGAACAGATTTGAGATGTTCTCAAGAAGAGCACCAAAACGATGAGGCTTAGGAGAAGTTGGCAGTCATAGCAAGTCGAATGGAGTCAGGCTTAGCTTGCTCTAAGAGTGTAGTAGGCGGATAGCCTAGTCTGAATCAAGAAGAATCGTGATCAAGCCACGCTGAATGAAGATCTCATTCAGGAATTGACAAGAAAACTAATCTTGTGGTGAAGTATTCACGGATTAAATGCCAAGTCTGAATCAAGAATAGTCATTGCAGAGCCAATTGAAAAATAAAGTGTGCAAGTGAGGTCGAAGAATTTATAGAAAATGGTTTTGCATGGATACATCACGTAAAACGGTAAAGGTTCGAGAATAAAATGCTAGTTGAGCACACAAACGTGTAAGGACGACTCTAAGAATGAAGGCAAAGGAGCTCTTACTTTACACACGGTGAGGTATCCATCAAAAGCAAGAGGTTCAAATTGGAATGGCTCGAGGAACCGATCTAGGTGTCAAGTGCCTCGAGGAAAGAATTCGCCGCATAAGCCATCTCGCATAAGACTAAGACACGGTTCACGCTAAAAATAAGTTCGGGAGAAAGCTTGCATGAAAGATTCGATAACCGAGTTGAGCCATTCATCATTCACCGAGTGAGTCACTGGGGAACGCTTGATGGGAACCAAGTCGAGTGAATAGCTCGAGCATACAACTCGCCAAGAATTCATTCTAATTAACTTTGTTTATTTCATCAAGCATTAATGCCAAACTGAAAATTCAAAGAGAGCTCGACAAGCTAAACTCGTGCCGAGTCACCGTCAATAGAGATGCAAGCTCGGCTGTCGGCCAAATAAGTGACTTAGGATGAGCCGAGTTGCACCCGAGTGACCCGATGATGAGCATTAGAAGAGGTGAGAAGAGCTCGATGCAGATTGAGAGCTCGGTGAGTTCGGGTATGTTGCTCAAAGCTCGCCAAGTGGGATATGTCCAGACTTATTCACATGGACCCCCTCCTCTTCAAGTCAAACGGGTCAACGGGGGTCCTAACACTATGTTAATTAAATTAATATTTTTATTTAAATATTTTAATAATAATATTTATTATTATTATTTAAATATTTTATTTAAATATTCTTTTAATTAATTGAGAAGACTTGGTCATCGTGCAATTAATGACCCATGATGGAACCTTCTCGTAGTTCAACTAACTCAATAAATACATCATGGGCCTTCAATTTAGGAATGTAATTATGACCATTTCCTCTTCTTTCTCACATATTCTTCTATAAATGTAAGTTGAAGCTCATTTCAAAGGGTTCCAAATAGCCTGCATAAGTTGGACAAGCTTAGATATCTCAGCAAGAGTGTATACTTTTCAAGGGTCCTCTCTTCTCGCAAGTTGTTCTTGTGTGTGTTGAGGAACTTTCAAGCCTCCTCTTCAAGACTCGTAATGGCAACTATTGCCTCTTCTCAATGTATGATGCATTGTGCATGTTATCAAGCAATAAAAGTGTGTGTTTTGTGACTAATCTCGGTCCTTTCATCCTTCTATGCTTCTTTGTGCCTTTCTCATACTTGCAGTACACCGTGCAAGTTTAAGTTTCTATTGCAGTTCTTGGAGTTCTGTGCTTATCGAGTGGTGAAGTATCGCATGCAGCTTGAGTTGTGGTGTCTCTGCTCACCCTTCTTGAGTTCATCCTTCTTCACCGGGAAACCGGTATATTTCTCGTCCTATAAAGTTTAACAAAAGGAACGCGTGTCTCTTAGCCTCGTGGTATCCTGTACTTCTCTCTAAGTCAGCAGAGGTGAAGTTGACTGGTGCACACACCCTTTCAAATTAACCCTTCCTAAATCTGAAGACACCCTTTATTCTGGTGCATCACCATCCCTAGTATAGTTTCATTTCTCAGTAAAACTCTTTCCCTAAAACCCCATGAAAATGTTAGCATAGGACTAGATAATCGCTTTTGTTACACTAGAGTAGTACAACACTTAGTTTAGGAAGAGGAAGCCGGCCTTCTCCGAGGTTCACCTCGAGCCCAAGTCCCACAAATGCTTGAGAGGTGATCCCATGTGTCCCAATCACACCGAACGTCCTATTCACATCCCGCCATTCGGGGTGCAAAGTGATTTGGCGACAACAGCTTTTGGGGCACGCCCGGTGGGACATCACAAAGCATCTTTTCAAGGTGTCTCATTATCAAACAAGAAATCTTAAGCCACCGCGTGGGACACATCACAAAAGCTTTTGCAGAGGGACATCACAGTTAGAGATCATCTTTCAGAGGTGTCTCATTATCAAACAAGAAATCTTAAGCCACCGTGCAACCACACACAACAGCTTTTTGACACCACTGGGACATCACAAAGTTAGAGTTTCATCTTTCAAGGTGTCTCATTATCAAACAAGAAATCTTGCGACCACACACAACAGCTTTTGCAAGGGGGAGACAGAGTTGGTACTTCTCTTCTCACTTACACGAAGTCAAAGTACTCGCGACTCCATATCTCTGATTCCAAATCTCAAAGGCGATAACTTATGCGAAGAATTCAGATAAGAGCTTCTTCAAAGAAAGGAAATTATCAATACCGAACTTTCCTTATCTCCTCCAAAGAGAAGAAGAAGAGGCATTTCCACATCCCCAGCTTGCAGATTTACCTACTAGGGGTCATTCAACTCCTCCTTACTAAGATTTCCTCCACCCAGAACAATCAACCTTTCGCTTGCTATGGCGAGGAACCAAGTTTTTCCCCTTTCAATGCAAGCAAATTCTCTTATGTTGGCTCAACGTGATCCGATACTGCATGCACTCAAAAGTTTACCCTTCTACACGGGAAACTCACGCTACTCCAAAGGAGCATATCTTTGATGTAGCCAAAGATCTCATGCGCAGCACATAATATCACCGAAGACAATGTTGCATAGCTTAGACTTCGCTACCTCTTTCAAGGGAAAAGCACTTCAATGGTTTCGTGGGTTAGGTGTCAGGCACTATAACCACTTGGGACGAGTTGGGAGAAAAGCTATGTAAACACTTTGAAGACAAAAGTGATCACCTATCACTTTTGGAACAACTTACTACCATAAAGAGAGCTTCCCAAGAATACATGAGTGATTTCAACTTCCGATTCCACAGACTTGGAATAGGATTCCGGCGCTCATAAAGCCTTCGCACATAATGCATTCTTGTACTATTTCATGAGCCTTGAATAGCGATGTAGCAGCTTATGATCCACCCATGGGAGGGACTACACTACCCGATGCTTACGAAGTTGCCATAAGTGCAGAGAATTCTTTGATTCAGCCGAAAGATAGCTCCACGACCACCAATGCCCTTTTCTCCGTATCTTACGAATCATCACCTATCATTGCTCCTCTTCCAAAGGGACTCCAAGCAACCATCTCAATCTTCCCCGCCTTCAAATGACCTATTTGAAGTCAAGTCACTACCGCAAAATTTTGGAATGAGCTCGTTGCACTCAAAAGGCAACAATTTCAATACAATCGTCCGTATCAGCCACAAAATCAGCAAGATCGCCAGCCCCTCCCTTTCAAGGAAACAATCAGCCTCAAAATCAAACTACGAGTCAAGTTGCAAATGTCAGGCCCTTGAACTTCCGAACCCTCTTGCAGCCTAGCTCATCTAGAGCTATAGTACTGCTCAAATAATCTAGTTCAAGACTACGAATGGTGCTATCCTTGCTCTCAACCTCACAATCAAAATCTTTGTCCCAATGGGGTTCTTAGCCAGGCCCTTATGGTTCAAAGTGTATCTGCCCCTTCAGAGTTAACAAACAATTCATCTACACAAGAAGCAGCAGATCAACCACAGCACCTGAAGAATCCGCTTTGCTAAACTGGCAAGAAGAAGATTTTTGTGGGTCGAATACCGATTCTTCATCAAAGCAAGGCAGCAAACACTGCTCCAAGAAGAGAGCAATGGAGCCTCAAGCTCCCGAATCTGATCTAGCATCCACTTCTCAACATGGGTTACAAATGGCGGTTGATAGAAATGCGGGAAAGAAATCACCAGAAACATCGGCTAGCCACGCCGCAGGGAAAGATGGTTCTCCAGGCATCACGGTACCCAACAAACATTTTCCAAAGGAGGACCCCAATGCCCAAAAAAGTGTCAATAAAGTTGGAGCGATTCCCTTCAGCATAGTAGAACAAATGAAGAAAACCAATCTGAGCGTTACCATGTGGGATGCACTCTCGATCCCTTCCCAAAGAAACCTGCTGCGAGAAGCTCTGAACAGTTTTAGTACAACCAACGGATCACCAAGCCATGGAGTGACAAATGCTACAAATTTGTGTCAACCGGAAGGGAAAATCATTCCTACAGCAAACAAACCACCGCCATTCTACATTTCCCTGATCATTGAGACCACTGGTACATAATTGCATGATCGATTCTGGTGCCAGTAGCTCAGTCATGCCGAAACAAATTGCAGATGTACTAGGCATACAATATGCGCCAGTTGCAAGAGGGGTTGTTCAACTGGATGGCACAACTGTTAAGACTGTTGGGGTTATCAAAGGACTTCAACTTACCATCCATGCATGCCCAAGTTTGTCATTCACTCAAGACATATCGGTTATCGACTCCCTCCCTTCTTTGCCATCTCGCCTATCACGGATTTCACCGCCAAGATGGGCGGTTACCTATCACCCGATTGGTCACATATGATTCTCGTGACTCGATACACGGAACCAAAGTAACTATAAGGGCAGAACCAATCTGCCATAATCATGTAGAACCCTACACTTCTAGTCCCATAAATGGAAATTACACCATCAAGCGATCCGTAAGAGGAAGGTGCCGATCATGAACCAACCACCCTTGTTGAAGAAGTCCCTGATACTTTACTGGATGAAGTAAGTAGAGATCATCAGTACGATCCCTACGCTGATGTATTGGCAGAAGAAGAAGCTGGTTTGTTGGTCTTGGAAGAAACAGGATTAGGTACCTACTGTATCCATGAAGAAGATACAATCATACCACAACTTGTCAAAACACCAAGTGATTCTAAAGGACTATGGAAATTGTTCTTCGATGGCTCAAGAAGTAAGAATGGATCCGGTGCTGGTGTTATGTTAATTTCTCCAGAGGGAGATAAGTACTTCTCATCTTTCCGGTTGCAGCTCAACAGCACTAACAATGTCAATAATACGAGGCTCTTGTGCAAGGAATTCAACTAGCTCAAAGGAAGGGAATCAAGGCCCTGACTATTTTTGGAGACAGTGAGTTAGTTGTTCATCAAGTTTCAGCACATAGTGCATCCAAAATGATCTTTTAAGATCATACAAAAACCGAGTCTGGGACCCGATCAAGATTTCGAAGCTTTTGGGATCCATGCAATCCCTAGAGATCAAAATCAAGATGCAGATAAGCTTGCTACAATTGGTTCACAATACAACATACTAGTTGATATCATGAAAGAAGGGCAGCAATTTGTTAAAATGGTGGTTCGACCAGCAGTCCCTGATAATGTGAGTAGTTGGCAAGTGTTCGATAGTGACAACCAAATTGTCCTCTTCCTACAAGAAGAGGCGGAGTTTGCTGCAAGAAATCAAGATAAGTTACAAGAGTCATATGGTGAACAAATTATCCAATTGAAAAGCAACAAGTTACCAAAAGGTTTAGTCACTTTGGAATCCATTTTCAATTCAGATGACCAAGCCAAAAGACAAAGCCCTAACATGGTGGTCAAAGAAGAATATTTTGAGGAAGTCGAAGTATCAAATGAAAAATTTCTTAAGATCGGAAAAGTGTGTACTTCTGAGGAGAAAGAAGCTTTCATCAAACTTTGTCAAGAGTATCATGACATCTTTGCATGGAGCTATAAAGATCTGCGTGGTTTTGATCCAGTGTCTTGCATGAACATACCATCGAACCGATCCTAATGCTAAGCCGCTCGTCGTAAAAAGACCAATTAATCCCAAAATTGAGCCACTAATGAGAAAGGAGCTAACCAAGCTCATCGAGGCCTGTATAATTTTTCCCATCAAGCATTCCTCATGGGTAGCCAATTTGGTGCCCGTGAGGAAGAAGAACGGAGAGATCCGGTTATGCGAGATTTCAGTGGATTTGAATCGCAAGGCCATTAAAGGACCATTATCCTCTTCCCTCGATGGAGCAGATCCTTCAAACGGTGGCAGGAGCTCAAAGATTTTCTTTGCTCGATGGATATTCAGGTTACAATCAAATCCTAGTCCAAGAATCTGACCAATTCAAAACGGCTTTCACTACCAAGTGGGGCACGTATGCCTACAATAAAATGCCATTCGATTGTCCAACGCCGGGCTACTTTCCAAAGAGCCATGGACATGGCATTTAAGGGACTAATCAACGATATTATTTTGGTTTACCTTGATGATATAATCAGTATACTCTAAGCATGCAAGATCACATCACGCATCTAAGGAAAGTTTTCCAAAGGTGTGGGGAATTTGGGGTTTCACTTAACCCCAAGAAATGTATTTTCATAAGCAAGCACGAGGGAAAATTGTTGGGGCATGTTGTTTCAGCGGAAGGATTATCAATCGATCCAGCCAGGATTCATTCAATTATGTCCTTATCTCTCCCGAGTCACAAGAAGGGCCTCCAGAGCTTCCTGGGAACCATAAATTTCGTATGGAGATTCATCCCCAATTCGCGACATTGGCTAAACCACCGATACCATGCTAAGGAAAACATGCCATTCTCATGGACAAAGGAAGGACGAGAAAGCTTCGAAGCCATCAAAACAGCCATTTCCCAAGCTCCCACGCTTGTGAACCCCAGGTTTGACAAAGATTTTATCCTTTATGCTTTTGCAGGTCAAGAGAGCATTTCAGGGATCCTCACCCAACAAAACGACAACCTGATGGAGCAACCAATCGCTTTCTTCAGTCAATCCCTCAAAGACTACGAGTTCAAATACTCATTCATTGAAAAGCAAGTCTTTGCGGTTATTCGAGCTTTGAAGAAATTCAAGCACATGTTGTCCAACAACAAGATTCATCTGATGGTGTCTCATCCAGGTGTCAAGGAGTTTTTGCTGAACAAAGAAATGAACGAAAAGCGTGCTGGATGGATCACGAAGGTAATGGAGTATGACGTGCATATCAAAGTCACTAAACTTGTCAGAGGTAAGGGTTTATGTGAGCAACTTGCTGCAGACATGGAATCAAAAGGTAATGAGGATGTGACACTCCTAAATACTGATGAGGATGTTGATCAAGCTGACTGGTTATCCAAAATGAAGAATTTCATCTTCTCAGGAGCATACCCGAAAACATGGATAAAAACCAAAGACGAACTTTCCGTCTTCAATCTATCCCATATGTTTTGGTAGATAGCATTCTCTTTCGAAAAGATTTGAACGGTGTTCTCCTTCGGTGCATAGGACCAGAATAGGTAAGTAAGATACTAGAAGAATTTCATAATGGCCTATCTGGAGGACATTATTCCGCACGAACAACAGCTACCAAGATCATGCGAGCCGGCTACTATTGGCCGGATTTATTCAAGGATGCCCATCTCTGGGTAAGGAAATGTAAGGAATGTGCCTTTTTCACAAAGCAGAAGCTGGCAGCTCTTCCGCTGCATCCAATTCAAGTGGATCAACCTTTGTTCAATGGGGTTGACTTCATCTAATGATTAATCCTCCATCCAAATGACGGACATAAGTGGGTCCTTACCGCAATGTACTATTTTACTCGATGGACAGAGGCGTAGCATTAAAAGAGAGCAATGAAAAGGCAATGCTTCTAGATTTTTTGGAGGGTATAATGACGAGGTTCGGTGTTCCGCTTACAATCATTTCGCATAAATGCTACCGCTTTTCTTGGTATGAAACTGAGTGAATGGGCTGTTAAAAATGGGGTATACCTCAAAACTTCATCCAATTACTATCCGCAAGGAAACGGATTGGCTGAGTCTAGCAACAAAAACCTCATAAGGATTATTAAGCGCACAATGGAGACTAACAAGAGGACTTGGCATACACAAATTTAAGACAAAATTTTTATGGGCAGATCGAATCACACCTAAAAGGGCCATTGGAAATTCTCCTTTCGTTCTTGTATATGGAAGAGAGGCAAAACTCCCGCTCTCATTGGAGTTACCTTCTTTGGAGTTAGCTCATCAACTTGAAGTTATAGAGAGTGATCCTCTGACAGTAAGGTTTGCTGAACTCATGGAGTTAGAGGAAGTACGAGATAAGGCTATGAAAACTTTGAGCAAAGATCGTGCTCAAGTTAAGAAATCTTTTGACAAGAAGGCGTCCGATGTACATTTTCAAGAGGGAGATTTAGTTCTCAAATGGGATGAAGACAGGGCCAAACCAGCAAGCATGCCAAGTTTGACGCTCTCGAGTGGACCATACATCATCACAAGTCAGCAAAGAGGCAAATTCATTTCGCCTATCTAGGCTCAATGGAGAAGAACTCGCCCATTCATGTGAATGGGATACATCTCAAAGCTTGTTTTTGAGAAGCTGCCCACCCCCGTATAGTTAAATTAGGTGTTTTCCTCCAAGTGCTTATGCACATTGTTGCGTGTTGTTATTTTGCTTTCCTTGTTGTTGTGTTTTGTGTTGTTCTGCACATTGTTTCATCATCGAAGGTGTCAAGGAAAAGAAAGGTTCAAAGTTTCCATAACAGTTCAAAATCTGCTTCATTCAAATTTTTGCAGTGTTCCATGGATGTCAAGCATTCAACAGATTCAGTATACTTCATGCCTAGCATTCCAGGGAGGTCCAGGATATCAACAATACTCAAGGGGATTTCAGGATGTGTCAAAGAAAATCATACTACTTCCAGGATTCCAACACAGACTCCATGCCCAATGGATGACTTAAGGCTACTGGAATCATGCTTAGCAGGCAATCATCCCCGAGAGGTCGCCAAAAATGTTATCCAATTTTACGCACATGGAAAAATTGGAAAACAGGGCCTTATTGCTATCAAATCACGACATTGGTCCCATGGACCCACTTCTGGTCATCAGTGTCAAATCGAAAATAAAGAGACGAGTTCATGAGTAGGAAATGTAAGTTCGGTTGTCCAACTTTGGCTTGTCATAAAAGAGTCTCGATAGGAGCGGATAATGTTTCGATGGTTGGCTCATTGAGGCAGAGAAATGACGAGCTCGACTCGGTTTAATTCAACATGGAGAGATTGATGCTTCCTTGTTGGATTATGAATTCAGTTTTAATGACTCGACAAAGACAATAGCTGCCTCAAGATTTGGTCGAGCTTCTTCCATGGAAGAGAATTTCCAAAATGAAAAGGCGAGACAACTCAATTAAAACCTTATCTCATTCTTCTACTACAAATGGCAAGATTTTACAACAATCGATCACGACTATGGTCGCACGCAACTGCAACATCGATCAACGCCAACGGTTCCTCGGGATCACCTCGCGCGGCAAACTGCCGCAATCAACTCTCTCTCGAGGCCACTCATTTTCTCGAGATAAGTTTTACTTCTCTACCCCAGTAGCCGCCGCGCATAACCAATTACTTCCTCACGGCACTTTCCTAGGATAATTTCAGTTCTACGCTCAAAGCGGCTTCTGAGCATTCGATGCACAGGATGTCAGATAAGAGGAGCCCGTTTGAGCAAGTAAGTTGTCCAATGTTGTTATCTGATCAGCATCGTATGCATCCTCAAATTCAGGATTTTCCTTCAAGATATTTTTATGAAAATCAATTAAGTGACAGTAAGAATGTTACCGGGAGACTTGATTAAATTTATTTTACAATGCAACTCATGGAAACGGATCTCATAGAGGTGGAACTGTTTCATATCAGAATATTCATGGAGCATAATTTGCTTTGCAATTATATGAGCATCTTCAGCGAGTCACTAAGTTGGCGGGCACAAAGGATTCTGTCGGGATTATCACACCTTACAAGCTACAGCTGAAATGTTTGCACCAAGAAAATGATATCTCCTCACGCTGAGCGGAAAGGTGGAAGTCATGGCCATCCATTCAAAATGAAATATGGCAGAAATGATAACAAAAAGACTCCAATCCCGACGTGGGAAATAAGGCGAGCAATGCCAAGTGGGTTTTCGTGATGGCAAGCTCAAGGAAGAAATTCCACGCGGGGAGATTCGAGCAGACCGCCAAGTGGAAATTTTGGGATGGAAATAATGGCAAGAATTCCAATGGAGAAATCGGGAAATGCCAAGCCAAAGAAAGTTGAGGCCGGGGCCCGTGGATTGATGTGGCCAAGCCGTTATGCGGAGATTCAGGCGACCAGTGCCAATGGGAAATAAGTAGATGGCATTCCAAGCTGTTCACTCCGCGCGGGGGAGGTTCGGAACAGCACCGCCAAGTGGAAACTTTGCAATGACAAGCCGTCGTGAGTTTTCCGCGTAGAGAAGAATTCAAGTTTATTTCCGGAATACCAGGCGAGTCATCAAGTGGGTCAAAACACGTTGGAATGGTAAACGAGAACGTGCTCATGAAGATAGATGGATTATCGGTTAAGCCATCCGTGCATGTGTAAGGACTCAATAAGTAAAGCTCACCAAGGACCGAGTAAATAGGCAAATTGGTTGGGGAAGATCAATGTAACGAAGATCCGTTCAATGTGGAGGTGAATAATGAGCAATGCCGCGTTCATCGGTCATATTACCACTTCTGAGGATGCTTACAGTGGTTCATTGTCATAGTGGTACAACTAAATTGACATTTCCCACGCTGCAATGCAATGCCAGTGCCAATATCATCCACTTTCAATCTCAATCTCACAGCGTTATGTACAGAAGGTTGTTTGAAGGAGGCTCTACACATTCCGCTTACCACGCATAGCATTCGGTGGTCGCGAGAAACTCTCACGCACAGCAAAGAAAGCGTGTCAACTGTGCAATAAAAATCAAAGCTTTTGAACGCTTCAAAGAAATCCTTATTCTGTGGCTTATCCTTATTCTGAACTCGGACCTATGGCAGCTGCAGGAAACAAATATTCACTGCCGTATACGATGGATTGGAGTCACGCTGTTCAAGGCTTCATAAAATTTGCCCGAACCAAGAGATGAAGGTTTAAAACGGCGCAGAATGAAACGATTCATATTGCTCAGCATTCTTTCTCCTAGAAGCGAATTAAATGTGAAGTTCAGCTCTGAAAATACCCGGTCGGCCGTTTTACATGCTGCATCCTTGTTACGTGTAAATGGTCTCTTTGAAAAAACTCCGAGGGGCGCAGTACGCAATATTTATACCCTTCCATTATGTACGTCCAATCAGACAATAAAAGTATTCTTTTACCAGGTTCAGAGAAGCTTGTTTTTAAACAATGGACGATTATACTGCAGTTTCAAGCTAATCTTATCGAGCTCTATTTCTATTAGCTTTGATCCACGACTAAGGGAGAATTCATATGGTCCTTACCTGTACATTTTTCCAAGGTCCTTTTGGTTGCCCCAGTTGTTCAACGTATTTTTTTGAAGGGCTTCTTTTATGTGTTGCAAATTGTAACATAAAGGATCTTTTAGTTTCTGGAAAAATGAGTATATGGTGTAGCTCACAGCTACCTATGCCATATAATCGTGGATTCGAGTCGCAAGCTTCATGTGAGGGGAGGGACATGACGACAAGCGTAGTGCAGAGAGAAAATGAACTCAGACGTCGATAGAATGAAAAGCGGGGTTCAAAACGAGTATCCCGGTCTATTAATAAAGACGATTCCGGAGTTTCAATGTGGAATTCAATACATTTGAGTTCATGTTCGATCGCAAGACACGAAGAAGGCTGAACCAAATCACATGGAGCGATTCGGTCAATTAGGTGATAAGTACGAGTCGGCCGGGCTACGATGGAAATAACTCGGCACTGAAAGAGTTTCAAATGGAATTCACTGAGTCAAAAATCCTGTGACAATAAGGAGCTCATCGGTAAAAGAACTTGAGGGCTCATCAGAACATGTTTGTTTTAGTTCACCTCACATGGAGTGAAGAGGAACAGACGAGATGTTCTCGCAAAGAGCACCAAAACGATGAGGCTTAGGAGAAGTCAGTAAACATAAAGAAGTCGAATGGAGTCAGGCTTAGCTTGCTCTAAGAGTGTAGTAGGCGGATAGCCTAGTCTGAATCAAGAAGAATCGTGATCAAGCCACGCTGAATGAAGATCTCATTCGGGAATTGACAAGAAAACTAATCTTGTGGTGAAGTATTCACGGATTAAATGCCAAGTCTGAATCAAGAATAGTCATTGCAGAGCCAATTGAAAAATAAAGTGTGCAAGTGAGGTCGAAGAATTTATAGAAAATGGTTTTGCATGGATACATCACAGAAAACGGTAAAGGTTCGAGAATAAAAATGCTAGTTGAGCACACAAACGTGTAAGGACGACTCTAAGAATGAAGGCAGTGGAGCTCGGTACTTTACACACGGTGAGGTATCCATTGCAAGCAAGAGGTTCAAATTGGAATGGCTCGAGGAACCGATCTAGGTGTCAAGTGCCTCGGAGGAAAGAATTCGCCGCATAAGCCATCTGCATAAGACTAAGACACGGTTCACGTCAAAAATAAGTTCGGGAGAAAGCTCGCATGAAAGATTCAGATAACCGAGTTGAGCCATTCATCATTCACCGAGTGAGTCAGTCGGGGAACGCTTGGATGGGAACCAAGTCGAGTGAATAGCTCGAGCATACAACTGCTCAGTAATTCATTCTAATTAACTTTGTTTATTTCATCAAGCATTAATGCCAAACTGAAAATTCAAAGAGAGCTCGACAAGCTAAACTCGTGCCGAGTCACTGGTCAATAGAGATGCAAGCTCGGTTGTCAGCGAAATAAGTGACTTAGGATGAGCCGAGTTGCAGCCTGAGTGACCCGATGATGAGCATTAGAAGAGGTGAGAAGAGCTCGATGCAGATTGAGAGCTCGGTGAGTTCGGTATGTTGCTCGAAGCTCGTCAAGTTGGGATATGTCCAGACTCTATTCACATGGACCCCCCTCCTCTTCAAGTCAAACGGGTCAACGGGGGGTCCCAACACTATGTTAATTAAATTAATATTTTTATTTAAATATTTTAATAATAATATTTATTATTATTATTTAAATATTTTATTTAAATATTCTTTTAATTAATTGAGAAGACTTGGTCATCAGGCAATTAATGACCCATGATGGAACCTTCTCAGGTAGTTCAACTAACCGCAATAAATACATCATGGGCCTTCAATTTAGGAATGTAATTATGACCATTTCCTCTTCTTTCTCACATATTCTTCTATAAATGTAAGTTGGAAGCTCATTTCAAAGGGTTCCAATAGTTGCATAAGTTGATGCTTAGATATCTCAGCAAGAGTGTATACTTTTCAAGGGTCCTCTCTCTCTCGCAAGTTGTTCTTGTGTGTTGAGGGAACTTTCAAGCCTCCTCTTCAAGACCGTAATGGCAACTATTGCCTCTTCTTCAATGTATGATGCATTGTGCATGTTATCAAGCAATAAAAGTGTGTGTTTTGTGACTAATCTCGGTCCTTTCATCCTTCTATGCTTCTTTGTGCCTTTCTCATACTTGCAGGTACACTGTGCAAGTTTAAGTTTCTATTGCAGGTTCTTGGAGTTCTGTGCTTATCGAGTGGTGAAGTATTGCATGCAGCTGAGTTGTGGTGTCTCGCTTCACCCTTCTTGAGTTCATCCTTCTTCACCGGGAAACCGGTATATTTCTCGGCCTCGATAAAGTTTAACAAAAGGAACGCGTGTCTCTTAGCCTCGTGGTATCCTGTACCCTCTAAGTCAGCAGAGGTGAAGTTGACTGCAGGTGCACACACCCTCTTCAAATTAACCCTTCCTAAATCTGAAGACACCCTTTATTCGGTGCATCACCATCCCTAGTATAGTTTCATTTCTGTAAAACTCTTTCCCTAAAACCCCATGAAAATGTTAGCATAGGACTAGATAATCATTTTTGTTACACTAGGAGTAGTACAACACTTAGTTTAGGAAGAGGAAGCCGGCCTTCTCCTGAGGTTCACCTCGAGCCCAAGTCCCACACTGAGAGGTGATCCCATGTGTCCCAATCACACCGAACGTCCTATTCACATCCTGCCATTCGGGGTGCAAAGATTTGGCGACAACAGGGTCTAAGAAAAAGGTGTTAGGAAATAAGGGATAAAATATGTGGAATAATCCCTCACAGACCGCAATGGTGAGAAACTAATATGCGTAAATTATTACGATCTCAAATAAAATTGTAGAATAAAATAACACAACACAAAGAGACAAAGATTTAACGTGGTTCACCCAATTTGGGCTACGCCACCAAGAATCACTTGCTTAGATTTTATTACAAGCCACCGCTCTCTCAATACAATACCTGTAGATCCATTTGGAGCTATGCTCAACAAACTCTGCTGCAATTCACACTCAATTCAAAACACATCTCGCAATATATTTGCTTGTACATCTATCATATGCATAAGACCATATAAATAGACAACGCTTACAGCTTTACAAAACCGTGGGTATCAAAACCATGGGCAAAATCCATCCCATAAACCTATGGGTCAAAAACTCGCCCATATGAGAAAAGCACGTTTCTCGATATGTCGGTGCATTTTTTCGAGGCCAAAAATTTTACGCCTAAAAATTTTTTCGGGGCCGCGCCTCACCCCGCCTGCCCCCAACCCCAAGGCGAGGATACATGAAAAGTGTACAAGACTTTAGTGTACAGCCTTCAACACTTTCACACATGAAAACAGGGTCCACAACCTAACAATCTCCCACTGAGACTAGTTTTCCTCCGAGCAAGCTTCTCAACCCTTCACTAGTTTCGTGAAGACCAACCAAAGTCGAACACAACTTTAGTTTTTCCTCAGACCACCTTGGTCATCATGTCTCAGCAGGATTTTGACTTGGTATGAATCTTCTCCAACTTCAACTTCTCTTCCTCCAAAGCCGTCCCGATGAAATGGTACCTTAACCGTATATGCTTTGTCCTAGAGTGGAAAGCAGAGTTCTTAGCTAGGTGTATAGCACTCGACTATCACTATGCAGCTTACATTCCTCCCGCTATGCCCCAACTCCTCAAGCAATTGTCAGAACCAAATCATCTCTTTTCTTGCCTCTGTGGCAGCAACATACTCAAATTTCTGTGGTCGATAAAGCCACCAGCTTCTCAGTCATGAAATCCAACTCACCGCTATCCCACCTACAAAGTGTAAATATAACCTGTCAGTGCCCTCCCGCCTGTCTACATCTCCAGCCATATCTCGAATCTACATAACCACGTAAAGTGGTGTTTGATCCATCAGAGCACAAAATCGTCCCCATGGTCCTCTCAAATACCGAAGGATCCACTTTATCGCTTGCCAATGCTCTTTACTCGATCACTCATAAATCTACTCACAGCCTCCCACCGCATGGGCAATATCAGCCTAGTGCACACCATAAAGCATACATCAAACTACCAACTACCGATGAGTAAGGTACCTTGACATCTCGGTTTCTTTTCCCGCTCTATCTTGGGACACCGCTCTTTGATAACTTGAAATGGCCTCGCCAAAGGAGTCCCAACCGGTTTAGCATCCCGCATATTAAACCTCTCCAAGACCTTCTTAATGTACTCTTCCCGAGATAAAGTCAACTTCCATCCTTCCTATCCCGAGATATCCTCATACCAAGGATTTGTTTGGCTGCACCCAAATCCTTCATAAGAAATGATTCACTTAGCCGCTTCTTGAGTACTTTTATTTCCTCGCATGTTTTTACTCGCAACCAACATGTCATCAACATACAAACATAGGATAATATAACTTCCATCCTCAAATTTCTTTGTATACACACAATGGTCGAATGACATCTGATATAACCTCGCTCCATCAGCGAAGCTATCAAATTTCTTATACCATTGACGTGGAGCTTGTTTCGTGCCATACAAGCTCTTCTTCGCCTTGCACACCATCTCCTCTTTACCTTTGACTTCATATCCTTCTCAAGCTGCCGCATATATAGCTCCTCCTCCAAATCGCCATGGAGAAATGCGCTCTTTACATCTAACTGTTCTAAGTGCAAGTCTTCTGCGCCACTATTCCAAGAACAATTCGATAGAAGTCATTTTTACTACAGGAGAAAAATCTCATCAAAATCTATACCTTTTTTCTATGCAAACCCTTGACCACCAACCGGCCTTGATCTTTTCTTGCCTCCTTCTTCCTCTTTTCGACTCTAAACACCCACTTATTCTCAGTAATGCTCTTTTCCTTCTGTAGCTTTACCAAATCCCATGTCCGGTTCTCCATGAGAGCCCGATGCTCCTCATCCATGGCTTGCTCCCACTTCTTCCCCGGCATCTACCTCGCATTGCTTCATCAAAGCTCTCTGCTCTCCACTATCAGTGAGTAATAAATAATAAAGAGAAGGAGAAAAATGTTCAGGGTTCTCTTCTTACCCTAGAAGACCTCCTCAATATAGGAGTTTGGGGTTCCTGTTGAGGGGTTCCTGAACTAATTCATGTGTCACTTTCCCATCCGGAAGATCCTCTACCGCTGCATATTCTTTCTTGGATTCTTCCCTGTTTTCTTGCAACTGCTACTTATACATGACTTTCTCATTAAAGACCACATCCCTAGATCGAATGATTTTCTTGTCCTTAATACTCCAACATTTATATCCAAAGTCATCACCACCATAACCAATGAAAGTACATTTTTCTGATTTAGCCTCTAGCTTAGTCCTATCATCCTTGTCTATGTGAACAAACACCTCACATCCAAAGACTCTAAGAAATGAATAATCAACTTTCTTACCATACCAAGCCTCCTCAGGTATGCCTCCATCCAAGGCACTTGAGGGTCCTCTGTTTATCAAGTACACAAACCGTGTGCTTCACCGCTTCGCCCAAAAAGAAAGAGGTAGTCCCGCATGTAACCTCATGCTCCTAAAGACGCTTCCATTATTGTTCTGTTCATCCTTTCGATACCCCATTCTCACGCGGAGTTCCCGAACCATCTTTTTGCCTGCGGATTCCATTCTTAGAACAATAATCATCAAATTCATTACTGCAATACTCCCCTCCATTATCTGACCTAAGACATTTTAGCTTAAGACCTGTTTCATTCTCTACCAAGGCTTTCCATTTAACAAAAGTGTCAAATACATCAGATTTGTTTCTAATACAATAAACCCAAACTTTCCTTGTTGCATCATCAATAAAAGTAACATAATAACTTGAACCCCCAAGAGATGATACCTGAGCCGGCCCCCACACATCAGAATGCACCAACTCTAACTTACTCTCTTTCTTTGTAGGTCCAACCTTGAGAAACCTTACTCGCTTTTGTTTCCCATATATGCAGTTCTCACAGAAATCCAAACTCTGTTTCGTATATCCAGAAAATTCTTCTTTATGATGTCCATGCCCTTATGGCTCATATGACCGAGCCTATAGTGCCATAATGTCAGATTCTACGCATCTGAAGCCACAAGATTACAATCATTAGTACTATCAAGTGGTTAAATACAAGGTTCCAACCTTTCTTACCTCTTGCCACCACAAGAGCACCCTTGTAACCTTCCAAGAGTCTCTGTAAATATCACAAGACAACCATCACTTCCCAACCGCCTCGCCAATATCAAATTTTGTCTTAATGTAGGCACATGTCTGACATCCTTCAATAGCCAAGTATTCCCATTCTGCATCTTAACCCGAATATAACCTTTTCCAACTATGCTGCAAGGCTCATCATCACCAAGAAAAACATGCCCAAAATCTCCTCAACATAATCAACAAAATAATGCCTATGTGGAGTAGCATGGAAAGAAGCCCCCGAATCTAAAACCCAAGATTCAATAATATTGTGCAAAGAAAGAATCAAAGCATCCTGACATACATTACCCATTGCCACATTTGCCTCCTTGTTTTCTTCCTATTGTTTCTTCTTGTCCCGAAGCTCCCAAAATCCTTCTTCGCATGCCCAAAGCTTTCCACAATTCCAAAGATACAATCTTGTTCTTGGATTTTGACCTTGCCCGATCTTTTGATTTTCCACGGTTTCTCTATTCTTCTGTCTCCTCTAGTTTCCACTCACAAAGCATTCCCAAGTAGAAGATTCCCAGAGCTTTTTCTTCGCATTTCCTCACTTAGAATCACCCCTACAACATCCTCAAACTTCAACTTCGAAGTTAGCTGAACCGAGTTACTTACCGCCATTACCAAGCTATTCCAACTCTCGTAAAGAGCAAAGAATTAATAAAGCCCTAACTTCTTCATCAAATTCTATCAGAATCAAGCTAGCATATTCACTACCGTATTGAAATCATTTAAATGATCTCACTATCAACTATTCTCGTACATCTTCATATTAAACAACTTTTTCATTAAAAATATCTTATTAGAGGTAGAGGGTTTTTCATACAACTTCCCTAATGCATCCATTAGATCTTTTGTAGTCTTTTCCTTTGAAACATTAAATAATACCAAGATGCAAGACTCAAATGATCGCTCCAAGTGCCTTCCGATCAACAAATCCCATTCCGCATCTCTGTCATACTCGAGGGTTTGTTCACCTTCTCGCATAACATGGAGTATAAAGATCCTTCCGATAAAGGTAATCTTCCATCTCGCATCTTCCAAAGACTCGAAATTCTGCCCGTTGAATTTATCAACCCTAGATCTTCCTTCATCTGCCATAGCTCCCACTCAAGCTAAAAACTTTCCCTGCGATTCAACACTTCAGCAAACCAAACCAGGCTCTGATACCAATTGTTAGGAAATAAGGGATAAAATATGTGGAATAATCCCTCATAGAATCGCAACAATAGAAAACTAATATGCAGAAATTATTACAGATCTCAAATAAAATTACAGAATAAAATAACACAACACAAAGAGACAATATTTAACGTGGTTCACCCAATTTGGGCTACGTCCACCAAGAATCACTTGCTCAGATTTTATTACAAGCCACCGCTCTCTCAATACAATACCTGATCCGCTTGAGCTATGCTCAACAAACTCTCTGCGTACTCATTCACAACAATTCAAAACACATCTGCAATACATTTGCTTGTACATCTATCATATGCATAAGACCATATAAATAGATTAAATCGCTAAGCGCTTTTACAAAACCATGGGTATCAAAACCATGGGAAAAACCCGTCCCATAAACCTATGGGTCAAAAACTCATCCATATGAGAAAATCACGTTTCCCGATATGTCGGGTGTATTTTTCGAGGCCAAAAATTTTACACCTAAATTTTTTTTTTTTTTGAAAAAAGTGTGCCCCCGAATCCTGCGAGGTGCGTGGAGTTTCCATGTGTCCCACGTGCCCGAAAAGGGGATAGAGCCGGCCATTTAATCGACTAAGTATATAAGGGTTGGAGGAAACCTCCACATGCCTCATCAGTGTAATTTTAGAAGTGAGACTCAAATCCTTGACTCAAATGAGCACCGGCTCTCCACATGTCTAAGGTCCAATGAAGTCAAAAAGTCAGCAGAGCCCAAATCGGCTAAGTATAGAAGAGCTAGTGGATGATGCCATGTGTCTCATCGGTGTAAATTCAAAGGCACGATCCAGAGTAGAGACTCAAATGAGCATTGACTCACAACCATGTGGTTAGAGTTTGAAAAGGTAAGGGCAGCCATTGAAAAGTCCAAAATCCTACAGAGGCCTCCACGTGTCTCATCTGCACAACTTCAAAAGAAAAATATAGGGGCGGTTTCCAAATGAGCGCGAAGCCTCCACATGTCTCGGGTCGGGCACAGTGTCTCCACCAACCAAGAGACTCATGCAATAATACAAAGGAAACCGAGGAGCCCGTGGAAGCCGCCACATGTCAATCTGGTGTAATTTCAAGAGTGAAAGGAAGGGGCTGAATCTTCACGATGCGCGAGGCTACCACATGGGTCTTACATGGATAAACTCTTTTAAATATTGTGAGCTCATGACCCTGATCTTCAGACAACCATATCTTTCAACCGGGATCTTGGTTTTCGTGGGAGGAATTTTTGGAAAGCTCTCGACGCCGAATTCTCACCCTCCATTAATGTTGCGGTCCACTATTTTTGGGGGCTTTTAATACTCCCACCTTCCACCATAATGAAGAATGGGTTCCCTATCTTCCCCAATAAGGGAAAATGACAGGGCATGGGTGTTGCAACGAGACTCTTCATTATGGTAGGTGGATTTTAATAATCTTTTAGGGATGGTGTTGTCTCCAAATCACTGCACCCCCCAAATGGCCTAAAATGAATCACGACATTTGGTGTGATTGGGACACATGGGATCACCTCTCAAGCTGTGGGACTTGGGCTCGAGGTGAACCTCCGGAGAAGGCCGACTTCCTATTCCTAAACTAAACACAACACTACTTCTGATGTAAGAAAGATGGCTAACTAGTCCTATGCTAACATTTCATGGGATTAAGGGAAGAAGAATACAAGGAAATAAAAATTATTCTAGAAGTGGTGATGCACCAAGAAAAGGGGCATTTAACTTTAGGAAGGGTTAATGTGGGTATGATGATTGCACCATTAGCCACCTTCACCTATTGTAACTTGGAAAGGATATAAAATATCACAGATAAGAAGTACACGTTCCTCCTGTTAAACCTTGAACACACACAATAGAGTGATCAACTTTGATGTGATACATAGATAATTTATCAAAGGGATAATCACAAGCACATGTCTAGTATTCACTTAAATGATAATAATAATGCAACTCTTGATTAGCGAAGAAGGAAAAATATTTTCTCACAACTAATAGAAAGTAATCACACTATTCTTTTCTCAATATGAAATAGATAATCTGAAACAAAGGTAAATTAATCAAATAATGGTAAGGAATCACATTCACAAGGCACGTAATGATTAATCATTCAACACAATAAAACATATTTTCAAGTGCAAGGAATAACTTTGAATATAACTAAAAGGTTTCAAAAAAACTCTGAAGCATGCTTCCAAGCTTGAAGAGGAATTTTTCACCAAATCTCTCCAAAATATCTATATCTAAATAATGGAAGCACTCCACTATTTATAAGTTCCTAGGCTGAGCCATTACAACTAGGCCTTTAACTAATATTAAAATAAAAATAGTAATATCATTAATAAGAGGGAACATGCTCCCATAAAAATAGCAAATTTGTTGCAGAAGGTTGACCAAGTCAACCCTGCAACTTTGACCGATTTCAGAGCTTGAACTTGTCCTTTCATGGCCACTCAACTTTGGCCTGGTTCATCTTCATCTTTTTTCTCTAAGAATTTTTTTGTTCTTCTTCCCATATGGCGATTCGATGTCTGTACTCGAAGAAACACTTGAAAATACCCTGAGTTTCTTCATCTCTAGGTCCACACGCATAGTGATTCACTATGTCTGTTGTTTCGATCTCTTTCGTGATCTTAGCCAACAACCTTTGAAGCTTACTTACGACTTTATTTAGTCTCCCTATGAAGTTTTGACATAGAACCAGTCAATCAATGGAGTCACTATTGAAAGTATTCATAACATCGTCATCCCGCTTCACTAAATCTTTGAAATTTTCTTTAATTTGGTCCTTAGGAAGAGCATCGATATTCTCATTGAAAAACTTGTAGTGGGCATTGTTGAACTCTTTAGAGATATCATTGAGGGCATCCATAATTTCTACCCGCTTATCCTCCAATTTCTTAATTAGATCTTGACTTTGACACCGAATTCCATAGCTTTTGGTATTCATACAATTTAGAGGCATCATCAATTACCTCTTCCTGTAAGTAAATCAAAATCTTCTTCTCTAATGTCATTCCATGTCGCCAAAGTTAAATTCAAGTTATTATTATCTTCGGAGAGAGATTCATCCATCTTAGCAATGGTGGCTTTTACAATCTGTAAATCAATATAAATCTCCACAGCCTTCCTTAATCGGAGGATCGGCCTCTGCAAGATCCTTTCCATCCATCCATTCATTGTTCTCCCTTTCTGGCCTAGCTTCTTGAGCTCATGATAAGAGATATCATCGATTGTAGATGAAATTGTCATGGCCGTAGTAGTTGAGATGTCAGTGGATGGAGTGGGTTGAGTTACTCTACACAGCAGTGCAGTGAGCTACTCAACCTTGGCCTTAAGCTCATCCTTGGTTTCCTTGTCTTTGTTGTATTTCTCTAAAAGGGCCCCAAGAGCAGTGTGTACATCCTTCTTAGCTCCTTCATGAGTAGCCTTCCCAATGAGAACTTTGAGATCCGATAGTCTGCTATTGTGATGGTTTCTTTAGTTTTCACCTCAATAGGGGTAGCCACTTCTATCACGTGCTCTCTGATGGATTAATTGTTAGACTTGATATAGTTCTCGATCTCTTGGCCTATCTTTTAGGAATGGACTCCAATATAATGAGATCTATCACATATCTGAGAGGAACCTTTTTATTTTGTTTAGGATTCTATCTAAATAGCTACTCTAAAATGGCTAGAGCTAAGGAAGATGGAGTAGCAAATCCGATACATTCAAATACCGCTTAGGGCAAGATTACTAGAAATTCCACATTGATATCTCGAGCAAAGGTGGAAATCATGGAAGGTGTGGGAGTGAGGACAGCCATAGGAATTGATAAGGCAATTTTGGGGTTGAGATCAAGAAAATGGGAGTGTCAAAGGAAGTGAGGAAATGGGTGACCCAATATTTTCCCACTGATAAAGCTGGAAGTGAAGAAAATACCTAGGCCATAGAAGGAGATGGGAAAGAGGAAATGGTGGTAGAAGTGGAGGAACCGATATTGGGAGTGATAATGGAGGAAGGGTCGAGATGGGATGGATCCCGAATGACACTAGGAGAATCAATTACTTCCACAACCTTAGTGACTAGTATTATAGATGTTGTAACCCCGGGAGCCGCATACCTAGAAAGAGATGAGCCACTAACCACAAACGATATCTTATTTGGAACCGTGGAACCCTTTGAATCAATCTCTTTCCTTTTGTAGGTGTTGGTTGGTTTATCTGATGTGGACCCTTTATTTGAAGGTCGATTTTCCCTTTGGGTGAGATTCCCAAAGTGGCCAACCAACTCAAACTCCTTTTTAGAATGAGGCCCGCCCTTTCTTTGATATTTCTGCACTCTTCCACATACCAATCAACCCATGGAAGTGGTTGATTGACAACATCATCATCCTATATGATTAATTTAGGACCTCATCATTATCTTATAAGTCCTTTGGCACATCATTCAACCCAAATTGCCACACCGCATCAAGGGTTAATCTTTCATAATCCCTTTTTCACACGATGTATTCGTGTTCACAATGGATCCATATGTCTTCTAATTGAGGTATATGAGCACCGAACTTTCTGTCTCCCCAAACTTACCCCAATAGTCAAAGTTAGTTCATGGATGGAAGGTCCGCAGGTGACCTCGGCCATTTCAAGATCCATGTTTCTTGCCTCAGTGGATAGTTGGGCAAGAATACCTACCAATTGTAAAAGGGAAATGCATTCCCACCTTGTGACGCTTATTTTGGATTTTATGGTAATCCAACAATTGCCGAACTAATTATAGAAGAACCCACTTGTCATTGGGGCACCTTGGCGACTTGCTTGGGGTACCTATGAAACCCAAAATCAAGGTAGGTGAATGTAGGAAAATGAAGGTAGATTTATCCCCATTCTTACACCTCTTGAAAATCCTCATCAAAAATATTCCAATTATATAGCTCCTTGTCAAGTGATAAAGGACAACGGTGAAGAAAGCATCATTGCTTCTTTAGAATTTCTTGCTCCCCTCATCAAGAGTAAGTGGGGATAAAATTTTTATATTTGGGATGTGTCATGAACACCCTGTGTGTTCAATCCTGAGAAATCCCCCATGGCGATGTTTCTGCATATACTAGGAAAGATGTCATGTAGAAGGATTTATTTTATGCCACCTTGCCCGGTGGGTAGTGAATGTTGCTACCGATATGTTCACCCCATTGGATAAAATCATCATTTTTCTTGATAGTTCCTATGTAGAAGAACATCCATTCTTGGAATTCATTTCGCAGAAGGAAGACCTAAAATCATGCTCAAGAGTATAATGAGATCGTTGACCTCCGAATGAAATATGATTGATGTATAGTCTTAGGTAGCTTGGAAAAATTCTTAGTCAGGTAGGACTTCATCATGACCTTTGAGCATACTTCCTCTTTTTTATCCCAGTGCTCAACTACTATTTCAGGTGAGATAGTGGTGTAATCTTGTACATCTAGAAGTTTAAACAAGTATTCAAAGAAATTTGGGTCCAGACGGATTACCACCTTATCATCGCTATCTCTTATCAACATAAAGTCCTCGTCGTAGTGGGTTGTTACAGCTAGGACGAATTCTGGGCATTGCATGGATGCAGAAAATTAGTGGCAAGGGCAAGACCACTTTCAAAGATGGCATGCATCCATGGCTTTTATTTGGGGCCTTTAATATTTCCCAGGAACTCGAGAAGATCACTGTCTCGAGATCGATGTCCTTGATATTTCCTAAATAAGAGGTTAAGCAAGATTGGGGAGAAACTCCAAGAAATGTTTACTTTATCTTTTCTTTTCCCTTTGAAGTGGAGGTAGACATCAAAACCTCGTGAACGTTGCGAAGTTCTCGATAACTCAAACCCAAATTTCTGAAATTTTGATTCTTTGAAAACCTAAAACTTGAGTTCTCTAAAATTTCAAATACTTTAATTCTCTCCAAACTCGAATCTCAAAAACCCAAACTTGAATTCTCCAAAACCTGAATCTCTGAAAACCCGAAACTTGAATTATCTCAAATATTTTCCCAAAGTGAAAACTCAAAAGAAATCTCCAAGCAAGCAGCTTCTCCGAAACTTTGAAATAGGAAAACTTTGAAGATTTTCACTGAAAATTTTCTCCGAAATAGTTTCCCATCTTGTGATCTTTTGAAGGAATTCTCCGAAATGAATTTTCCACAAAGAATCTCCGAAATAGTCTCTAGAGGAACCGCAAAAAAAAAAAAAAGTTTTAAGAAACCAAGATAGATTTTGAGAAACAGGGGGAAGTATGAGGGACTTAGAAAGATCTCCATAATTGAAAACATAGAGAAAAGATCTACATCAAAACATGGTGAAAAATAAAGACATTACAAGAAAAATCAGAGAGAAAATAAAAAGAAAACCAAAAGTGAGAAGGAAGAGGAAAAAGACCTAAACCAAAAAGGAAATAAAACCGAAAACATACCTTGAAAAGGATGCCAAAAGGATGAGAGAAAATGTCTGAGCGAATGTGTCAGGTAAAAATAAAAAGTAAAAAATCCATGTTTATATAGAAATCCCGACATTAATGGTAAAAATCCAATCCGTACGGAGGTAGGTGAGAATTAATCACGCATAGAACCTTTGAAGTTTTGAATTTTTGAAAATATGAAAGTACAAAAATTCGAGTTTCGACTTCGGAAAATCTCAAATGAAATTCCAAAATTTAGCTTTAAAAACTCCGAAAGGGAAAAACCCTGAAGTCCGAAAATTGAAAATTTTCATATTCTTGGCCTTAGAAAAATCACTGTATGAGGATTTCGTTAATAACATAAGTCTGATATATAGCCTTCCTCTAGGTAGGTTAAATGGTTAACAAGTGGTTGGAGCAGGGTTCGAATTCTTCCCTCCTTTCTCTCTTATTCTTCCTATATATTGTAAAGGAGGGGCATTTTCTAAGGGGTTGGTCATGATTTCTCTCCTGCCCCCTCTCTCTTTCTTCCTTAGGGTAGAATGTGGAGCTTAAGCCTCCTCTCTTGGCTCTATAATGGAATTTTCTTGCCTCTTGCCCACTGATGATGTATCTTGTGTGACTTATGGAGCAATAAATCTGCTTTTGCGATGCATCTTGACCATCCTCTGCATATTTTATAGTCTCTTCTTACCTCTTGTCATTATAGGGTGTACTGTGCATACTTTGATGTCTATTGTAAGTTTTGAGAAGTTGTGTTCAATGGGTTTTGAAGTGGTGTTCTCGTGTGAACTTCTATCTTTAGTCTATGATGCATCTGTTCATCCTCTGCTTTGCTCACCTCTCTCCACTTCGTGAAGTCGGATCTATGATTAGCCACTTCCTTTTCTGGTGTAACATTGCTTAGTGTAGGCTCTCTTTCACTCTCTCTCTCTCTTCTTGTCTCCTTGGAATGGTTAGATTAGGATAGATGGGTTTTCCCGCACTAGAGTAGCTTGTAGTAGGTAGTTTAGGAAGAAGGAGCTAACCTTATCTCGGAGGTCCATCTCAAGTCCACAAGTCCCACAGCTTCGTATATGGTCCCGCGTTGCACCATCACACCGAATGCCCCATTTCAAATCGAGGCCATTCAGGGGTGCTATGATTTTGCTACAACATGAGATAACTACACTTGCAACATGCTATACTAGCCCAATGATGTTCTTTTCCCAATCAAGGCATCTATCATTACCCCCACTTCACCTTCATCCACAAGCCCATCCACCAAGACCGCCACCACCCCTCCCACATCTAACCCTTTATTCCCACCGCCACCATAGCCTCTACAACAAACTCACTGTCTCACAAGCATGTAGCGAGTTGTCTATCCCCACTACCCACATATTGACTATTGATCCCTTAGAAGGTGTCTTTCAATGCCTATCTCTGGGGAGTACCACCTATATAATATCGACATGTTCATCACTCCACAAGAGTATGGGAACCTATGTCAAGACACCCGCTTATGACTACCGCATAGGCGAGGTTTTTCCTTATGGTCCTCCCCACCTTCACACTAATCTAACATATGGGGGACTTGATATGTCCACCATATAAACCCAAACCTCCATCCCAAACACAATTTTTTTCATCTGACTTACACTCCCTTACTAACCACCACTTTTATCACACTTTCCTTCATCGTTGTGCATGGAAAGGCTTCAATTTTAGTTTTTACGAATAGGTCCACCACACTGTCATCTCCTGTACCACTCATAAACACAATGACCGTAGTGGCATTGGCTTTGATGCACCACCTCCCAAGAAGGCTCACATCAACCTCATTCAGGAAGAAACACCTTCCCCACCTCATTCACCCACGTCACCATCTTCACCCACGGAGTCCATAGATCTTGAATCTATTCCTCTTAACTTTTTTTCATAAACACAATTTTTTTGGGACCTCTGATCCATCAACATGATGGCGAGGATCCTTCTTCTCTCCCATTCCTATATCTTGACATGATCGATGGTGATACACCATCTATGAATGTTGTTCAATGTTAGGACGATGAGTCCATCCTCACCTACCAAGGTGCGGAAGATTCTTATATTCACCGATCGTTAACTTCGAGACACAAACCAATGGCCAAGAAGAATCGACCAATAAAACCTTGAAAAAAATTCTTATGAAAGTAGTTGATGATACTGGAAAGGATTGGCATTCATAAATTCCTTTTGCTTTGTGGTCTTATCGCACTACTATTCACACTTTGACTGTTACCACACCTTTTTCTCTGGTCTACGGTACTGAGGCTATCTTACCTCTTGAATTCCAGATTCCATCTCTCTGCATCTCACTACAAGACATGCTCAATGACGATGACTTTCGCCAAGATTGTCTGGCACAACTTGAGTTATTAGATGAATGTCATCTCAATGCTCTTGACCATCTCCAAATCTACTAAAAACATATCAAACATGTTTATGACAAACGTGTTCATGAACAAGCCTTTCGGTTGGTGACCTTGTCTAGAAAGAAAATCAACATGTAACCAAAGAAGAAAAAAGTAAGCATGGAAGAATTGCTCCTAATCGGCTTGGACCCTATATCATTACCCATGCTTATGGATTAGGTGCTTATCATTTTCCTTCACTTGAAGGTAAACTCGAACTTGAGCCCTCAACGAATTGCATCTTCGACCATTTTATTGTTGACATCAAGTTCTATATCACTTTCTTAGTTGATCGCTCATCCCGTGAGCGTTGTTCACCTTCCATATTACCCATTTTTGAGGATCCATGACTAAACAAGAATTATTTGATTACCCGTCACCTTTCAAGCCTTATCTTCAATATGAGTACCATGGCTCTACTCATAGCATGATTCTTATGGACACTTTTCGTCTTCTTTCAAGGTGGAATCCCATGGTCGCTCATCACTCAAACCACCTCTTTCATAATCAACCTCGTGTGTGTTATGGTCTTGTCTTCTAAACAAGAACCTAATATTCCTCTATAGTCTTGTGCATGACTTAAATGTCTAAAAAAAAAAGTGATGAAACTCCTTGAGTCAAACTTCCAGCAAACGATGACTCCCTCAAAAAGGGACATCTCTTCACTCTATTTCTACCACTATAAATAGACTGCTCCCTTGAAGGACATCTATATAAAGTCATTGCAAAAATGTAATACAATGTTCAGAAGCTTTTGCATCGATTAAATTCATGAAGACCTCAAGGAGATAATATACTCATCCCATATAGAATTCCCACATCGATCAGTCTATTAAAAACAAACAAATGAAGAAAATGATGAAATTTTTGTCATGGACTTGCCTATTTTTGGATCCTGGGTTTCTTGCTAAGTAAACATGTAGTCGTACACTAGGTTACGCTAAACCATCCACTTTCACCTCATTTCCTTTTGTACCCTAGTTTTCTCTCTGACTCAAGGGACTTGCTACAAATGCGACATTTCATGATCATGTGACTTTCTTCACCTTTAGAATAGTCCATTATGCAACGCCTTTAGGGTCTTACGTTCATAAGCCCATCTTTGGTATGGTAGACTCATAGGGTTTTATCAATTAAGTGGATCTTTTACCACCTCTTACCATTCGTATTTCTCATTACTTATTGATTATCCTATATAGGACCAGATCATCGACACCTATATTTAAAACAAATCAACCATGCCTATGACCTACACTCAACCATGCCTATACCCCGACTCAACCATGCCTATGACCTAAACTCAACCATGCCTGTGACCTAAACTCAACCATGCATGTGACCTACACTCAATCATGCCTATGACCTACATTCAACCATGCCTAACACCTACCAACCCATTCCTCTACTTCATCATAATCTTCCCTAGCTTATGGGAGAACTACATTGGCTTGAGGTCTTTTTCGTTGGGGCTATGTAGGCAACACTTTGAGGGCATGGGGCCCTTGGAGGTTAGCTCGGCCACTCTTTACCCTAACCAATTCCCCTTTCACTTTCCTATTCACATTCTACCTTAGTTAGTTTCCATTTTATATCAATAACTAGAAATTAAACCAAACAAGCATCAATTAATACACATTTTTACCACATCATCAAATCATTCATTTATCATTTTCACATTTCCATTATAGCACATATTTGGAAATTTAAACCATAACCTGCATATACATCACCATTTTTCCCCATGTTACCAACAACTTGGACATTAAATCAAACTTAAATCAACCTAACTCAATCATGTCTAAACCCACATGACTCAATCATGCCTAAACCAACCTAACTCCACCATGCCTAAATTGACCTCGACTCTACCATGCCTACATGACCTTGACTCAATCATGCCTAATTCACCTAGTTTCCATCACGTACACACATAATAACAGAAATTAAAAACAAGTACACTAGCCATATATATATATATATATATCATCAAAATCTGTGTGTCCATACAATGCATACTCCGATGCGAATCCATACAAATATCTCAAAACTCTCATATACATCCTCACTATCTTCGGCATGCAGGCCGGTGTATATATCAAAAAAATCAATATAATGACCATCTCCAGTGACTAATCGTCACCCCACCTGATATCCTCTCGGCCGCTCCTCCCCTCCTCTCTGCTCCCGTGTGGTGTTCCGCTAGCATCTACCCCCCCATTCCTACCCCAATCTCACCTAAATTCATCCCCACCCCTCTTTAACCTACATACCACTTCCTACCCTTCCTCTTTCACCCATTTTCTTCCAAATTTAAATTTAATTCCCCCAAACCCACTTTTTACCAACAAATTCACCTAACCAACAAAGAATGAGATCGAATCTTACCTCGTCGCGATGTCATCTACGTGGTGGCATGATCATACCGCACCGGTGGTCCCCCGAACCCTCTCCCACCTCTTCCATGCTGAAATCTACCTCGAATCTCTCCACCAATCAACTCACTCCCCCGATCTCATGGACCCGTCTACCTAGCTCCTCTCACCAACCGGATCTCTCCACCTTAGCTGGACAAATGGCATACCCTCATACTTTCCTCTCGAAAAACACCAAAGGTCAAATGGCTTTGTAATTTTATCCAACGATACAACAAAAAAATGATTCCGTGAATTAAAAAAATTATAAACCCACCCCGACCTAACCGACGACAATCCTATTTAGGTCCTAGCCAACTGACGCGATCACCCTATAACCGACATCGGTCCACCTTGCTAACTATTTGGTCTTGCTAAGCTACCTTTTTCCTTCCACCATTCATGCCAACACATCCTTTTATCATCCTGGACACCCATTGAACAACACCTGAAACCTTCAACCTAGCCCTACATTTCCTTTGCGGTGATGTAGGAGTTATTAGTTTACCTATACCTTGGCCTTACCCATGCCGTTACCTATATACCTTGACGTGAACCACTTCTTATAACCTTTGACCCTACGTACTCACCGCACCTTGGATGTGGTTATCCGTGTTGTTCACCCCCAATCAAGTGACCTTACCTTGGACTTACCCATGCCATTACCTATATACCTTGACCCGAACCACTTTTTGTGACCTTTGACCCTTCGTGCTCATTGTACCTTGTGATGTGGTTACCATTGTTGTTCACCTACCAACCTTACCTTGCCTATTTCTGTTGTGTATCTTGACTCGACCTTTTGTGTATTAGAACATACCTAAACAATCCTCGCATCGACCTTTGTTGTGTTTTACACACCATATCATATACCCAAATACCGGAATCACTTCAACCTTGTTTGGATAGACCTATCGACCTTAGATGACGTAGAGTTTGAAAGCTTCAACTAGGTATCGTGTCACGCTTCCAACATGTGTGTGCGTTCAACTACCACTACCTTCGACCCTTTCCCATTTACCTCGTTTTACCTAATTTGACCTCGTTACCTTTACCCAATGCTCCCATTGATTTTCAACCCTTCTCCTCATTTTATCAAACCACTCACCGCTTCCATCTCTCACCTCATCGGTTCCTAGTTTGAGGGGGTTACCTTCACCCACACTTGGGGAAACACCACCCTCACTTACACTCGACATAACCATTTCCTATTTTTGTTAGTGTTGCTTAACAATACAAGCCACGTGACAAAAGAGGAAAATGTAGACACCAAAATTGGGTGACACTCCCCTTCGTCCTCATTCGAATAACCAACTTAAACACATTCACCTAACCATGACCCTTATACCCCACATTAATATTAATTTAATTATTTACAATTAAATTAATACCCATCCTCACCCCATTATTAATTTAATTACTTTAATTAAATGGATGCACACCTCACCTAGACACCTCACCATAGACCTATTCATAACATGTTTCCATAAATGAATAAGACTTAGTTCAACCCTAAAAATCAAATCCTATTATTCCTCTAACTACCTTCCCGCTCATAAAAACATAACATCCATTCTGATCCATGAATAAATGAACGAACCTGACCCAAATGATGTGAGATCTGCCATTTTTAGTAAACCTAGGGAATCCCACCTTAACCGACATCGGTCATCCCGAAACTGACACCTGGTCAACCAGAACTATCGTCGGTTACCATTTATTCACTTTACAACCTTGTTTGTTGGTTGGCACATTCTAGAATTGAAGAGAAGAGAAGAGAGCTACATGCAAGTAGAACCAAAGTCTTTTTGCACCTATAGACATCCATAGCTAGCACTAGGATAGATCCAGAGGTATTACACTCATGGTAACATTCTAGGAAGCACCACTGCGGCACCAAGCTCCATCCCACCAATCAATCATCACCACCACATAGCCATTGGACCTATAACACCAGTAAGTACATTTATCACCTGTGTTATTTTAGCCTTGCCTTTTTAAAGGTTTTTGTCACATTTATTGTCATTTCCTACTTGCATTCCCTTTTCCCTGCTATTCCTCTTTCCGTAAACCCAACCATTCCTCCACCCACACCATAAAACCACCTATACCCAACCTCTACATATTTCTGAGTGTTCCTAAGATCCCCATATACCTTGTTATACCCTTTGTATTCTTTTCCGACTCGAGCTCAAACCCCATTAACAAATCTTATTGAATCTTATCAGCCTACCTCTACCGGTGTCAATTACCCATAACTGCATCGTTGGTTATTCCTAACCGTGATCAGGTCATACCTCAATCGACATCGGTCTCTGTGTTTTCCAACACTGTGTAAACCAACAACCACCTACCTACCAAAACAGCCCAATCCTTTCTAAGACCACCCGTCTCGTGACCCGCAAAACCAACCGAACAACTCCGCAACCTGCCCAAAGACCTTGACCCACATATTTTTTAGTATTTAATTGGATCGACACTCGATAATGATATAAGGTACCCAAATTAGAAAACTAGTAATAGATTCATTTATGTACGCATTTCACTCATTTCATATTTGTTTTATAAAAATAGTGGATTGACAAATTTCTAGAAGTATCACACTTCCCGCATCTAGCATACACTAGGAAATCCAATGTCATATATTATTTAACACTTCTTTGGTGGTCTTATTTTCTATTTCAGTAGTTCCTTGCAGCCAAAAGGAAGCTCTCACAAATAATCGGATCGAGTAGTCGAACGCGCTCATTAACCTCCAAACCAACACAACAGTATTCCTCCTTAGCCCATAAAACTATCTCTTTCATCACATTCCAAAACGTAGAGAAATGGTGAAACACCGCCATTCTTTCGGTGAAAATGGTAAAAATATAAAAAATAGTGGGAAATTGAATGGTGAATCTCCTAAAACTAGTTTGGAAAATACCCTCTGTCGAATTTTCTCTTCGGTGGCATTCACTAACACACTTGACTCACCGATTCACCACTACGAGTGGAACTTGAAAGTTGGACTTGGAGCTTTCTTATTGGCTTGCACTTCACAATACAAAATGTGAACATATCTATGTGAACATATCATCAATCTCGACTCGCCACTAACAATGGAACTTGGAAGTTGGACTGGGAGCTTTCTTATTGACTCCTACTTTAGTTTCACAATAATTGACATGACCCACCAAACAACTAACATTAGGAAAATGGTATAAGCATGGAGCTTTCTTGTTGGTTTGTGCTTTGGGGTGACTAAAAAGGGATATGTAGAGTCTAACACTCAGTCCCACTATGAAATTCATACTTACATGGTATTTTTAATTGGTTCACACCTTCGCTATGAAGCATACATGAGATAAATATCATTTAATAGAAAATGGTATGTTAAAACCGTATGTACATGGAGCCTTCTTACTATCTCACCTTTCACACTCTGACATGGTTCTTACAAAGAAAAAAATTTCCACATGGAATTAACCAGACTAAGAGGTGAAAAGACAGAAAAATCGAGGAAAATCTTTAATCAATGCAAAATGTATAAATTATTAAATGGCGGACTAGACTTCAATGCTGCAATTGTATACCACCATTTTAGCATGATCCACAAATTAGAAATATTTATAGGACTCTTGAAAGGAATTCATGCTCAAGAACCTGGTATTTGAGCTACAGCCTATAACCTAGCTTTCAAATTCTAAATTCACGAGATCAGAAGACAAAATAGAGTATTAGCATGTTTTCTAAGATTGAGAGATTTGCATGCCTATAGTTGCTCAAGTATTTTAAATTTTATTGCTAATGGAGGCTTACCTACACACTTTCTACTTGGACCAACTCTTTGGAGATATCATTTTTGACAAACAAGTCATCGACTTTGAGCATTATACAACCTTGAAAATGAAGGTAGAAGGAGATATTTTAATAAATGATGATGACGATGCATACCAGGATGAAGAATAGTTCATGGCATATCTAGTGGCCATCAAATAGAGTGGGATTCATAATTTAGTTGGAAAACTAGAAGTAATGCATTATATCGAATTTCTTTAGGGTATTTTTGTTGATGATGTAAGTTGTGTTGATGGAATTATAAAATCCAAAGGAGAAAATTTAATTGCTAATATATTTGAAAAGGCTATTGATGCTTACTACCATCTCCCTAGATCTAATATTCAGTTCAATCAAGAAATAGTGGAACAATGGGGAAAGAGCAATAACCTTAAGACTGTGCTTAAATATTGGGTAGAGGACCCGACTAGTTTCAAGTCCAAAGTCTCAATAGAGAAGATGAATATAAATATTTCAGACATATTGTGAGAGTGGGAATGGCCATAATGAATAGATTGTTTGAGCAGCATATATTGTGCATGTCAATCAAACATGGGTACCCCTACTAGCCATGATCATCAATGATGAAAAGATACTTGATCTGGATGGAGTTATAGCTTTTAACCTCTTCAAAACCTCAGTGAGTGTCGAGAACTCGGAGAAGTGGAAAAATTTCTATATGATGTATTACTTGCTTGATGTCTTGTGTGCGCTTGATGCCAATCTAGCTTGGTTCAACTCTTATCTCAACTTTATATTTGTATATAATCTTTCTTGGTACTTGTTATAACTTGTCTTGGCATAGATTGTCTCTTATCTATCTCACTAGATCATATGATCAAAATAATGTCAAGGCTCAATTAGAGCGATCAATCAATCTCATCACATAAAGACTTGTCTATACCATCACTACACATATTATAACTTTAGAAAATAAAATGAACAAGTTAATCATAACTTTAAATCTATGTCTAATCAATACATATTATATTTTTGTTTAGGAATAATTTTGTATGTTATCTAGATTTTAACCTTTAGGAATCTTTTTGAAAATTTGAACTTTGGTGAAGTTTTCATCTTCCCGGGCCTACCAAATGTTCTAGGTCTTTGTTATATGGCCTCATATGCTATGGGAATTGCATAAAGAATCTACATTCCTACCGCAACACTTCCTTGTGCCTCCTAGAAAAGGTGCCGGGGGTATCATCCTCTTGGTCTATTGGAAATCACTTCGCGCAGTAACCTTTCGAGTTTCATCCAACATCAAAACTGAGGAGGAGATCCGATTCAATATTTTGCAAAGATTGAACTTGCATTTTGTTTTGTTTTCTTCTTAGCTGGAACATTCACCAACCTTGGAGAACCTAAATGTAACAAATAGATGTGTCAATAAAGAAATTATAATAAGATATTGCTTTCTAATTTGTTGTCTGATAATCTATACAATATGAAATCATGTCTAGCCATGTAAGTTATATCACCTTGCTCCATTTTGTTTGCAGAGCCTTTCGTAAATGCCTTTGGATGATTTGAATGGTACAAAGCTATAATTATGCACAATAGTATTACTAAACCCAAACAGATGCAAACAATTTCCAGTTTTGAGATGGATGTTGTTCAATTTCCTCATAATTGACTTTCTTAAGGGAGTGATTAATCTTTATTTAGATATTGCACTTTGTTGGATTATTTAAGTCTTTTCTTTAGTGGCTATTTTCAAGTAGTATTCATTTCTTCTATGACCTTTCACTCACCTACATTGGCTGATAATCTTGGTTGTAGTGTAGTAAGTCATTACATTATTCATCAAATTTAAACTCGGGACTCTCCCAGTGCCCAGATTGAGAAAATGAGAATCTCTTCCTTATAGTTAAACAATCTTTGGATAAAATTATACAGTTTCAACTTTGATCAGGATTCTGTAATGTATTCATGTTTAGTTCAAATAAAATAGTCCACAAAATGCTACCACTCATGATATAAGATTTACAAATGTATATGTCCGAATTTGTAACAAATTTGAAATGTAGCTATAGAACCCTTAAATGTAATGCTTCATCTATATTCCTCCACTTACAAAATCAGTCACACTCCTTATCAACATCAACTAAAAAGTAATAACTATCCCTCTAAATCAAATAACATATACTGTTCGGCATTCATATTGCATTGTACACATGTGATTGCTAGCATATACATTTATATGAACTTGCAAGCATATTTATATTGAGTATATGCATTTCATGCTAGTTACATGAGGAACAACCGTGATATATCCATGGGAGGCAATGTGTTGAAGGAGTTGGGTCTAGAAATTGTTAAAAACCATGAAGCCGTGTTAGAAGAGGAGGGAAGGCTATTCTCCTTTTCAGAAGGACAAACCAGCGTGAGAGGCTTTGGAGGGCCATGATCGCTCTTGCACTCAGCTACTATTGTAAGGATTTCAACACATCTTCCACCCTCATTTTAATGTTATTTGGCTGCCAACTTTGTTTATCTCAATACCCACACACACATGGGTGTATATATAAAAATAACAAAGAATGTTCTATCTGGGATACCTGTTCGCATTTTTCACGTGGGATACCTGTTGTTTTTTCATTTGGATCAGGATAAGATTCCCGATGCCATTAGTTTGTTTGTTCATTACAAATTTGTTTGTTTGTTCAGTACAAATTTCTCTTGGCTACGAAAGAGTTTCAATATACATTGAATTTGTTTGCTTGTTCAGTAAAAATTTCTCTGCTACGAAAGAGTTTCATACCTTGAATTCTGGTCACCATACTTGTTTCTTGGTTCGAACCTAGCTTCATGTGAATTAGGATAAGATTCGTCGTGCCATTTTACATTTATAAGTATAGTTTTGTTTAAGCCACAACTTTCATAGAGTTTCAATATTATACGATGCTCCATCATAAATATCATAAAAACAACAATATTCGTGTGGATTTTAGGAGTGTTTTAATATTATAATATTCTTGGTCATAAATATCACATTCATTTTATAAGGTTGTTTATGTGGGTTATGTAGTATTTGTTGATAAACGTGCCTTCACTATATTATAATGAGAAGTGATGTGTGTGTGTGAGAATTATATTATGTATATATATTTTTATTAGATAAGGTAAAAAACAGGTTTTGAAGGGCTCTAGAAACCCCGAACATAAAAAAGAAAGATAAAGCAACAAAGCACAAAGGTGGACCCTAAAAGAAACAGAACCAACCACAAACCCAGAAAGACACAACAAAACAATCCAAAAAAACCAACCGAAAGGAAGACTCGGAGGAAAAAAGGATCCCATATAGACAAATAAAAGGGCTTGACCATCCAAACAAAGGGAAAACTAACTTCCATGAGCATTTCCACGATGGGATCTAAGGCTCATCCTCTGAGGAGAAATATCAGTTTTTCCTTTCTTCTTGTTAAAAATTGTCTTCCATCCATCCCCCATTAGGATCTACATTCTCATCCGGGTGGATAGGAAGACATACCTCAAGGACCTCATTGTTGTTAGAGATTTGCATCTACATAGAACCGGATGTTACACCGCTGATACCTCTTCCTTCACATAAATTTTAACTTAGGACCAAAAGGGGGATGAACAAATTCACCCATCTTTACTTCATGATTATCACCGGACATGTTTGTAGCTTCTTCTTTAACACTATATTCAAAGCATAAACCACTACATTTTCCGATTTAAAATATTTCCACCACGAAACCCTACCCTTGATCGCTTCTTGATGATGGAGAAATTAGTGGCTAGATGTCCAAGAGCAAAACAAGTTCTGCATCTAAACAAAATCCTTCATAATCTAAATTTTGAGTCCATACTAAATCTTTGACCTTAAGATCCATAGTGGCTGGAAAATCAGCAGACAAATCCATATCCACTAAAATCCTAGCAAAAGTAGTATGATCAAAGGAATCCGACTTGGGATCCACAGCAACAAAATTACCTAAGGCATCCCCCATAGCCTTAAAACAATCCTCGCTCCAGAAATGCAAAGGCAAGTAGGGTAGCCTTATCCATACTAGTCTAATATTGAAAGTTTCAGTCAAAGGATTGAAGGAGGGGAACCAAGGCTTGCAAGAAGAAGATGCTCCTAGTAAGTCCAAACTTTTCCTAAAATGGCTTCCTTATCCAAAGAGCTATCAAAAACACACTATAAAAAACCCTCGAGCAGAGGGATAAATATTGACCTTACCAACTCGTATGAGGCCTCCATAGCTCGATAATCCAGTTGTAGAAGGCGGAGAAGACCTCGAACAACAACCAACAGCACTGCAAATAAGACCCCTATCTTGAACAAACTCGACAATCAAAACCTCCTCCCAAAATAACACCACATGCACCATTTTTGCATGGGCCGTAGGTTTAGGAAGGGACCATGCACCATACTTTGCTATGGTCGAAGGATACCACTTAGAAGAACCAACATACCCCGACCTGCACCTTGCTTAAATCCTCCAGAACAGGGGATCCCAACCCAAAGACACACTTTACTCCGGAGGGCACGTCCCGATCGATTGGACCACCCGACCGTCACTACCACCCATGCCTCTATCGCTTTGAGAGGACCAGACTCCCGACCCGTCATCACCATAGACCCGATCTATGAGAGACAAGCCATCACCATGCACCTTAGGCCCAAGATGACCTCGCTTCAATCCATTCGACCCGGTATGAATGGGAGCAGTCCTAAGACTAGTACTGGCATAAGATTTAAGCAAGAGCAAGGAAACACTCACTTCTGTCCAAACTTCCATCCGAAGCAAGAACACAGGAGGCAGAGGTGTATTTACTTGGAGATTGAGATCACATGCACCCACCACTAGCACGAAATAGAGTCGATGCTATTAGGGATAGGGTTAGGGTAGAACAGTCAACGCCATTATGATGTATATATATGAATTATATGAGTGTGTGTGTATATGTGTGTACAAATTATATATATGTATATATATACAGATTATAAATAAACACATATGTGTGTATGTGTGTGTGTGGATTATATATATCTATACTTATATTCAAGTCAATAAATTTAGTTAAGAAATATATTGAAATAACTATAACAAGATTTGTAAAAATTGATCTTACCATAACATACACCATTTATACAATATTCAACAATTTTCCTTAATAAAAAGCTACAATATCTACAAAATATTATAACCCTCATATGAGACAATAACTAGTTATAATTAACTTGAATAGTCAACTTAAGGACAAGTAGGAGAGGTTCAATTAGGATTCGTTGTATAGATTCATCTCTCACCCTAGATCTCTACGGTTTTAGAAATCCCTTAATCATCTTTACGATTTGCTATATATATATATATATATATATATATATATATATACTTGGAAGTGTGGAGAAAGGCTTCCATAGGGTCTCATGTTTATTTATTTATTTTTCTTCTAACTGCTTTTTGTAAAACATCCTCATTACAGAGAGTTGGGGAAGAGTGTGTGTGTCTACACACACACACATGTCCAAGATGAAAAATATCACATCAACTTCAATAGGCCCCTTATCCATCCATCATAACACACACTTATGCCTCCAATAATACTAGCCACAAATTCATTAGTGGAGCCATAAGTAATAGTTGTAATGATGATCTCTTCCCCATCAAGTCTCGTAGGTAGCCTCGGTAGTGTGACTCATCTTTAATTTTGGTGTCAATCAATTACTCATCCTGTTGTATAAGTCCATGTTGGTGTAATTCTATCATGTGATGTTAGGATGTACTATGTCAACCTAGTGATGTTCCAAAACAAGAAAAGAAAGAAAAATTATATTGGTTTATTTTGGTTTGTGCTTTGGTCTTGCATGTGTGGGTGTTATATTTAAGTGAGGAGAATCGATGAATGACTACCTAAGTTTTCATCGATTACTTTTTAAACCCATTTCGTTGCCATTTTGGCTAAAATGAGCAGTTTTGTAACATTGTGACTACAACATGGAAATTTGGATCCCTCTAGCTAAATAATTAATTGATAAACTAAACGATACACTCACATGAATATACATAACCTCCATTTAAATTATTTGCATAGAGAATTTTATTTTAAATAATATTGTGTTTCTCTCTATCTATATAGGGGGCCTTGAGGGTGATTTTGAGTGACCCACCTCACTATGGCCTTGAACTATAGTAATCAACTCCGGCCATCTAATCTAAACTATAGGGGGTTGAGCCCCCGAGGTATCCTACCCGACCACAATGCTTGGATGGGTCCTCGGCCTTAAATACTGAAGTCAGCCTTGAAAATGTAATTAAAATTAAAATGTAATCTATACCCTCTCAAATGCATGTAACTTAGAGTCCGATATCATTTTCAATGATAAATATGTGTGCGTGTTTTGTACTATTTTTAAGGATATCACCATGCAAACTCTTGGGTTGACCATTTGTTTACTTACAAGTACTATGAAAGGGAAAGAAATAAGAAGGATTCGGTAGTGTTATTAAATTATGTTAGTAATAGCATGTACCCATTGAGATGAATATTACATTTGTTGATGGAAATAATAACCTTAATTATATGTAGATTGATGTATGACTATTATTGCACTAAGCAAGAGAAAACATTAGTGCTTTTTGTGATGAAATGATAACAATACTTTGTTGGAAATTTTGTTGAGATGTATCTTTTTGTGCCTAGTATAATACTTGTAAGTTGCTTGTCTATAATATTGTAGTCATAGTATAAAATATATTTTTATGATACATATTTATTTATAATCACAATTTAACATGTTGATGTGTAATCACAACACCCCTGATTCTTACGCAACTCGAATGAGTTAAAATGTCAAAGTGTGAATTGCATAACATGGAGAATTTCCCACAGAAATCTCTTTAGATGAAGGCCAGTTCCTATTCCTCTATTCTGATACACACACTCAAATTGTAGAGGATCTATCCTAAAATCTACTCTAACTTGCCAAGGAGATAGGGTTAAAAGGATTGCAAGAAATTAAACCTAAGCTGATGGAGGTGATGCACCAAGAGGAATGTTGAATAACTTGCCTTGCATGGGGATAAAATTGAACAATATTGAAGAGGATGAGCATCAACACAGATCAGTTTCTTGTCACAAATTTATTCACCATTAAACACAAAACACCAAAACATGTAACACAACCTAAAATGCATAGTTAACCAAAGTTGTAATGAGAGATCGAAAGATGCAATGAACACAAGAGAGGGTTGAAATTCATCCACAGACTTATATTATTGCTCCACAGATTTGATACAATGCATTATAATGGTCAAGGGAAAAATGCATTTACAACTTGAATGGGAGGTTTTAACTCCACAAATTCACTTGCAGACAAGAGAAGAACAGAGGGTGCAAAGCAAAATTATCCAACTTTTTGAAATGATCCTCCTTATAATATAAATGAAGAATGAGAGAAGGGAGAGAGAGGAATTCAAAATCTTGCTTCAACCACCCAAAAATGCATTAAAATCACTTGCAATAATGATGGGTGCCACTGCAAAACCCATGCCTCTATGTAATTTTCCTTGTTGGGGAAGAAAGGAAGCCCATACCCTCATCATTTTGGTAGGTGAGAAATATGGAAACATCCTATAAAATGACAGACTATATTTCCTCATTTTGAAATACTTAGTCTCACTAAAATTAAGAAAACCACTCACTGTTGTGTAGAGGAGGCTGAGAGCTTTCCAAAAAATCCTATTGCGTACAAATCGATTTCGTAGTGAAAAGTTATGGCCATTTGAAGATGAGGGTGTCATTCTGCAATAAATGTGGATGGTTGACTATGTCTTTTTAGAACTCTGACAATGCATCTCCTCTCTGAAATCTGAAATTTTAGACTTTCGGGATTTAGAACTTCGGGATTTTCACTTCGAAGATCGTTGTATCGTTCATCACTCAAGTTGGCTCGAGAATTCCGAAATGTCGAACCTCCAAAGTCTGAAATTTGGACTTTGGAATTTAGAATCCAAAATCATGTCGCCTGACATTGTTCATCCTTTGAGCCAAAAGTTCGAAATTCTAAAACCTGAAATCTAAAATTTGGACTTTGGATTTCAAACCTTTATTTTTTCGGGGATTCGAGACTTTGGGTTTCAGGGTTACATTATCTGATTGGCACATGAAACCTTCAAAATTCTAAAATCTTGAAGTTCAAATTTAGACTTGTGTTTCAAACTTTTCTTCTCCCCACGTGACATTGTTCACTATGAGCTCGTGAAACCTCCAAAACTTTGAAACCCCAATCCGAATTTTGATTTCGGCTTTGGACTTTCAACTCTGTTTTTTCACGTTCCTTTCCGCCGAGTCCCCGAATTTCGCCCGGCCTACCTCCGAACGACCTAACCTCCGAAGTCTCAATTTCAGACTTCAAAATTCCTTCATTCCCTGAACTAGCTCGAACTCTCGAGCTCCTTTGTAATGCGCTCAGCCCGCTTCACTAACTTGTTCGGCTCAAGCCCAAAACGTGAGCTCCCATGGCCGAGTCGATCCCTCCATTTCCTCTCTGTGAGGTCTTGTTTGTCCAATTTCACCCGAGGGGCAAAATTTGATAACATAACCCACATAACATATAAGCATCATAATGATTTCTTAGTATTAAAGTAAATCATTAAATTTTTCTTATAAAAAAACACTTCTTTTCCAATGACAAATTTTCTAGAGAGTGTAGTGACTTGTATATCACCACCATATCACAATTATTACTAATGCGATTTTATCACAATTATAATTCAATCATGTATTATAAGTAGAAGATAATTGATCCTTGTATATTTTAAGTAATAATCACATGACAAAGGAATTGAATTAATACACAAGCACCGCATGCTTTATTTAGTAGGGGGGTATGGTGAATGTAATCAATTAATTTAAGTTTCTCATTCTCTAGCCTCTTTCCCTATTAAAGCATCATTTGGAGAGTTTTTTACCTTATATATCACTCTTTCCTCCTAATCATTACCAATAATATAGGATCGACCAAATTACAACCCAATGATACATGTATTCTTCTATACACATATATATGAATGTTTCTACACACAAGTGCACACATACATGTATTTTCATTCCTTTTCCTTTCTTCAACCAAATTTACCTTTTTTTGTAGATAGGGTAAAAATGGTTTGGTTTTAAGGGGACCAAAAACTCCAAATGCAAAGAGAGAAGGATATACCCTTGATGCTCAAATGAACAGTGCCTCTACCAAAGGCCATAAAGCACAACAAAGGAAGGATCAACAACCCTATACAAACCGAAAGGATGGCAATAAAGCACAATAACGTGCACAGAGTGAAACATGGTCTCGGACCAAAATACGACACCCCTAGTGACAACAAATCAAAAATGATTACCCAAGAGGTGCACGCCCATGGGATCTCAAGTGCATCTGAAGAGGAGTAGTGAGAGGCCTTCCTTTATTTTTTCTATTCACAACTGTCCAACCTCACTCTTGTTAGGATTCAAGTTTTCATCTGAATGTATTGGAACCAAGACCTCCAAGCTCTCAATGTTCCCAACAATTGAATTCTTCAACAAAATATCTTTTTAATGACTTCGCAGGTCGCTCCCTGAAGGGAACAACTTATCCAAAGTAGGATGAGATAAAACCGTCCCACCAACCCCCACATCACGAGAGGGACCAGGATTCCCTACCTAATCTAAGTCTCACATTTGATTCCTTGAATATTTGAGTAATATTTTTACACTTGAATCGTTAATTAGGCGCGAGGAGGGGCAAATTAACATGATTCAATTATGAGGATGTCAAGTTCAATTTAGATGTGTGCATTTTACTATTTTGCATGGTGTTGTTTATATATATAATATTATCGATAGCCACAAACGCATACGAATGCCTACTTGTAAAACATTGAGGAACGCCATATCTGTTTTACTATACATTTCCACTCGTATTTTGTAGGTGGGATGTTTTTTTGTTCTAATTATTTATGGCCATTTCATAGAATTTATGGTCCATAATTTATTAGTTTAATGTATTTGATAGAATTTTTGTTTACGCATTTATTATTTGGTTGTTGGCTACACATTTCGTGTCGCTTACTCTGGAGTTTCAAGATAATTCTATATTCGCGAAGAATACATACCTTACATGGTCCCATCTTTCATTTGGATTATTAGCATGCTTCAAGTCATTCTAATGCTCACCGCATCGAGCTTTGAAGCAGGGCACGGAATTTGATGGTCTGTAGACCGTTTTTTGGTATTTTAACCGTAAATTACAATTTAATAAAAAACAAACCCGTCAATTTAGCTAGGGAATTTTTTAATAAAACTGTATTTCAGCAAGTTTATATTATTTAAAAACCGTAAAATTTCATAATAGTCAAATATAATATATAAGGTATATTACTATATATATATGAAATCCGATTGGATTTTATTCATTTTACAAATATTCTATAAATCATATTGATAATGATTTTTAATAATTCCCAATTTAAATTTAGAAACTAAAATAAGTTTATGTGAATAATGAATTTATTAAACTCAGAGTTCACACGTTGTCTTTGCTTTTTTCTAAAAACATATAAGTTTCTAATTTCAATGATATTGTGACTGTATTTATTTTCATTTTGTCATTACCAATTGCAATCTACAAGTTTCAATTTAACTTTTATGCAAGTTTCAATTCAAATTTTTATTGTTGTAGGAAAATTTAAGGAATCTTGTTACAGACATCCAAGAAGAAGCTTGAGATACAAACATCAATACAGGTACATGATTATTATTTTGAATAACGTAAATTTAAAATTAAGATTTCAATTAAGATTTTTTGACAATTTAAAATTTTACTAAAAACGTAAATTGAAAGGTAACTATATCACGAAACCGTCATGAAATTTCCTTTTGACAGGCAGGGGTGACCGTCAAATTCCAGGCCTGCTTTGAAGGAGCCCATGGTGCAGCCCAGGCCCAGGTACCCTTTCTCTACTGTGACAGTTCTGTCAAATCTTTCACTTTCAATTCAAATAAACCAATAAACTATTGCCATGTGTGCAGGCTAACAGTACATGATTCTGAGCTAATAGGCCTCATGTGCGGAAGATAGGGGCAAATGCCTTTGACATCACTAGAAACTTCTGTTGAAGCACACTTTTGTTATTCATGTGCGCAGGCTATGGGGTACGCAGAAGCGTTATCTCCGTTGGAGTCCAGCTGATTTTGACAGACATCAGATAATGGAGGGAGAAGATTGCACAAGGACATGCATTGAAATCGTATGGTTGAGAGTTAGCAAGAACTATTTTTCCGATCCTGAAAAAGAGGAAAATATCAACCAATGAAAGGGATGCACATGGATTGTGCTTCTTAAGGAGTAAAATCGGCCATTGATCGCGAAGAATTTGTTTGAGCCGTAGATGGCTTGGCAGTAAATGCAGAACTCAATAGAGTTGGATTTTGTGCTTTTGACGTAGGCATAGCTCTATTTCAACACTTGTTTTGGGAGGTTGATGTGCACAAAGATCAATCTTGTGATAGCTCAGCCTTTATGTGCAAGAGCTTGGAAAATCAGCAAAAATGCCCAGCTCACTTGGTTCGTTTGGACGCAAGGCGCTCGATCTACTGGGCGTTGTTGGAACCATTTTGTGTTTGGTCGAAGCAACATCGCAGGGGAGCATGGGAGCTCTATAAAGTTGTGGGCTTGATCCACTTAAAGTGCGAGACATGGGGTCAATGCTATATAGATTGGAATAGGAGCTCGCCTTTGAAACTTAGCACTGTTAACTCGCCAATGCACAAGGGATCCGAACTCACTCGATGTAAACTCATAGACCGATCATTGTTTGCATGATCAATGCAAGGTAGAGATATAGTTTGTTGGCTTGCTAAATCAACAATTTATTTAATTTTGCTTTATTTATTTGGTGCAATAAAATGTTTCCCTCAAAATGTGAGCATTTGCAATTTCTGTTAATCAAATTTGCAATACATTCCTACATTGTTTACCTTATTTAAAATAGAAAATAAATTACGATAAATTGCACATCATTTTCACTCTATTGCGAGGATTGGGAAATAACTTAACCTAGATTCTGTTTAACTTGTTTTTGACACCTGGATCTTGGAATTCTGTTGATACTACATGCTCCTAAGTTGGAACTCTTTGGTGACCCTTCGTAATATTGTTCACAAACCAGAAAACCTTTTTGGTCATTAGTGATGAAGAGTGAAAATTTGTGATTGTAGTGTGATCTTTATGTTGGGATTTGTGTATTCTCAACTACCGTAATCAATTATGATAGATTTAGTTTGCAAAAAGGATTTGGAAAATATTTCCAATTTATTGTAAAATCATCTCTCCTACCAAATCACATTTAATGTTTTCTAGCTTGCTCATGAAACTATCTTCCTAAAGAACTTTATATATATGAGGCATTTTGTATGCATTTTGTAATGAAAGAAAATATTGAGCAATGAAGCTCTAGAAAATTTTTAATAGAAGCAATATATTTTGCATATTTTTATTTTCTCTTCTTTGTTTTACCCGCATACTTACTTTCTAGTCACCACATCTGGTATCGTAGTGAAAATCTTCAACCTAGCGCACAATTTTGGACCAAGTGAAGGTGTTTCTCGCATTTTCCCATAGGTCACAGTTTTTCTCTTTTAAATCTATGTGATTTTCTTGGTTGAATCTGTGTTTTCATTTTTGGCCATGACTGGAAATAACAGCAGTCTTCTCCAACCCCAAATCCCCATTTTTAATGGCAAAAATTATGATTATTGGGCTATTAGAATGAAAACCCTTTTCTGCAGTCAAGATACCTGGGAGCTTGTCAAAAATGGCTTCCTAGAACCACAAGATCAAGCTGCATATAATGCTTTGTCACAGGCAAACAAGGATCTGCTTAAGGAAAATAGAAAAAGAGATGCAAAAGCCTTAGTTTTTATCTAGCAAGGTCTGGACATGTCCATATTCTCTAGAGTAGTTGCAACCACTAGGGTCTAAGCAAGCATGGGATATTTTAGAAATTGCCTATCAAGGCACCAATAAGGTAAAACTTGCCAAACTTCAAATGTTGAGGAGAGATTTTGAAAATATTCAGATGAGAGAGTCTGATAGTGTTGATTCATTTTTTACCCATGTGATGGGTGTAGTAAATCGATTAGGTCCCATGGAGAGACCTTAGAAGATCAGAGGATCATAGAAAAAATCCTTAGGAGTCTACCAACCAAGTTTGACTCCATTGTTGTTGTCATTGAAGAGTCCAAGGATTTGACTCAACTCATCAGAAATGAGCTAATGGGATCTTTGTTATCCCATGAACAAAGACTTAACAAATCTGGAAGTTCCTCTTTAGAACATGCCTTCAAGATTCCAGCTTTCAGCTTAGCGAGGCGAGAGGAAGATTTTCAAATAGAAGAGAAAGAGGGATATTTCAAGCAAGAGGAGACAAATCTCCACATTCAAATGATCAAGACAACTCTAGATCAACTCAAGTGATTTTTCAAGTAGAGGTAGAGGCAAAAGTTCCTCTCACAGTCATTTTCATAACCAGACATAGGAAGAAAGGTATGCCAGATCTAATATACAATGTCATTATTGCAAAAATATGGGCATTATGCTACTGAATGTCAAAAAAGCAAGATGATTTAAGCAAACAAAGTGCAATTTTTTCAAAAGAATGTAATTCTGGAAGTTCAAATCATAGTTCTATGTTTATTACTTGTCATGTTGCTCAAGAGAGCACAAAAGATGTATGGTTTTTGGATTTTGGTTGTAGTAACCACATGACAGGTTCAAAAGAATTGTTTTCAGCATGCAGAATCATCCAATCAGAGGTAAAACTAGGTAATGACAACAAAGTTTCAGTAATTGGAAAAGGGACCATAAATATTAAAAAAACAAGGAGAAAAGAAGTTCATTCCTGATGTCTATTATGTCCTTGGTTGAAACACAACCTCATGAGCATAGGCCAGTTGATACAGAAAGGCTACAAAGTGTATTTTGAGAAAGGATTATGTATTATTTTGGATCGAAATCCAAGCAACAAGTTGATAGCCAAGGTGGAAATGACAAGAAATAAAATGTTCCCATTGAAAATACAAAGTGAGTTGACCTAGCAGCGCTAGCTCCTATTCTTGTATGGGTCATGGAGATCTCACCGAATGAGCATCTTAGAGCTTAGCAATCGCTAGCTCTAAAAAAATATGGAGTTGAATTTTTTTCCCAAGAATGTTTCTCAAGCCTAGTGGGTGTTAGGCATTCTCCAAGTCAAGAAGGAGATTTTTTTTTTTTAAAGGAGGTTCCAACACCCTAGCGGGTGCTAGGGTTCCTCCAAGAAAAAAAGAAGATCAATTTTTTTCATGAAGGTTCCTCAAGCCTAGCAGGTGCTAGGCATCTTCCAAAGGAAGAAAATTAAAAAAAATCAAGAAGGTTTCTTAAGCCTAGCAGCGCTAGGCTTCCTCCAAGCCAAGAAATTCAAAAAAATTCTCAAGGGTGTTCCTCAACCTTAGCGGGCGCTAAGGTTCCCCCAAGTCATGATGCACAAAAAAATTCTCAAGGATTTTTTCAAGCCTAGCAGGTGCTAGGCATTTTTCAAAGGAAAGTGAAAATAAAAATTTTCAAGGAGAAGGTTTGAGCCTAGCGGGTGCTAGCTTTAAATTACCTATGGAATGTCAATACCTCACTGAAAAAGGATTTCCAAGCATGAAAACTCCATTTGCACTCCAATTCAATCAAGAAAATCAGGCTTGGCTTTAGCATTTAAGGCTTGGACATTTACATTTTAATGGCATAAATTTGCTCCACAAGAAAAACATGGTGAATGGAATACCATTGATTGACCTGCACCGAAAAGCCATGCCAAAGTTGCATTTTGGCGAAGCAACACAAGGAATTTTTTTCAGTTAGAAAGGCATATAGAGCTCAAGAGCCTCTCGAAATCATCCACACAAACTTATGTGGACCTATGTAGACACCCTCAATAGGCGTGTTTTTATTTTTGACCTTCATCAACAAATTCAACATGAAGACATGGGTATATTTTTAAAGCACAAATAAGATGTTTTTGATATTTTTAAGGAATTCAAGGCCCTCGTAGAGAAGCAGAGTGGTCATTTTATCAAGGTTCTAAGATCAGACAGAGGTGGCGAGTATATTTCAAATGAATTTTTAAATTTTCTCAAGGAAAATGGAATACACAAACAACTAACAACTAGGTATACACCTCACAGAATGGTGTAGAAGAAAGAAAAATAGGACTCTCATGGACATGGCTAGGAGTCTATTGAAGGAAAAACACTTGCCAAATGAGTATTGGGTAGAAGTGGTTACTTATGCACCTACCTATCAAGCGGTGCCCAACGAAAAGTGTAATCAACAAAGTTCCTCATGAATCATTGAATGGAAGAAAGCACAGTGTTGCGCACTTTAGAGTTTTTGGACGTGTTGCATATGAACTAGCACTTAATGAATTGATAAAGAAACTCGATGATAGAGGTGAAAAATGCATTTTTGTAGGTTATAGTGATCAAGGTAAATGCACCAAGTTGGGGGGCCAAAAGGGGGTCTTAAGTGGATGCATTTTTCTAAAAAACAAAACTTCAACTTGTACGAGTTTTTCAAATAGTTACACTCAAAATTGGAAGATGTTGTAGAAATATGAATCGTAGAATTTTGATTCTAGTTTCTAAGCTACTAAATTTTATTGAAAACGGATAAGTTTAAATGGGTCAAACAACTAAAATACAAACAGATGCTCCTATTTTTGTTAAAAAACATAATAGAGTGACTTTCGTGCCCCCACCATTTTTTGAGCACCATTTAGTATTTTTGAAAACCCTTTGGTAGAAAGATATCTAGGAGCATCTAGTTTGGGCTCCATTTTTAAAGATTTTTTAGAGAATATTTTTTTATTTATGATTTTTCTAGTACAGAAATTTTATGTTTTGAAAAATAATGGAGCTCCGACCGTGCCCCCTAACTACCTCAAAAATATCGAAAATTAGATTTTTTTTTGAATATGTATAGAATTATGCCTAGTTTGGGCTAGTATAATTTTTTAAAATTTCGATTACCTAAAAAAAGATACACCATGAAAGATAGACATATTTACACTTCAAAAAATAGCTATAAAAAGTCATAGTTAGAAAATAAATAATATAGGAACCTTATATTAGTCGAAAATTCAAAAAGTATATTTTTAGAAAGAAGAGACTCTGATCTACGTCGTGGTATAATTTTTTAAAAATGGATCGATTTTTTTATTTTGATTTATCATAGAGGAAGTGTCATTTTTACATTTTCTTGTAAAAACTCGTTGTTCGTTATGTTTGTGTAGAGTCCATGCCTCGATCCCCGAGGATCCAAACCGGATCCCAAGCCTTGAGGCATGGCTTGGGAAAAGAGAAAACGCAAAATGCATATGCGTTTTCTTTGTTTTATATATTGTGGCCCCCCAACGTCCCTTTCATCTCTTTCACAGAATTTTGCAAACATTACGTTTGTCTGCAATATTTTCTACATTCTTACACGATTTTTTAGTATTTCATTTTGTCCCCTACCCCACTAGTTGATTTTTTTTTAATCATTGGCGATAAACTTCGAGCTAAGAACAAGAGGAAAGTCAATAATAAGACACCAGAGAAATTGTAAGAGAAGAGAATAAAGAAATTGAAGAGAATGCAAAAACTTCGAGCGGACAAGGTACATCCACTATATCAAATGTAGCTAATGTATTAGAAAATTGATATGAAATACATAATGAAAATGCAGAGAATAATGATTTTGTAATGAATAATGATATTGAATTGAATGATAATGTTGGTATGGATGAAGAAATTGATATGAATCCAATTGTTGAACCCTTACTTGAGAATCTAAATGTTAACCCCGAAATTTGTATGAAAACACTAAATGAAGAAAGTAACCTTGTAAACGAATCTTCACCTCTAAGAACACCTCCTTCCATTTCGCAAAGAAAACCAATTCACTTAATTGAAATTGATGAAAATATTATAAAACCAATGCCTAACAAAATGTCTGAAAGAAATGCGAGAAGAAAAGCTAGTGGAATTTGGGATAATTACTTTGAGAATTTAAATGACACATAAAGATGTCAATTATTTTTTTCATTGATGAAATTAATTAAGATGAGACCTATAATGAAGACCACGGGTTAAGAACATCTAATGTTGTTGATCAAAATGCGTCAATTGCTAAAAACATACATAAAGTATACCAAACTGTAGGTGGCAAAAGACGCACCAAAGATAGTAATGCTACATGACGTGCACTAACTAATTGTATAGTAAGTGATAAAATAGTTAATAAACACTTGATTAGAAAAACAAGAAGTGCTTTGAAGCTAAACAAAAAATACTAATGAAATCAATAGAGATATGTAAACGTCTTTAGTTAGTCAATAACAATGACTATTAGACTTTCTCTAGCATACGTCCACAAAAAGACAAGAATACATCTTATATTCTAAAAGAATTAATTGTAAAATTTTGGAATGAAAACACGAGGTTGTCACCAAATAGAAGAGATACAGTAAAAATAAGAATAGGTTTTCGTAATCGTGAATTGTGTGTAAAACATTTCTTACATATGACTTAAACAAAATTGTTCTCTAAGTTTAAAAATGAAAATCCATAAATTAACATTAGCCAAAGATTCTTTGAAATGAGCAAACCCTTTTATGTGAAAATCAATCACTCACGTACCACTTGTTGTTGCAGGCTATCATGTTGAATTTTCAATACATTATGATGTTTTTTGTCAAATACGTAGTGTTTTGCATACTGACATCATGTTGTAGGAGTGTGAAATAAATGTCCCACAAAAATATTCAAGGGAATTTATTCCGACAATATGTTGTGAAAAATCAACAAGACAATTTTTTATAACAAAGCATGTTTGGATGGAACATGCAATGTATGCGGTGGCTTGCCAAATCTGAAAATTTGTGTTCACGAGGAGAGTACATATTCAATAGGAAAAGAATTGGTTGATTTCACTAAATATAAATCAGTGGCATATCAATTAAAAGTTGGAAAAGAATCTAAGAGGTGTGAGCTTGTTAGAAAACAATTACTTGTATCGTAATATATGGTCAAATTCGAGAGGAAATTTTTATGAGTATGCAAGGCACACACATAGAGCTCAATGGTTAGATGAACAATTCAAGTTAAAAAGGACACAACTATTTGTTTGATGAGTTGACTTGCAGAGAATTACACATTGCGAGACACAAATGGAGGTTCAGTCTCAATATTATAACTCAAAGGCGAGTTTCTATTTTCGTGCATATAACATTCATGCACTCTCCTGAAAGCACTGAGCAAGATCAAAAAATATTAAGAGAGTATCATTTCTACATCAGTGATGATCGACACATTCTACAGAATATGTACAAGGGTGTTTCTAGGTGTTTTATGCGAACTTGAATGAGATGAACATTAGTTTCGATCAACATTACATTTAGTCGGATAACTGCACATCACAATTCAAGAATGCACGAATGTTTTATTGGCTAAACAGGATGCACAAAGAAACAAATGTACAACATATATGGAGTTTTACTGAGGCAGGGCATGGAAAATGAGAGCATGATGGTGTAGGAGCATGTGTGAAAAGAGCACTTACAAGAGAAGAGTTAAAGTTCAATGATGGTACTAAATTTATGATGCAAAAACATTGTTGATTGGTGTGTAAAGAATATGGGCCATGAATCTCAAGAGAGATCAATGGTTCATAGATATTTTTGGTTGATAGAGCAACAACATCTGGAAAACTTTGAAGATTGTATAACAGTTATAGGATCAAGTGATATGCACTCATTCTCAGTAGTTCGATGCAAATGCTTTGACTATTTATACTAGGTGCATGACATGTTTTTGTATATCATGCATTGATTTTGTGTGGAATGAATGTGAGTCACAACAATGGGTGGATGAATGGACTTGTAGACCTTTAATTCCACTCGACACACATCAAGTTCCACGAGCATTACAACTTGTAGGGTCTTCAGATCAAATGACAACATCACCTGACTTTGACCAAGTCTTTTATTTAGTGCAACAAGGTACATACATATATGTACATGCCATGTTTTAGATTTATAAATTATTAAATGGTCAACTCTTAATGTATTTATAAATTGATTGAACAATTTTACTTTGTGATACATAGGGCACGTTTTTGTAGTTATTGCGATGGAATTTAACGAAGAGGAAAAAACTACTTCTTATCTCATTGTGTAGAGGGAATATTTTTTGACTTCCACAGTCAATGATGGTGAAAACCTTGAGTATCCCATTGGATCAGTGGTAGTCATTGGAACTTGGCTTCAACGATATCCTATCAAAAACTAAAACATTTGGTTGTTTGAAGACTATGAAGTACATCGGAAGATACTTCACTATTCACATTTGGTCCTTGCAACAAATATTAAATTGATCAAATATCGAGGTCGGGCATCAAATAAAAAATTGTGGAAGGTTTGTGAAATCGAGATCATGAAGCAATTCTTGCTCACATCAAGAATAGAGTTGATCCTTACGGTTCATTGGATTGAATTTGCAAAGGTATGTTCTTCATGAATTTAATTTGAATATTTACTTAAAAGATTTTGTTTAAATTTTGTATGATTTAAAATTCTATTTAATTACTTAATAACATGTTTATGTAGGTTAGTGGTGCCAAAAAAACTTCCACCTTTACGTGGTTGTATCAGTAGAGAATTTATTATTATCAAAGCCAAGTAAAGCTAAGAGAAATTAAATATTAGAAAAAAAAAAAACATAAATTCTCATTTCACCACCTATATTGTAAAAATATCTTATTAAAATTATCATTTCACCACCTATATTGTATGAACCACCTATATTATTCAGGTGATTGGAAATAGACAACCTTACACTGACTCGGTATGAATGGAGATGGAGAAAAATGTAAGAGGCTTTCATGAGGGCCCTAACGTGGAGGTCTCGGATCGAAGATACGTCTCTAGGTGCCATGGAGTTCGAGAAATCACCTTTCAAAGATATGACATGTTTGGGCCTCGGGGCTATTAAGCGACTACTACCCCAGACGGGGTAGCTCAAAGCACGGGGAGAGTAGCGAACCAAAAAAATGCTCCACTAGTGTTCACCTGGCCACCCTGACGTGTTGGCATAGTTGGTTCAGTCCCACGAGCTTCCGTTTGCAAACTACACCTCCTGCACCCTATATTGACTTAGACTGCACTATTTCACGTGTTTGCAAACAATAGCACATCGAGAGAACCGGATGGAGACAGAGAAAACCATGAGAGGATTTCATAGAGGGCCTCAACGTGGAGGTCTTGGATTTGACGAGATGTCTCTAGGTGCCACGAGTCTGAGAAATCACCCGTCAAAGATATGGCGTGTTTGGGCCTTAGGGCTCTTAAGTAACTACCCTAGACGGGTAACACGAAGTACGAGGAGTGTAGGGAACCAAAAAGAATGCTCCATTAGTGTTCACCTAGACACCCCAACATGTTGGTGTAGTTGGTTTGGTCCTACGAGCTTCCGTTTGCAAACTACAACGTCTGACAACCCTACACTCACTCAGACTGCACTATTTCGCGAGTTTGCAAACAATAGCATAACGAGAGAACCGGATGGCGACGGAGAAAACCACGAGATGATTTTGTAGAGGGACCCAACATGGAGGTCTTGGATCTGATGAGACATGTCTAGGTGCCACAGAGTCCGTGAAATCACCCACAAAGATATGGCATGTTTGGTCCTCAAGGCTCTTAAGGACTACGCCCGAGCGAGGTAGCCTAAAATCATGGGGAGTGTAGGGAACCAAAACGAAGCATCCAATAGTGTTCATTAGGCCACCTTGATGTGTTGGCATATTTGGTTCGGTCCCACGAGCTTCCGTTTGCAAACTACAACATCTGGCAGCCCTACACTGACTCAAACCGCAATATTTTGCGTGTTTGCAAACAATAACATAAACGAGAGTACCAAATGGAGAAGGAGAAAACTGTGAGAGGCTTTTATAGAGGGACCCAACATGAGGTATTAGATCTGATGAGATGTCTCTAGGTGCCACAGAGTCCGAGAAATCACCCATCGAAGATATGGCGTGATTGGGCCTCAAGGCTCTTAAGCGACTACACTCGGACGGGGTAGCCCAAGCACGGGGAGCGTAGGGAACCAAAACGAAGCCTCCACTAGCATTCACCTAGACACCCTGACATTTTGGCGTAGTTGGTTTGGTCCACGAGCTTCCATTTGTAAACTACAGCGTCTGGTAGCCCTACACTGACTCAGACTGCACTATTTCGCGCGTTTGTAAACAATAGCACATCGAGAGAACTGGATGGAGACGAAGAAAACCATGAGAGGATTTTGTAGAGAGCCTTGACATGGAGGTCTCAGATCTAATAAGATGTCTCTAGGTGCCACGGAGTTTGAGAAATCACCCATCAAAGGTATGGCGTGATTGGGCCTTAAGGCTTTTAAGTGACTACGCCTGGACGGGGTAGCCCGAAGCACAGGGTAGCATAGAGAACCAAAAAAAAAGCCTCCACTAGTGTTCACCAGGCCACCCCGACATGTTGGCATAGTTGGTTTGGTCTCACGAGCTTCCGTTTGCAAACTACAAGTCTAAGCGACCCTACATCGACTCGAAATGCACTATTTCACGTGTTTTAAAACAATAGCATCATCAGAGAACCGATGGAGAAAAAGAAAACCACAAGAGGATTTTGTAAAGGGACCCAACATGGAGGTCTCTAGATTGACGAGACATCTCTAGGTGCCACGGATTCGAGAAATGACCGTCGAAGATATGATGTGATTGGGCCTCGTGGCTCTCTGTGACTATGCTCGAACGAGGTAGCCCGAAAGTATGAGGAGCGTATGGAACCAAAAAAAATATCCACTGGTGTTCACTAGCCATTTAGATGTGTTGGCCTAGACGGTTTGGTCCCACAAGCTTTGTTTTACAAAATACATCATTTAAGCAGCTTACACTGACTTAGACTACACTATTTCACACGTTTGCAAACAATAGGACAATGAGAGAATCAATGAAGATGGAAAAAAAACCACTGAGAGGATTTTGTAGAGTTCCTTGAGTTGGAGGTTTTGGATCTGACAAGACATCTCTAGGTGCCATAGAGTTTGAGAAATCACCCATCTAAGATATGGCATGATTGGGCCTCGAGGCTCTTGAGAGACTACGCCTTTGAGATGAGGTAGTTTAAAAGCACGGGAACTTAGGGAACCAAAATGAAGCCTCCAAGTAGGGTTCACCTGGCCACCTTGACGTGTTGGCATAGTTGGTTTAGTCCCAGAAGCTTCTATTTGCAAACTACAGCCTCCTCGGCATCTACAAGATGACTAAAACTACATTATTTTGCGCGTTTGCAAACAATAAGCAATGAGAGAACCAAATATCGGGAGAAAACTCTGCAATGAGGATTTTATAGATGGCCCTAACATGGAGGTCTTAGATTTGATGAGATGTATCTAGGTGCCACGAGTCTGAGAAATCACCTGTTGAAGATATGGCGTGATTGGGCCTCAGGGCTCTTAAGAGACTACGCCCGAACGAGGTAGCCCGAAAGCATGGGGAGCGTAGGGAACCAAAAAAAAGCCTCCACTAGTATTCACCACCTCGACATTTGGACGTGTTGGCATGGATGGTTTGGTCCCATAATCTACCGTTTGTAAAATACAACATTTAGCAGCCTTACACTGACTTAGACTACACTATTTTACGCGTTTTCAAACAATAGGACAATGAGAGAACCAAATGGAGATGGAAAAAACCACGAGAGGATTTCATATTTTCCCCCAACATGGAGGTTTTGATTTGATGAGACATCTCTAGGTGTCATGGAGTTTTGAGAAATCACCCGTCGAAGATATGGCGAGATTGGGCCTCGGGGCTCTTAAGCGACTACGCCGGATGGGGTAGCCCAAAGCACAAGGAGCGTAGGGAACCAAAACTAAGCATCCACTAGCGCTCACCTAGCCACTCTAACGTGTTGGCGTAGTTGGTTTGGTCCCACGAGCTTCTGTTTGTAAACTACAACATCTGGCAGCCCTACACTGACTCAAACTGCACTATTTCGCAAAAATAATAGCATAACGAGAGAACCTGATGGACACGGATAAAACTGCGATAGGATTTCATAGAGGCCCCGATGTGAAGGTCTTAGATCTGACGAGACATCTCTAGGTGCCACGAGTCTGAGAAATCACCTATCGAAGATATAGCATGTTTTGGCCTTAGGGCTCTTAAGGGACTACGCCCAGACGAGGTAGCCCTCAAAGCATGTGTAGCATAGGGAACCAAAACGAAGACTCTACTAGTGGTCACCAAACAATACGGACGTGTTTTCTGAGATGGTTTGGTATTGTAAGCTACCATTTGCAAAATATAGCATCTATGAACAACCTTACACCGACTCAAATCGTACTACTTCGCGTGTTTGCAAACAATAGGACAATGAGAGAACCAGGATGGATATGGATAAAACCTTGAGAGAGGCTTTCATAGGGCCACACAAAAAAAATTTCCATGTTAATACCGTTTAAGAGCTTCAAACTTTTATTGAATGACTATAGAAATCTAACCTAAATAGTCGAGTAATAGATCTAAATCAGTATTCTATTTCTCACATATAAAATGAATTTATTCCTTCAAAAAGAAACTATGGGTGAATGCTCAATCAAAAATTAAATTACAATTCTAAACGAGTTTTAGGCTTAATTATTAATACTTCATTCTGATTTTTCTTGCACAATTATGCTGCTTTTGGAACCACCTAGTTTGATTTGTGAAGTTCAAGATTTGGATTAATAAAAATAATCAACTTGGCATATTGTCCCTTAAGATTATCCATGATTCTATTGACAACATCACATATATCTTCCATTCATCCAGCTTAAGTTGTGATCCTTCCACACTTCCCATTTTTCCTTTCTTCTACTCGTATCTCCTCTTTAAATTCTTCCAGATGTTTTTGGGTAATCAAATTGACTCTTTATGACTTTCAGGAGGCATTTCTTCTTGAATCATAGTGACATCTTCACCTAATTTTTTTTCTTCATGATGTTCATTTTCATCTAAAGTTGAAGACTGAAAATTTATATGGTCTTCTTCTTTTTCGCACAAACAACCTTTTGTAATGTAAATAAAAAATTCAGTGCTCTTCATTCTCTATTTGATTGAAGATATTCATTCTTTCAAAATGAACAGTTGGAACATTGGTTGTCTCCCCAAAAAACTAAGTTCATAGTCTACATAGTTGCATCTTGTGGAAAATCCATTGAACACATGATGGCTTCCTCCACCCGCTTTCAAGCTACCTCCGGTCAGGCGTAATCCCTTAAGAGCCCCGAGACCAAAACAAGATATATCTTCGATTGGTGATTTCTTGAATCCATGGCACCTAGAGATGTCTCGTTAGATCCGAGACCTCCAGTTGGGGTCCTCTACAAAATTCTCTCATCGGTTCTCTCCATCTCTCTCTCTTGTTTCCTATTGCTTGCAAACGTGAAAATCGTGTAGTCTAAGTTAGTGTAAGGCCAGATGCTGTATTTTGTAAACGGTAGCTCAGTGGGACCAAACCATCTTGGCTAAAATGTCTAAATGGCTTGGTGAACACTAGTGGAGGCTTCATTTTGGTTCCCTATGCTCCCCGTGCTTTCGGGCTACCTCATTCGGCGTAGTCTCTTAAGAGCCCTGAGACCAAAACACCTTATATCTTCGACATGTGATTTCTCGACTTCGTGGCACCTAGAGATGTCTCATGGGATCCAAAACTCCATGTTGAAGACCTCTATACAAATCTCTCTGGTTTTCTCCATCTCCATCCGGTTCTCTCTCATTGTCTAATTGTTTGTAAACACGCGAAATAGTGTAGTCTAAGTTAGTACAAGTTGCTAGATGTTGTATTTTGCAAATGGTAGCTCAGGGACCAAACCATCTAGGCCAACATGTCTATATGGCCTGGTGAACACTAGTGGAGGCTTTGTTTGGTTCCCTACACTCCCGTGCTTTCTGAGCTACCTCATCCAGCGTAGTCCCTTAAGAGCCCCGAGGGCCAAAACACATCATATCTTCGACAGTGATTTCTCAAACTCTCGTGGCACCTAGAGATGTCTCGTTAGATATGAAACCTCCATGTTAGGGCCCTCTAAAAATCCTCCCGTTGTTTTCTCATCTCTCATTTGGTTCTCTCGTTGTCCTATTGTTTGCAAACACTCAAAATAGTGTAGTCCGAGTTAGTGTAGGGTCAGCCAGAGGTGTAGTAGTTTGCAAACGGAAGCTCGTGGGACCAACCAACTACGCCAACATGTCGAGGTGGCATGGTGAATGCTAGTGGAGGCTTAATTTTGGTTCCCTACGCTCCCCGCTCTTTCGGGCTACCTCGTCCTGGCGTAGTCCCTTAAGAGCCCTGAGGCCCAAACACGCCATATCTTTGATGGGTGATTTATCAGACTCTGGGGCACCTAGAGATGTATCATTAGATCCGAGACCTCCACATGTAGGGCCTCTACAAAATCCTCTCATATTTTTCTCCATCTCCATCCGGTTCTCTCTCACTATGTCATTGTTTTTGCAAACGCGCGAATAGTGCAATCTCGAGTCAGTCACGTAGGGGTAGTTTGCAAATGTAGCTCATGGGACCAAACCAACTATCATGGGAGGATGGCTGAATGAATGCTAGTGGAGGCTTATTTTTGTTCCCTACGCTCCTCGTGCTTTGCGCTACCCTGTCCGGCGGCGTAGTCCGCTTAAGAGCCCTGAGGCCAAAACACACCATATCTTCGATGGGTGATTTCTAAGACTCCATGGCACCTAGAGACATCTCGTTAGATCCAATACCTCCACATCGGGGCCCTTTATGAAAGCCTCTCACGGTTTTCTCCATCTCCATCCGGTTCTCTCGTTGTGCTATTGTTTGCAAACGTACAAAATAGTGCAGTTTAAGTCAGTGTAGGGCTGCTAGACACTATAGTTTTCAAACGGAAGTTCATGGGACCAAAAACTACGCCAACATGTCGGTGTGGCCTAGTGAATGCTATTGAGGCTTCGTTTTGGTTCCCTACGCTCCCCGTGCTTTCAAAGGGCTACCTCATCCGGCGTAGTCGCTTAAGAGCCCCTGAGAGGCCTAAACACGCCATATCTTCACGGGTGATTTCTTGACTCCATGGCACCTAGAGATGTCTCAAGATCTAAGACCTCCATGTTGGGGCCTCTACAAATCCTCTCACGTTTTTCTCCATCTCCATTCGGTTCTCTTGTTGTCTATTGTTTACAAACATGTGAAATAAATGTGCAGTCTAAGTCAATGCTGTAGGGCTACCTCCCCACGCCTCCCATTCGGCGTAGTCACTTAAGATCCCTGAATGACTAGATTGGCTTAAGAATGAATTTGATAGGGGTATGTCTAAGAACACACGGGAGTTATCAATCACCTAGTAAATCTTTCTTGTTTAGTTCTGATGGGAGTCACTGCCTACGGCTTAGTGACCTTCCATTCATTGATAATTTATGTTATGATAAACCCATGGATGCTTTCAAAAGCACCTTAAAAAGGATAGGGATAGTCATCAAGCCTAGTGAAGGGTGTGATGTGATTTCCAAATAACTTGAAATGCCTACAGATTTAAAGGTAATAACATGAATTGATAGATTAGACAATCAAGAATCATTGAGTGTCCAATCGTAATGTCATTACATCCGGAGACATTCTCAAGCATTGGAGTAATGTATATGGAGAGACATTCTCAAAATATCAACATATGAAAGGCATCAAATTGTGATGACTCATTGTGTTTTAATAGGGGAGAAGACTACGAAGCATAGAAGAATGTAGTAAGTGCATGATAAGATAGAACCAAGATAAAGAGACCATGAGCAAGAAGAAGCACAAGTAAGGTAAATACACATATACACATTGATAAATTGAATGAATAATTACTCAGATTAGGTAACTCTTTATATACATACATTATATAAATATTGATTTCCAAAGTTTGATGCATATTATACATTGAAAATGCTAGTACATGTACATCACCAATAAATGAAAAATAATCCATAATGTCTTAAATATTTCAAGTGCACATCATATTAGATTCATGCAAAATAATCTCAGAAATGTAAGGTCTCATACAAAATTATCAAGTTCCAAATAGTATTTTAATGTGCATAATAAATACAAAAATGCCCAAATAGGTCATATACCATCAAGTTCAAATGCCATATAGGCATACATACAATGCCATGCACATAGGCATACAAAAACAATGTCATGTAAGACATATATATTTCCTACTCATCAAAATCTATCCCTCTCTTGGCCTTTCTCGAAGAAGGCCCTCCCTTAGATGAAGATGGAGATCCATGAGATGACTTTGGATCATCCGAGCCCATGCTTCGAGTCCTCTTCCACTGAATACTCACCTGTAGATGAGCCTATAAATGCAAACAATGTTTTTTTGTCAAAACTTAATTTATATATGTTTTCAACATGTATTTAAGACCATGCTAGAATGAAAGTATTTACATAAATACACAAACTTACCGCAAGTTTTCGATCACGCCGAATTTGCATCTCACGCTCAGATGAGTCATCGAGAGCTCCTGCAGTATGAACGGGGGTACAAAGATGACGAGATGGAGGAGTCTCGTGCCCTCAAGTCAAAATGGAGGGGGTTGAAGTTCCCTACATACACATAAGATCAAAAATCTAACATCAGAATTAGCGAAAATAGAGCTAAGTACATGTATCTACATAATGACAATATTTTAACTAATTTTATCAATATAGAACTATTGTTTTTACCCCGCCACGCCTATGAATCAAATGAACAGGGTTGCTACCTATCATAGGTAACTCCTGCATACACACAATGAAGGACATTATTAACATAATTTAATAATTCTACAATGAAAGACATTACTAACATGTAATTTAACATAATATGAATTACATGAGAAATTTAACAAAATTTATGTGTTGTTTGAATACCTTAGTGAGTTGTTACATAGATGAAATCGCAGTGGCAACACCTTTATCTACTTGTCACAGAGATGGTGGGGTGTCTAGTGAAGTCAACATCTTTATCAAACATGTATATCACGTGAGTTAGATGGACATACAAGAACATACATATATTTGACTTCAAAACTATATATATATATATATACACACACACATGTATGTGAAAATTTTACATAATTAACATTCTAAATTACCTCTGTGAATGTATGTGTATGCATGGTGCTCACCACCTGTGGTCGGGATGAAGATGCACCTCCCGTGCTATAATATCAATGCATGTACATGTACAAATACAATTATTTCAAAAATTTAACATATATAAGTAAATCAGGTACTCCAAACTTTTTTGTAACACACATAACAAAACATAAAAAATTTACCTGCGAAGGTGACGCCAATGAATGTAATCCAAATGTCTCACTCAAAAGGACATCTGACATAGTGACATTATCATGTTCACCCCTAGCACCAAGTGCACCAAAATCAGTACGCATGAAAGTATCGTCCTCCTCGGGCCCCAAACATATGCTACCACATGACGAGCAAAAATGTGGCCTCATGCTAGTACTCCCTGAGGGAATACTCTATGTACCTCCATGAGCATCTGGCTCAAAAATCTCCCTCGTATGTCGAACAAGGGTCATAGATAGCCCCTGAAGTGCACATGGAGTGTATCAATCTCTACTGTCTCCTTCACTGCTTGAGGGACAATCTCAGGGTGAGGGGGCTTCTGTGCAGGGGAATCTACCCTGTTGAATAGGTGCATGTTGTGCACCTAGTCGATCTTGTGCAGATCCTTTTCCTCGGACCCTGAAATCTCGAAATCAAAATAATTTGGATCTCATGAGGATAAACTTGCAATAGAGTTTCCTCATAAAGTATAGTGGCACCTCGTTGTTATTACAAGGTGGAAAATCAAACACCATCCACCATCGGTCCCAAAAATTATTTTTAATCAAATTATTATTGCACCAATGGATGGGAAATCATGTTTACATGTCAACGGAATAGGAAAATTAGTGTGGGGTCCATGAATAAGGTGCATATGAGTTCTTTTGAAATTTATTTTTCTTTACATCCACATATGACAATTTGTTGGAATAATAAACCCTACAACCCTCTCTGTAAGTTGTCCAACGATCAATTTTCCCCATTGCCATGTCAATTTGAACAAGTAATGCCTCCAATGTGTTTGCAAGAGAGGCGCGGTGGGGGTTTGTAGATTGTGCATCCCTCATTGTTTTGATTAAATCCTCAATTTCAATTTTTTTTTCAACTATTTGGGCTGCTAAATCTTCTTGACTACCCGAGGGATGTTGAGCAATTGTGGGAGTGTCGAGGGATGTCAGAATAACAGGGTTTGGTTGTGGTTGATTCCCTCAACCTCTAACTCTAAATAATAAAAATATGTATTCAATTCAAATTTTAATCTATAATTATCATATTTCAATGCAATTTTGAGAAAATAATTGTGCTTACCTCTTCTCCATGGCGCCATCATGCGATTCAAATCTTCCCGACGATCTAGAAATGATCCTTTGAGCTTGAGATCTAGCTGAATGAAAAAACGTGAGGGCACGAACAAGCTTTGAAACTCGTGTTTGAGGGAGGTAAATGATAGAGGCTCAGGCCTCTTTTTTTGTTTATAGTAGGCATAACGCATACGCGTTATGCTTTAGTGATTCCCAAGCCAAACAAATTAAAATGCGGCGTGTTTTAACAAAAAAAAAGTGAGTCGTGTGCATTTTGTTTTTTAAGATTCTTGTCCACTTTTTGGCCCCCCAACTTCGTACAGGCTTACCCACCATTTTCGAAGACCTATAAGTTGTATAATCCCATCACCAACAAGGATATTATCAGTAGAGATGTTGATTTTGTAGAGAATGAAACTTGGGATGGAAGTATTGATAAAGTGTTAGGCATCTCCATAGAAGAATCTCATGACAAGTATGAGGTTGAAGAAAATGGTACACAAAACAATCAACCTTTTACTCCACAAGGGATTGCTCAATAGCAACAATTTTAGTCCACAACTGCTTACTAGGTAAATGCAAATGTTTAACTTCTCTCGAATGCACCATCGGCTTCATTACGGTTCAAAGACCTCTCTTAATAGAAAATTTAGGGACAACTACTCCACATACAATATGAATACCTAGGAAAAATTCAGCCCTGGTGAAGCCTTAAGGCATACAAGAACTTAAGTCCACGAGAATAGTGATTCATCTAATACAACATTTGTGTTATTAACTAATTTTGAATTGGAAAAATTATTAAAAGTTTCGATTTTTTTTTGGATTATTTGTCAATCATCATTCTTCTCAAAGATTTTGCTCATCTTTTTCATCTTAACATCCTCTACGAGAAAATCACGTTTTTTATCTCATTAGATGAACAAATCATTATTATGCTCTATTTGAGTTTAGAATTAATTAATTAATATTTTAAATAATTTCCTCCTAACTTTAAAAATGAATTAATTTAATTTTGGACAATTTAAATAATTAATTAATATTTAAAATGAAAAAAAGATAAAAAGCTTCCTAGATGTTAACGTGAATGCCAAATTGGCTCTCCATTTCTTCTTTCCCGTTTTCGAAAGATTTCATTTTTCTCCACTTGTGGGAAATTCCCTTGTTAGTTTCCATCCCAACCAGATATGAAATGAAAAATATCTCCCATTTTCCCATGTGGAGAAATGGAGGGGAATTTCCATCCTAATTTTTCATTGTCATGGGAAAACAGTTTAATTCTTCCCTATTCCCCAATATCAATTAATGCCCACTACCCCGAAGAAATTGGAATATGTTATTCAACGGGAAGAAAGAATAAGTGGTTACAAAATAAATAAAGCTTCTTGATATTTGGATCTTCCCTCCATGAAATCTACATCAGAAGATATGAAGTTTTTATTTCCAACTCTTTATTATTTCCGTATGAAGAAACATTTTTCGAGAAGGATTTTTCCATCATCCTAAACTTTTATACGTTTTCAGGGAGGTGATACACAAATCACGCAGAAGGAGGTAATTGGTTAAGTCATTATACACGGAGAGGAATATTGAAAGTGTCTTGAAGAGAATATTTCTCGAAGGAAGTCCAGTGTGTAACATCTTCAAAACCTTGCAAAAGTTGAATAAAAAGACAAGAATTGTGTGGAAGAGAAAGTATGGCATGGAGCAAACCCTCTCATTCCAATAGGAGGAATCAAAAGTGTCAAGCGACCCATTGAAGAGAGAAAAGGCCAAAGAAAACAAACAATACGCGAGTCCAAAGTTAAAACAATCAACACACATCTCCCATACAACAAAAAGACACAAAGCCTACACGAAAAAAAGTAAAAGGCCCAAAACATCCCAACAACATTCAAGGAGAACACAAAAGAGTTAATGCAGGTCAAGGATCCATCATGCACGGTAAATGAAAGATCAATCGAGGCCTAACACACAAAGGCTTCGGTCCACGTAGATAGGAAGAGCACTGTCCCATGCAAGGGAGAAGAAAGATTTGTTCATGTAGGTCATGAGGAACAAGTCATGTTGGAGAAAGGTCAAACCAATCACACACAATTGTGAAAAAAATAATAATATAAAAAATTCATCAAAGAACCAATGAACCTAAAGCGACGCAATCAAAAGTAACTTGTAAATTGCATGCATTTAAAGCAGTTTTGGTATCAATTTGCAAAACACCGAGTTATATTAAAAAAAGTCGGCCAAAATAATCGTCAACGGTAGAAAAGCACAAACAACAACCCTGATCCAAAGAGGCAGAGGAAATAAATACAGGTGGCCAAGCCATTGGTTTGAGATCTAAATCAATCTTACAAAAGCAATAACATCAAGGAGAATAATTTAAAAAGTGGCCAATAATTTCTTATTAGAGTCTACACCAACTATCTCAAATTTTTGGCATATAAATTAAGCCCTAACCATTTCAGTGCTATCAAGCACAAGCTTGAGTTCTAGTCACTTAGTTTCCGAGGCCAAATTCATAACATTTTAGCCCTAGGTTTGTAATTTGAGCTTAGTCTCAATATTTAATTATATAACTTCGAGTTTAGAATCGAGCTCGAGCTAAAATTACCACTTTGTAAAAATTTGTAACCCAAAATTGCTCTCTTTATTTTAATAATAATAATTATAATAAAAAATAAAGAGCCATATTTTCCTTATGGATATGGTGGTCAGAGATAGAGATCAAGACACACCATTTTTCGTGCTTTCTTTGTTTTCCTTCAAAATTTGTAATACCCAAAAACCTAACAAATCTACAGAAAAGTCAAAGAAACCTATAAAAATGTCAAAAAAGTCTGCACTTAAATATGAATTCCAAGGGATCATTCCTCCTACTTCTATCAAATCTATGTATGACAATATCACCGACACCAATCTTGGCCACATCAACGTAACACAATTTTGCGATCGGGTGAAATCGAAAGGAAAACCATATTCTCGGGATAGACTCTATCATAGTGGTCTACCTCAAGTAGTAGATTTTCATTTCCCTAAACTGGTCATCGCCTACGTGGAGTATTATTCCCGATCCCGACAGACAAAGAATCTTCAAGGATAATCGTGATCCTTTCCTTTTGATCACACCAAAGCACATCAAAGAATTGCTCAACATCCCTGATTTCCCCGAGAATGCTGAAATCACTCAACAGTCAAGACAAGAGTTTTGGAATGAAGAAATCCCGAGGTGGACCAAGATGGTCAACAACAATTGTCTAGTGACTAAGAGGACTCGTGTTGACCAGTTTCCTAAGGAATTGTACCACATCGAATTTGTGGAGGAAATTTGCGATATGATTAGCCTTCTGAGTCAATTTTTTGGTCTCCCCTCTGCCATGATTTTTCACCCATGGATGTATTAGTTCATCTACATCACCCTTGCAAAGAGAGAATTCGTAGATTGGGCCACCATCATTAGTGACACTCTCCACAAGCAGTTGATCGAGGTGAAGATGACTTGTCATTTCTACATGACATTGTACCTAACCTATGCAGTGCCAAAAGAAAGATGTTTTCAGAGTAAGAGATCACAAGCATCATGGGTCCTTTGAATAGTGTTTTCCACTATTATCGACAATTGAGTTTCAAGAATAGCTCTCATATTTTAAGGAGAGTTAATGATGCTTTCATCTTCCGTGTGATTAGAAACTTGAATAGGAATCTAGAAGAAATGTTCTCCAAGATGCCATGGTGGTCATTTCTCGGTGGGAACTATTTTATATATCTCCCTCCCCGGGTAAATATAGAAAAATAGAAGAATATGGAAATTAAAGAAACTCAAAACCTGACATTTATTTACGCCACTAGTGTGCCTTGGCACAGTTGAAGGCACAAATCAGAAGGTGTCGACACGGAAGAAGTCGCGCCACTAGCGCAGTTGAAAAATGTCGACATGAAAAAGGTTGCGCCTTGGCGCAGGTTGCAAGGCATCAACACCACATTTTCAGCGCCTATGGCACATTTAAGAGTATGTTAACGTGAGGATGGATGCGCCAAGGTGCACCTTCAGGAGGCGCAACATTTTGAGCACTGACACCGAACCCGACAGAAGCAAACCCTGACCCAGATATTCAAATGGCCATAACTTTTCACAGGGAGCTCGGATTCACGCAAGGTTGGACTTTTCAAAATCTTACAAGGTCCTCTATCCAACTATGATTGGATATCTTTAATTGGGTGAGAAAAATTTCTTCAAAAATGCAAAATACAATTCACCATTTTTGGGTTTGCTAGGTTCTCACCTACCACCATAATGAGATGAATTAAATACAATCTGGAGGTGGTTGGGGTAGATTTGGAATTCCTCTCTCTTCCCTCTCTCATTCTTCCTATAAATTGTAAGGAGGGGCTTCTTTCTAAATGGTGGACATTCATGCTTTGCCCCTCCCTTCTTCTCTTTAGCAGGTGAATTTGTGGAGTTCAAACCTCCCATCTAAAATTGTAATGCAACTTTGCCTCTTGGCATTTTGTAGTGTATTGTATCAATATTTGGAGAAAATAATGCATGTCTGTGGATGATTCTCAACCCTCTCTGTGTTCATTTGCATCCTCTTGATCTTTCACTGCAAATTTGGTTATCTGTGCATGATCTTGCATTGCATTTTAATGGTTTGTGTTTATTGGCAAGAGACAGTGTTCTTCATTCCTCGGTGCATCACCTTTGTTAGTTTAGGTTTATTTTTATGCATTCTCTTAGCATGTCTCCTTGGAAAGTTAGATTAGGTTTTTGAGTAAACCCTCTGCATTTTTATGTGTGCATCTCGAGACAGAGGAATAAGAACCGGCCTTCATCCGAGATTTCTTGATTCGCGAGGTCCCACACTTGGGAAAGGCTCCATGTTATGCAATCACACTTTGAGAGTCTCAACCCATCGAGTTGCAAACATTCGGGGGTGCTGTGATTTTCCATCAATAGGAACATGGTTCATTCAATTCCTATCCTTTTCCTACATTCACATGAGCAGATTTTTAGGAACTCCATGGAAGCTTCCTAATTACATCAATAATAAGTGGGCATTAATGGAGCTTGCACGAAATTTTTTCCAAGTTCATTGTCTTCTCAGCGAAAAACATTGTTCAAGCATCCACTTCCCAATCCAAATTGGGGAATACCAATGCATGAATCTCTTCATTGCACAACTCATGGAGAAGTAGTTTTCTCTCATTACCATACATCTATTTGTGAAGAGATCCCAATTTGATATCAATGGATTCATGCAAAATACTCTTGAAGAAACGTACTAGCATAATCCCACCATGGAAGACTTCTAGGCTTTCTTCTTAGACGAACACAAAGTAAGAATGTGAGAATTATCTCGCCTGAACCTTTCTCAGATAAAGGCCTTCCACATCAGAGATCCTCCAGATTCATTAGTAGATGATGGTGAAAATTTGAGTGATCCCTCATATGATGTTGCTACCTTCACCCTATTTCCCTATGTTGATTGGACTAAGAGAGATGAATTTTATCTTAATGGCAAAAGAATCATATCATTCTAGAAAGGAGCATAGATTGGTATAAACAAGTACTTGTAAAGTTACCATCCATACAATTTTATACCTCGGGACCACGAAATTTCCAACATGAGGAGGAATCCAGTCAACTAAAACCTCTTCTCAATCAACTTCCATGCCATCAACCCATACACATCAAGCAAGGAGAGAATGGTTTCCCAAATCCACTTCTCCAAAGAATATGTCATGAGGAGAAACATCCAAGGGTCCTGGCCCTATTGAAGGAAGAGAACGTGTCTCGAGGTTTTCCACTTCAAGTAGAGACTCATCTACTCACGTTACTAATAGTTCAAGGAAGCTCATCATAAACACTACTCAGCCATGTCATGCAAAAAGATTCTACTCAAGTGCAAGTGGTCCAAATATCAAATGCTCCTGAACCCCTAGTTCACAAAGATGTTTCTCAAGGTCTCCTTGAGGTTCAAGAGGTTGATGTCGAAGTTATTTCCTCAAGGATTGAAGTTGTGGAAAGAACTCTTGTAGAATCCAATGATGTCGAGAATGATGTGAATTTTGCTTCAAACTCCAGGCTTCTATGTGTAGAATTGGTCAAGGAGACCCCTTCTGGGTTGATTGTGAAATCAAGAAAAGAAAGAGGGTTGTCAAGGTGATCAATATTGACTTTGATGCTCTTTCCAAGATTTTAAATGATGTCATCCCCAAGATTCCTAAAGTATTCTCAAGGATAATGGTGGATGGAGATGGAAACAAATTCGCATATATTACCATTCCCAAAGACAATAAGGAGTGTAATGCCATGACGCCTTTCTTGCTGACTATGAAGTGTCTAGGCTTGGTCTTAAGAAGTCTACATTGAAAAGTGATACGGAAATGGCTTGATATTCCATGGATATTGTGTTAAGAAGGCTTGAGAAATATAAATATCATAATTCTCAACTCAAGGCCAAAATAATCAGTTGGTGAATTATGTTCAACATCTGATAAATCCAATATCCTCCACTTTTCTAGTACCTGATGTAGTGGATGTCCCCAATGAAGAAACACTCAATCTATTGAAGGAGGTAAACACTTTGGGCCATGTCACTAAATCCTAGCTTTTAGAAATTTTCATCTTTGGGAGAGAGACAATCAAAGTGACTCGTAAAGCTCCATGAAGACATTAGTGCATACCTAGATCCAATCCTTTATTTTAAGGAATATTTTCTTCTATCATATTAAATCTGGATGAGGTATTTCCTAGTCTACAAGAGACGATGAGAATGAAATCTATAATTCTATCCATTGAGGGGATCCTTGAATTTGAATGTGAAGGGACATGTTTTCTTTGGTGTCTACATTTCAAGTCGTGGAAGACACTTCGAAGATTTCATGATTCATTACAAGAGCATATAAAGTGAATCCTTCACTTCACTCACCTCAATTCATGATTTCATATCTGAAATCCCTTGTGATTTTTATGGACGATCTTAATCAAAGGAATTCATCAGAACATGTTGAGGAACAATTCTCACAATTTTTAAGGACATGTACATTCCTTCCATCAACTTCTCCTATACTTCAATGAAATGTTGTATCAAATTGAGGCACTTGTTTGAAAATTCTCGATCGAAAATGGTCAACCTAAATAATATGTCGGAGTTGTATTTTGGAATAATAGGTGTTCTGCGAGGTTGTGCTTCGACTGAGTGAACCTTTTGAATATGAGAAGATGTTCGAGACATTGGAAAGGTTAAGATCTTTTCAACTAGAAAAGGTGGCAGATCCTAATTTCACCAATGGGATGAGAAGATAACATTATGGTATCTAACGAAGTGGAAGAGTCCATTTATCATACGATTGAGATAGGAATACCCCCACCGAATGGATAATGCATTGGGTCTTGTTTTATGTTTTGTGATGATATTTTAAAGTGATATTATTTTTAAAATCACTTTTAGTAGAATTTTGATCACTTAAGTGATTTCTAATTTCATGTTACTTTTTAAAAGTTTGTTGAAAAAGTCAAACTCACTTAAGGTTCCCTAATTTAATGTTCATGTAAACCCTAACTACACTCGTAACCAAATTTTGGGTTACAAAAGGAAATTAGGGGCTCATTCGTAAAGGGTGTGTTTGAGAGAGGAGCAGAGATAATTTTGTGCAAGATTTGTTTGAAGAAATAAAGATTGTGTTCTTTTGTGAAGACATTTTGAGAGTTAATGAAATATGAACTTTGTGTCCCATTCATTAACTCTTGTAGCATGTGATTTTCTTATGTTCATTAGATGTTATTCTTTAAATATTTCATGCAAATACTATCTTTGATCTCATTGTCAACATTATTAATGTGTTGTTCTTGTTTAGAGTGATTAAGATCTGATATCTACTTACTCAAGTGTGTTCCGTTTCATTTATTCTTGTTTAGCTGGTTCAACTCCGTTTTATTTGAGTTATTTATTCATTGCTCTTCTTCTTCTCTATGCAATATTACGCTCCGTTTTTACCTAACAATTATACGATCCTTCCATCCATTCCTTTCCGTTTCTTTCCTTCATTCATTCCATTTCCCTCATTCAATTTTTTTTTTTCCATTTGATATCCCAAAACACCCCCACATATAATTTTGAATGTATAGATGTAAATATAGTTTTGGTTTTCAATAAAGGAAACCTCACCTTCATTGAGGAGGGACTTTTTCCCCAGAATGTTGCATTTCATTTACATCCTGTAAATCCATTTGCTAACACTGGTAGAGCTCGGATCTCGTTTCATAAATGCTTCCAAGAAGACAAGAAGTCTGAGGGAGATATATGATCAAGCTGAGCAAGATGAAGAGTTATACTCTTATTTTGCATTATTTTCACAAGGTGATCCTATTTATTTTGAAGATTTTGTAGAAAATGAAGAATGGATAAAAGCTATGGATGAAGAAATGGATTCTATTGAAAAGAATCAAACTTGGGACTTAGTCAATCTTCTAGAAGGCAAGGATGTTATTGGTGTTAAGTGGGTCTATAAGACCAAATTCAATGCAGATGGAAATGTGGAAAAGAAAAAGCAAGGTTAGTAGCAAAGGGGTTCTCACAACAACCTGGAATTGATTATAATGAAACTTTTGCACCGGTGGCTAGACTTGACATAATTAGAACTGTCTTAGCCATAACAGCTCAAAATAACTAGAAAGTATACCAAATGGATGTCAAGTCAACATTCTTAAATGGTTTTCTAGAAGAAGAAGTTTATGTTCAACAACCACCTAGATATGAAGTATATGGACAAGAGCATAAATTCTGTAGACTGAAAAAGGCATTGTATGGCCTAAAGCAAGCTCCAAGAGCTTGGTACAACAAAATAGATTCATATTTTTACAAAATGGATTCAACAAGATAACAAAGTGAGCCAACCCTATACATCAAGATGAACAATAAAGGTCAGATTCTAATAGTTTGTTTGTATGTTGATGATCTCATATTCATTGGAAATCTGTCTATTGACTTGTTTAAGTCAGCCATGAAGAAGGAATTCAAAATGACAGATCTAGGGTTGATGAAATACTTTTTGGGCATAAAAGTGACTCAATTTGAAGAAGGCATATTCATATGTCAATCCAAGTATGCAAATGATGTGTTGAAGAGATTCAATATGCTGAAATGTAATCCAACAACAACACCATTTTCCATGGAATGCAAATTAAGTAAAGAGGAAAAAGGATATAAAGTCGATCCAACATTGTACAAAAGACTTGTTGGAAGTCTGATGTACTTGATAAAAACAAGGTCTAGATATCATGTATGGAGTCAGTCTCATCTCAAGGTTCATGGAGACTCCCAAAGAATCACACTGGCTTGCAAGAAAGAGGATACTAAGATATGTTGTCGAACTATAAATTATGGAATTTGGTATGCACCATCTGATGATTTCAGATTAATTGGATACACGGACAATGACTGTGCAGGTAGCATTGATGACAGGAAAAGCACGTCCACATAGGTATTAGGTATTTCATTTTGGTTCAGGTGTAGTCTCATGGGCATCCAAGAAGTAGCCCATTGTCACTCTCTCATCCATAGAAGGTAGTATGTAGTAGCCAAAGCAAGAGCTCCTGTCAAGTAGTATGGATGAGGAGAGTTCTAGCATATTTGGAACACTATCAAGAAGAAGCAACACAAATATTTTGTGATAACAACTCAACAATAGAATTGTCAAAGAATCATGTGTTCCACAAGTGGAGAAAGCACATCGACACTAGATATCACTTCATTAGGGAGCTCGTCAACAATGGCGAGATATATCTCTGAACTTCGCAGTCCAAGACCAATTTGCCAACATTCTCATGAAGCCTTTACCAAAGGATAATTTTGTGTATCTTAGAGAATGTCTAGGTGTAGTTGCATGGTAGTTAAGATTAGGGGGGAGTGTTGGGATTTGTGTAATCTCAACCACAAGAATTAATTCTAACAGATTTAGTTTGCAAAACGTATTTAGAAAATATTTCAAATTGATTGTAAAATCTTCTCTCCTACCAAATCACATTTAATGTTTTCTAGCTTTCTCATGAAGCTATCTTCTGAAACACCTCTATATATATGAGGCATTTTATATACATTTTGTCATGAAAGAAAATCTTGAGCAGCAAAGCTCTAACAAATTTTAATATAAGAAATATATTGTGCATATTTTTCTTCTCTTCTCTATTTTACCTTCATGCTTTCTTTTTAGTCCCAACACTTTAAGGTAATAAATGATCCTTTGTTAAGTGTACAATACCATTTATCGATAATGATTATTGTCAACTTAATCACTAACACCGCATGTTGTACACAACGCCGTGATAAAATGCTTACAAATCAACAATATTTGTGAAATGTTGGTGCCCATAGTTGGGGCATCATGTTATATAGATACTATTGTTCCTCATATGATGTACTCGGGAAGCAACGATGAGGTTCGGAGGTTTTCTTGAACTCCCGTGTTTACTTGTGCTAGAATGCTTCATAGGTTAAATCCTCAAAGATTGCTTATTAGTGTTTACTGCGCCAAAATGTTGCTTAGGTAGAATCCCTCAAAGATTGCTTATTACGTAGTTTGTGTTTCAGTCGTGAGGGTTCAGGAAAAAGAATTCCATGTGGTTTCACTGTAAATATGATCTTGGATTCTCTTACTTGGGGACCATGCTCATATTTGTAGGATGATAGATTATCTAACAACTTGCAGTAATAATATCTTCCATGATAGAGTGTTTTATGCACAATTATAGTAAAAAGTATTGTGTGTCCGAGTTCATACATTATGCTTGTGCTATAAATGAAAGCGAGAAAACGGAATGGAAAAGAATGGAAAAAAACTTTAAACAGTGATAATTTTCTACATGCTTATGTTAGATCATTTGTCAACCATCACCGCACTGCTCCAAAGGCTCGATTTGGACATTCAATGTCAGCATGTCATAATAAAATTACAAGATAGTCTAAAATTTTGGATGTCATTTGGCGTTCAAAATAAATTTGCACATTAAATCCCTATCCCTCACGTAAGTTCGCAGGGGGTAGTGAGTTGGCCGACTGGCACTGGCCCAAGGTTTTAATGGAGCAAAAAAAAGTTAACGAGACCACGTGTCTTATCGGCGCCCACCTGACCTCCACCAACCCAAGTCATTTCAATGCCTCCCGATCAAGTCACAGCCATACCTATTCACATTTATTGTTTTGAATATGCTGCGCCATTTCAAAGTATCTTTCAAATATATATTGAATGCTACCATTAATTGCTGCTTAAATTATATTCATTAAACTATTTACTCCACTTTTTGGCGCCACTGTTCTGTTTTTTTATTATTTTTACATAAATGATTTATTTAAGTATTGCAAAAAAGAACAGTAGTCATATTTCATTCAGTTTTATGGAAGTTGAAGGAGATTTCTGAAGGTTGGCTATGGAAGTTGAAGGAGATTTCTGAAGGAGATTATTGCTCATGACAGGGAAAATTTGGAAATAATCTGTACATTGCAAATCAGGTAAGAACATTATATTTTTTAAAATCAGTGATAAGTTCAACTCATCTTGTTTATTAATTTATTAAGTTTTTGAACTACTTTCCCAGTCATCTATCAAAGTTGAAAGGAATAACAATTCTGGTTAGTGTTTGCAAGATTTATTTGAAACAAGGCTAATTGAAAACAAAGAAATTATAAGTTGAATGGTAATTCAGATTCTTATATCTAATATTCAAGGTAAGATTTTTCCTGAGAGAGTTTTTGTTACAACAATACAACAACATATTATGTTGTCACCCAATCTAAATGATGGAATACGTTATATTTACAGGCTATGGTCATTATAGTGTATAAAACTATGATGCCACATTCTTATGTGCCTACGGGATGTATATAAAAGTAGGTTGTTTTCCCACGTAATACGTTGTTGCGTCAACGACATGAAGTTCTAAAGATTTTTTTGCACATCATAGTATTATGAAACTATTCAAATTTGTTTCATTATATTACTTTAAAATAATTTCAAATCCTTTCCCTCCTACTATGAGTACAGCAATTTAACAACACATTACGTTGTTGCCCGCGATAACGATGACCTGACTCGTTACTAGGCTCCATAAGGTACATGGTGTACTATATAAAACTATAATTTAAGATCTTGGTGCGCCAACAGGATCTATATCTAAGAAGGTGGTTTCTCAACGTAATACGTTGTTTCTTTGACGACCTGCATTTATAAAGATTGTTTAGCGTTGAATAACCTATTAGAAGTTGTTTGATTCAATTAAACTAGAATACTTTCCAGTTCATCCTCTCACAATTTAATTTCGACACGACGACAACGTATTACGTTGTCACCCGGACTAAATGGTGGAAAACGATATTTTTAGAAGCTATATTCATTATAGTTGGTGTACCTCTTAGCTCAGTAGATCCTCCTCAAGGAGCATGTCACGTTCTCATATTCATGTTGTTGTTCTTCTCTACAACCGTGCCCTCAATCTTTCTTTGTATGCATACACCTATCTTTTCGAACAATCAGCATTGAAGTCTGACTTCCAAGCATATAGCCAATGACAAGTACTTTGAGTAAGGTCGCTGACTTCCCTAACTGTCCACATTTACCTTTTAACTCCGAGCTACTATGAGTACAACAATTTAACAACACATTACATTGTTGCCCGCGATAACGATGACCTGACTCGTTTCTTAGGCTCATAAGGTACATGGTGTCTTGTATAAAACTATAATTTAAGATCTTGGTGCGTACCAACAGGATCTATATCTAAGAAGGTGGTTTCTCAACGTAATACGTTGTTTCTTTGACGACCTACATTTATAAAGATTGTTTAGTGCTGAATACTCTATTAGAAGTTGTTTGATTCAATTAAACCGAATACTTTCCAGCTTCATCCTCTCACAATTTAATTTCGACACAACGACAACGCATTACGTTGTCACCGAGCTAAACGGTGGAAAACGATATTCTTAAAGCTATATTCATTATAGTTGGTGTACCTCTTAGCTCGGTAGATCCTCCTCGAGGAGCATGTCACGTTCTCATATTCATGTTGTTGTTCTTCTCTACCACTATGCCCTCAATCTTTCTTTGTATGCATACACCTATCTTTTCGAGCAATCAAGCATTGAAGTCCGACTTCCAAGCATACACCAATGACAAGTACTTTGAGTAAGGTCATTGACTGCCCTAACTGTCCACATTTACCTTTTAACTCCGAGCTACTATGAGTACAACAATTTAACAACACATTACGTTGTTGCCGCGATAACGATGACTCCGACTCGTTACTTAGGCTCCATAATGTACATGGTGTATCGTATAAAACTATAATTTAAGATCTTGGTGCCAACATGATCTATATCTAAGAAGGTGGTTTCTCAACGTAATACGTTGTTTCTTTGACGACTTTGCATTTATAAAGATTGTTTAGTGCTGAATAACCTATTAGAAGTTGTTTGATTAAATTAAACTGGAATACTTTCCAGTTCATCCTCTCACAATTTAATTTTGACACGACGACAACGCATTACGTTGTCACCCGGACTAAACGGTGGAAAACGATATTCTTAGAAGCTATATTCATTATAGTTGGTGTACCTCTTAGCTCGGTAGATCCTCCTCCGGAGCATGTCACGTTCTCATATTCATGTTGTTGTTCTTCTCTACCACCGTGCCCTCAATCTTTCTTTGTATGCATACACCTATCTTTTCGAGCAATCAGCATTGAGTCTCGACTTCCAAGCATACAATAATGAAAAGTACTTTGAGTAAGGTCACCGATCGCCCTAATCTGTCCACATTTACCTTTTAACTCCGAGCTACTATGAGTACAGCAATTTAACAACACATTACGTTGTTGCCCGCGATAACGATGACCTGACTCGTTACTAGGCTCCATAAGGTACATGGTGTACTGTATAAAACTATAATTTAAGATCTTGGTGCGCCAACAGGATCTATATCTAAGAAGGTGGTTTCTCAACGTAATACGTTGTTTCTTTGACGACCTGCATTTATAAAGATTGTTTAGTGCCAATACTCTATTAGAAGTTGTTTGATTCAATTAAATTGGAATACTTTCCAGTTCATCCTCTCACAATTTAATTTCGACACGACGACAACGCATTACGTTGTCACCCGGGCTAAACGGTGGAAAACGATATTCTTAGAAGCTATATTCATTATAGTTGGTGTACCTCTTAGCTCGGTAGATCCTCCTCAAGGAGCATGTCACGTTCTCATATTCATGTTGTTGTTCTTCTCTACCACCGTGCCCTCAATCTTTCTTTGTATGCATACACCTATCTTTTCGAGCAATCAGCATTGAAGTCTGACTTCCAAGCATACAGCCAATGACAAGTACTTTGAGTAAGGTCGATGACTGCCCTAACTGTCCACATTTACCTTTTAACTCCGAGCTACTATGAGTACAACAATTTAACAACACATTACGTTGTTGCCCGCGATAACGATGACCTGACTCGTTACTAGGCTCCATAAGGTACATGGTGTACTGTATAAAACTATAATTTAAGATCTTGGTGCGCCAACAGGATCTATATCTAAGAAGGTGGTTTCTCAACGTAATACGTTGTTTCTTTGACGACTGCATTTATAAAGATTGTTTAGCACCGAATACTCTATTAGAAGTTGTTTGATTCAATTAAATCGGAATACTTTCTAGTTCATCCTCTCACAATTTAATTTCGACACGACGACAACGCATTACGTTGTCACCCGGCTAAACGGTGGAAAACGATATTCTTAGAAGCTATATTCATTATAGTTGGTGTACCTCTTAGCTCGGTAGATCCTCCTCAAGGAGCATGTCACGTTCTCATATTCATGTTGTTGTTCTTCTCTACCACCGTGCCCTCAATCTTTCTTTGTATGCATACACCTATCTTTTCGAGCAATCAATCGCATTGAAGTCGACTTCCAAGCATACAAACCAATGACAAGTACTTTGAGTAAGGTCGTGATTGTTCGCCCTAATTGTCCACATTTACCTTTTAACTCCGAGCTACTATGAGTACAACAATTTAACAACACATTACGTTGTTGCCGCGATAACGATGACTCGACTCGTTACTTAGGCTCCATAAGGTACATGGTGTATCTGTATAAAACTATAATTTAAGATCTTGGTGCGCCAACAGGATCTATATCTAAGAAGGTGGTTTCTCAACGTAATACGTTGTTTCTTTGACGACTGCATTTATAAAGATTGTTTAGCGCTTCGAATAACTCTATTAGAAGTTGTTTGATTCAATTAAACCGGAATACTTTCCAGCTCATCCTCTCACAATTTAATTTCGACACGACGACAACGCATTACGTTGTCACCCTGACTAAACGGTGGAAAACGATATATTCTTAGAAGCTATATTCATTATAGTTGGTGTACCTCTTAGCTCGGTAGATCCTCCTCAAGGAGCATGTCACGTTCTCATATTCATGTTGTTGTTCTTCTCTACCACCGTGCCCTCAATCTTTCTTTGTATGCATACACCTATCTTTTCGAGCAATCAGCATTGAAGTCGACTTCCAAGCATACACCAATGACAAGTACTTTTAGTAAGGTCGCCGACGCCCTAATCGTCCACATTTACCTTTTAACTCCGAGCTACTATGAGTACAAAGCAATTAACAACACATTACGTTGTTGCCCGATAACGATGACTCCGACTCGTTACTAGGCTCCATAAGGTACATGGTGTACCTTGTATAAAACTATAATTTAAGATCTTGGTGCGCCAACAGATCTATATCTAAGAAGGTGGTTTCTCAACGTAATACGTTGTTTCTTTGACGACCTGCATTTATAAAGATTGTTTAGCGCTGAATACTCTATTAGAAGTTGTTTGATTCAATTAAACTGGAATACTTTCCAGTTCATCCTCTCACAATTTAATTTCGACACGACGACAACGCATTACGTTGTCACCCGGGCTAAATGGTGGAAAACGATATTCTTAGAAGCTATATTCATTATAGTTGGTGTACCTCTTAGCTCGGTAGATCCTCCTCAAGGAGCATGTCACGTTCTCATATTCATGTTGTTGTTCTTCTCTACCACCGTGCCCTCAATCTTTCTTTGTATGCATACACCTATCTTTTCGAGCAATCAGCATTGAAGTCTGACTTCCAAGCATACAGCCAATGACAAGTACTTTTAGTAAGGTCGCTGACTGCCCTAACTGTCCACATTTACCTTTTAACTCCGAGCTACTATGAGTACAACAATTTAACAACACATTACGTTGTTGCCCGCCTCGCGATAACGATGACCCGACTCGTTCTTAGGCTCCATAAGGTACATGGTGTACTCGTATAAAACTATAATTTAAGATCTTGGTGCGCCAACAGATCTATATCTAAGAAGGTGGTTTCTCAACGTAATACGTTGTTTCTTTGACGACTGCATTTATAAAGATTGTTTAGCGCGCCGAATACTCTATTAGAAGTTGTTTGATTCAATTAAACTGAATACTTTCCAGTTCATCCTCTCACAATTTAATTTCGACACGACGACAACGCATTACGTTGTCACCCCGAAGCTAAACGGTGGAAAACGATATTCTTAGAAGCTATATTCATTATAGTTGGTGTACCTCTTAGCTCGGTAGATCCTCCTCAAGGAGCATGTCACGTTCTCATATTCATGTTGTTGTTCTTCTCTACCACCGTGCCCTCAATCTTTCTTTGTATGCATACACCTATCTTTTCGAGCAATCAAGATTGAAGTCGACTTCCAAGCATACACCAATGACAAGTACTTTGAGTAAGGTCGCTTGACCGCCTCTAATCGTCCACATTTACCTTTTAACTCCGAGCTACTATGAGTACAACAATTTAACAACACATTACGTTGTTGCCTGCACGATAACGATGACCCGACTCATTACTAGGCTCCATAAGGTACATGGTGTACTTGTATAAAACTATAATTTAAGATCTTGGTGCGCCAACAGATCTATATCTAAGAAGGTGGTTTCTCAACGTAATACGTTGTTTCTTTGACGACTTCATTTATAAAGATTGTTTAGCGCTGAATACTCTATTAGAAGTTGTTTGATTCAATTAAACTGGAATACTTTCCAGTTCATCCTCTCACAATTTAATTTCGACACGACGACAACGGATTACGTTGTCACCCGGACTAAACGGTGGAAAACGATATTCTTAGAAGCTATATTCATTATAGTTGGTGTACCTCTTAGCTCAGTAGATCCTCCTCAAGGAGCATGTCACGTTCTCATATTCATGTTGTTGTTCTTCTCTACCACCGTGCCCTCAATCTTTCTTTGTATGCATACACCTATCTTTTCGAGCAATCAGCATTGAAGTCTGACTTCCAAGCATACAACCAACATCAAGTACTTTGAGTAAGGTCGCTGACTGCCATAACTGTCCACATTTACCTTTTAACTCCGAGCTACTATGAGTACAACAATTTAACAACACATTACGTTGTTGCCCGCGATAACGATGACTCGACTCATTACTAGGCTCCATAAGGTACATGGTGTACTGTATAAAACTATAATTTAAGATCTTGGTGCGCCAACAGGATCTATATCTAAGAAGGTGGTTTCTCAACGTAATACGTTGTTTCTTTGACGACTGCATTTATAAAGATTGTTTAGCGTGAATACTCTATTAGAAGTTGTTTGATTCAATTAAACTAGAATACTTTCCAGTTCATCCTCTCACAATTTAATTTCGACACGACGACAACGCATTACGTTGTCACCCGGGCTAAACGGTGGAAAACGATATTCTTAGAAGCTATATTCATTATAGTTGGTGTACCTCTTAGCTCGGTAGATCCTCCTCAAGGAGCATGTCACGTTCTCATATTCATGTTGTTGTTCTTCTCTACCACCGTGCCCTCAATCTTTCTTTGTATGCATACACCTATCTTTTCGAGCAATCAGCATTGAAGTCTGACTTCCAAGCATACAGCCAATGACAAGTACTTTGAGTAAGGTCGCTGACTGCCCTAACTGTCCACATTTACCTTTTAACTCCGAGCTACTATGAGTATAGCAATTTAACAACACATTACGTTGTTGCCGCGATAACGATGACCTGACTCGTTACTAGGCTCCATAAGGTACATGGTGTACTGTATAAAACTATAATTTAAGATCTTGGTGCGCCAACAGGATCTATATCTAAGAAGGTGGTTTCTCAACGTAATACGTTGTTTCTTTGACGACCTGCATTTATAAAGTTTGTTTAGCATTGAATACTCTATTAGAAGTTGTTTGATTCAATTAAACTGAATACTTTCCAATTCATCCTCTCACAATTTAATTTCGACACGACGACAACGCATTACGTTGTCACCCTAAGCTAAACGGGAAAACGATATTCTTAGAAGCTATATTCATTATAGTTGGTGTACCTCTTAGCTCAGTAGATCCTCCTCAAGGAGCATGTCACGTTCTCATATTCATGTTGTTGTTCTTCTCTACCACCGTGCCCTCAATCTTTCTTTGTATGCATACACCTATCTTTTCGAGCAATCAGCATTGAAGTCTGACTTCCAAGCATACAGCCAATGACAAGTACTTTTAGTAAGGTCGCTGACTGCCCTAACTGTCCACATTTACCTTTTAACTCCGAGCTACTATGAGTACAACAATTTAACAACACATTACGTTGTTGCCCGCGATAACGATGACCTGACTCGTTACTAGGCTCCATAAGGTACATGGTGTACTATATAAAACTATAATTTAAGATCTTGGTGCGCCAACAGGATCTATATCTAAGAAGGTGGTTTCTCAACGTAATACGTTGTTTCTTTGATGACCTGCATTTATAAAGATTGTTTAGCGCTGAATACTCTATTAGAAGTTGTTTGATTCAATTAAACTGGAATACTTTCCAGTTCATCCTCTCACAATTTAATTTCGACACGACGACAACGTATTACGTTGTCACCCGGACTAAATGGTGGAAAACGATATTCTTAGAAGCTATATTCATTATAGTTGGTGTACCTCTTAGCTCAGTAGATCCTCCTCAAGGAGCATGTCACGTTCTCATATTCATGTTGTTGTTCTTCTCTACCACCGTGCCCTCAATCTTTCTTTGTATGCATACACCTATCTTTTCGAGCAATCAACATTGAAGTCTGACTTCCAAGCATACAGCCAATGACAAGTACTTTTAGTAAGGTCGCTGACTGCCCTAACTGTCCACATTTACCTTTTAACTCCGAGCTACTAGTCCATTTATATTGATGCTAGTGATGATTTGTGATACCCTTGAGAGCTATTTTTGGGTTAATTCTCTTCTATATAGCAGCAGCTGATTTTAAACATTTCTCAACCTTAAATAACTTAGAAAAGATACTCTATTGTCTAATCTTATATATGTATGATGTCGTTTTTATGAGATTATTGATGTCGTTTTTACTTTTTTTGTTGACCTGAATTTTTTTAATAATGATCCTCAATTTCTTTAACATATTGAACATTTGTGAATGCAATTCAGTGTCCTATCATTTTAGCATCACTATAATATAAATATAAAATGGTTAGTGTTATTGTCTAATTGTATAGTGTGTTAGCTTGGGCATTTTTTTCCAAATTTTAATAATTTGTAGTGTTATTAACATCAATGTATAATCGAGAGACTCAAAGTGGAAGCGCTTGTTAGACATTCCTATCCAAACATCCTCCTAAGGACTGTTCTCTGCATTAGATGTTGTTTGGAGCAAAGTTAAAGATAACCGTGGAGTGGAAGGGGATTTTGTTGCATGGATAGAAGTTGACGAGTAGATGATTTTATTAAAGGGGAATGTCACGGACATCATTTCCAACAAGTTATTACAAACGTTGAGTCATTCATCACCCATAAGGGAAAGTACACACCGGGTTCGAATTGATAGCACCATCAGTTATATAATGTATGATGTGGCAATGTTCGGTGATGTTTTTAATGCAGTTTTAAAATTGTTGTTTATTTTATTATGACTCACTTTTAGTGACATTTTGCAGATATTGGTGTAGCTATGGGCCTAAAGACTTTAAAGAAGAGGATGCTTTGCCATATGATAAGTCCAAGGTTCCAACTAGAGGGACGGGGAGTAGACCTGGACGTAAACATATAAAATGTGGTTGCCAATGCAATTTTAATGTGCGAATTCTTATGAAAAGAAGTGAATATGCACTTATCACATATCCTCAGATGGATCATGTGGATAACAACAATCATATATGCCATGGCCAAAAAAATCACAAATTTGAAGGGACACGAGCTTATTATGCGCCACATATTAGTAAGGAATTGCAAGAATGGGTAGAAAAGTTATTGTTATTAGGAATGCCAGCTGATATTGTGTTGCAAAAGCACCGTGAAATGGTTCATGAGAAGCTAGCCTTGTTTGATGGGCAAACAAAACGTGATGATTTCTTGTCTTCACATGATGTTCATAATATTGATACAAAAATAAAAGCAGCAAAGTACATGTATGACAGAAATGATGCCCAAAGTGTGAGAGTATGGCAAGATCAAAATCCAAATATATGTTTTGAATACCAAGAGTATGAAGGAAACGTTGAGGAAGATGGTCACGTGCCGTTTATCATGGGCATTCAAATGCCGCAACAACTTGAGTGGATGTTAAAATATGGCCATAACAACATACTTGCAATGGACGCCACTTTTGGGACCAATGGAATGAAGGTATTCTCTTTTACATAATCTTATCAATAAAAAAATTCTGCAAAAAATATGTTACATTTTCTTACCAATAATCTACTAATTCACATTGTTATTGCATTGCCAACTCTCCATAGTTCAAACTCTATACCATCCTCGCATTCGATTCCAAACACATGGGCCTACCAGTTGCATGGGTTATAATGTCAAGAGCTACAACTAGCGACTTAACCCAATGGATGAAAAAGCTGGTGAATAGAGCACATGCTCATATGCTTGAGTGGAAACTAAATGCTTTCATGGTAGATGATGCTACAGCTGAAATCAATGCTATTAGGTTGTAAATTAATCTTTGTGTATATTGTTAGAATATATAAATTTAAATTATAGATATTAAGTTTGCTATCAAATTTTTAAGATTCTAATACAATTCATTTTCAAATACAGAGAAGTTTTTGGGTGTGAAGTATACTTATGCAGCTGGCATGTACGGAGGGCATGGTTGAAGAATCTTGTTGCCAAGGTTAAGGAAGATCAAAAAAGACGTGTAATGTTTAATAGGTTGGGGGAAATTATGCACCATTCAAATAATGAGGAGAGTGCTATTCAAATGGCACAAGATTTTGTTACAGATTTTGCGGACGAGATAAAATTTATTAAATATTGGCAGGAACACTGGCTTCTAAGAATTGGAATGTGGGTGAGACATCTACGGACTTTAAAGCATGTTGGGCAAGAAACAAATGCTGCAATAGAGGCATATCACTCTATACTTAAGAGTAAGTGGTTATCCTCCATTCGAAAAGCATCTCATCGCAGGGTTGACTGGCTGATACATCAGTTAATCACAGTTGTTTTTATATATTATTGGTGGAGTCAATGTTGTAAGGAAAGTGGGTTCTACCGTAACTTCAAAGTGGAGAAACTAGAAAATAACCAATGGCTGCATGCACAATCCATTCCTGATTATTATGTCACCTTCCATACCTCTGACCCACGGTTAGCATGGGTTCGTAGCCAGACGGATGATACTTGTCACTATGAAGTATGGTATCAAACCCCACATTTGGCAATGTGTGGATGTGGAGTGTCAAAGAATGGGTACTTATGTAAGCACGTAATTAAAGTGAATATGATGAAACAGAATTCAGCGAGAGAAAACTTTAATGTTCAGGTATTCTAGGCAAAATGTTTTTCAAGATTTTCCAACATAGTAATTTATTGTATCTAAATTCTATTAATTTTGGTTTTTATTCAAATCTTTGATTTATTATACTAATTTGTAATGTTCTCCAGGGTTTATTTTGTGCTCCAAATGTTGCATGTGGAGATGAACATGTGGTTGATGATCCTTTTGGTCAAGCATGGAATCCTCCAAACACCTGTGAAGACTCTATGCATGTTTTGCAACAAGATAAACATGTTATAAATGAAGAAGATGAACACTTGAGCCCACAAGTGAGAAGGATCAGAAAAATAGTAGATAACAGTCTTGTTGGTCCTCTAAACAAGTCATTTCTTAATTTATTAGAGAATACACTTGTGGAAACAACAAACCGATTGAGGGGAAGCCAAATATCTTCTATATTAGGTGTGCAACATCCTGAGGCACAACCGTTTAGACCCGTAGATGATGGATTCAACAATACACTTCATCGAGAGAGAGATTTTATAGAGAAGATGTTGAATCGAAGGCGCCCATGTCCAACAAATAGGAAAGCTAGTTTTCCTATTGTAAAAAAGAGTCGTGTATCACGTCGACTAACATGGGAGGATGAATTAAAAAGAGCTGCAGAACGAGATAGGGAAAGGGGGCTTGTTGAAGAACTTGAAGATGAGACCAACACAAATGGAATTTAAGGGTAATTTTAGATTGCAGCGCTTCAACAACATATTATGTTGTTACCCTTGAGAAATGATGAACAAACACATTATTAGTTTACAAGATATGCTCATTATAATATCCAAAACTGTGATACCATCTTTTTATGCTCCTACATGATCTATACCAAAGTAGGTTATTTCTCAACGTAATACGTTGTTGCCTCAACAAAATGGATTTTTAATGTTTATTTTGCATTTTATAATGTTATGTATCTATTCAAGGTTGTTTAATTCAATCACTTTGTAATAATTTCCCACTTATGCCCTTCTACTTTAATTAAAATAGTTCAACAACGTATTGTGTTGTCATCCGTAATAAATGATGCAAGTTTCAATATTTATACAAATTTGTCACTTTAAAATACTTATGCTTTAAATAATTTGACAGTCTTTGATGTTTCTAAGAATGCATTATTGGGATCCATGCCGTCTGTATGGCCTTCTACTCTAGAAGTATTGATGCTAAATGACAATTCCCTGATTGGCAATATTCCTCCAAGTTTGAGCAACTTGACTGGTCTTGTAAAGTTAAATTTGGCAAACAACAAATTAAACGGAGTCATTCCACCAAGCTTGGCTGATATTCTTCAACTTCTAGTATTGAACTTGGGAGATAATGGTCTGGAAGGAAGCATACCTTGTGGGCTATGCCCCTTGTCCTTGATTGTACACAATAATAAGCTAAGTGGAAGATTCCCTTCCCCAATAGTAAATTGTACAAAACTACAAACACTTGATATTGGGCACAATTCATTCACAGGGCATATTTCAAAGTCAATCGGAAATCTTTCATACCTTCAAGTGCTACTGATGAAGAACAATCATTTCAGAGGTAGCATTCCTTCTGAGAAATTGGCAAGTTGAAGCAACTCCATATCTTAGATCTCTCCGCCAATAGTTTGTCAGGGTGTATTCCTCATAGCATTGTATCTCTGCAAGCAATGACTGTGGTAGAAAGTGGACATAGGATGAAAAGAAGGTATCCACTTGGACCTCTTAATGAACCATATGCTTATCATGATGAGTTGAATATGACTTCCAAAGGCATAGAGCAACACTATCCATATATTCTATCCACTCTATCATGCATAGATCTCTCAAGAAATCAATTGAATGGAGTTCTTCCTTATGATTTTGGAAAGTTGAAAGGGTTGAAGTCTCTCAATCTATCCATGAACAATTTCAGTGGGACGCTTCCAAGTAGTTTGGGAGAAATGAGTGATCTGGAATCACTGGACCTTTCTAGAAACATGTTTTCTGGATATATTCCAAAGGAGCTCACATCACAATTTGCACCTCCTCCTCCTGCTTCTAATGAAGAAGAAGACAACAATGAAGAGAGCAGAAAACAAATACCGTGGTACGAGGTAGGACTGGGGTTGTCATATGGAGTAGGTTTTGGTGGTGTATTGTTATTGATTGTGTTGAGAGAGAGCTGGAAAAATGATTATTTCAAAAGGGTTGATATAATTCTGAAGCTTTTGTTTCCTTTTGTTCGCAAGAGAAGGCTATGAAAGGTTTTTTCTCCAGCAAAACCATGCCTTAAGGTCTCATCAGCTGACTTAATCATCTTTCATATTGATCAGATTGTATTTGAAAAGGACTATTACCATGCAAACCCTTGTGAAAGTGTTGCACTTGCAAATCTTTGATATATTTTTATTTGTCTATTGCTTCCAATCTTGTGTGGTGTTCTATTCATATATTTCTTTTATCATATAGCACCGCTCCTTTGGCTAGACAACTAACAATATGCTACTGCAATGATATCTTCAAGAATGTAAATGATTGTGGCCTGCTACAAGTGTCAGCTCAAAGTCTTTATCTGGCACCTGAGTCGAGGTTGAAACATTGACCGCAAGCAAATTTGTAGCAAATTTTATTGTGCTATTTTTTAAAATGGGGGTAAATGTTTAATTCCAATACATGGTATTCAGGGTCAGCTAATAACATGTTCACTTCAGAAGAGTTAATTATACAAGCATAAACAATTCCGGGTTAACATTGTTCACAGTACTAGTCATGACTTCATTAACAAGTAATGGGTACTTGTTCTCCATAGGTAAAAGGTTGGTAGAGAATGAGAAACTCAGAGATTGACAGTGAGAATATATTCTGGAAAGAGAGTGTTGGTCAAAAAGAGACCGAAATTATAAAATAAAAATAAAAATGTATACAATAACTTCATATTAAAAATGTACATAATAATTTCTATATAAAATTGCATTTACAAAATATCATTACATTTGCATCATTTCGACATCCCTTGAAACTCATATACAATCATTAGTTATGTTTGTGGTACTATTTTAGCTTAAATGTGACATGTTTGTTGTGAAAATTTCTGAGGCAAACTTCGCAGCGGGTAAGTGTTTTATTTCAATTTTATTTTTTTGAGCATTTTTCCATGTTCTTTTTCAGACTTTCCTGGGGTGCGCTTCAGTTGCACATCTGTTGTATCCAATACATCTCCTGACTGTACTTGAGCTATATCCGAATAGAAATGTTATTTGGTCTTGTTCGGACCACAAATTGAAGAGTACTAATATGATGAATTTGCTCATTAAAAATGTGATATTTGAATAAGTACAAACAAAGTGAAAGATATGCAACTCCAATCTAGTGACTCGCAAAGTGATGCCTAGCTTGCCTTGCCCGGCGGATGAGCAAGGAAGAAACATCGACACATCCAAAGCAATGAATATGGGTCTTCCATTAGTGTTCTATAGCCATTGCCACTCTAGTGAACACTTGAAACAAATATATGATATTCAGACACTGTACCATTCAAATGAACTTTAATTTTTTCATGATTATCTAAAATTTCAACATATTGCAAAGGTCATAGCAAACTCGATAACTTTAAATACTATTAATAAGATACACGTGTATAGAGAAGGTATGCATAATCCCATTCATCTAATATGGACAGGAAAAACAACAATAATAAATAAATAGTCTCAACAACAATAATAAATGCTATCAATAAATTTGACAGGAAAAACTCATTACATTTTACAAGTCATGTCAGAAGAAGAGCCAAAAGAGGATTTTGGCATAAAATTGGCACTACATATGGATCTTACATTATTTTCTCGTTCAAGGAGAAAAACCATAACATTAAACTTGATTTTTTCTTTCACATAACTGAGTATCTTGGCAATTGTTTTACAAATAATGATACAATTGATTGTAATATCAAAACTTCAACAGATTAAATCTGAGAGCTCTTCAAATTTCTCCGTTGCTTGTTAACAGCAATGGAGTTTCGCGCTTCCAACCATCCTCGAATTTTTCTTTTATTTCCTTTCATCTCATCGGGGTAAGGTGTGTGTGAACTGATGCAGCACTCTTGATATCCTTTAATCTTTTTCCCTGAAATGTTTACAAACAATGGGCATATCAGTAAATAAAACTATGCAAACGTAAATGATAAAATAAGTTTATCAAAATTATAAATAAGATATTGTGTGGTCACCTGTTGTTGGGAAGAATGGATCCTTTCTGAAAGTTGCATCTCAGTATCACCTTCACTATTACGTTGCTACAAAAATGAAGGATTATTGATGCAAATTATTTCCTACATTAACTCGAAGAAAAAAACACAAATATTTTAAATGTTTTTATATTTGACTCCTAGAAGTAATTAGCAATGTAAATCTTAAGTTTACGTAACTTACCAAATCAGATGAAGCACGACCCATTTTATGTATAATTTGCATGGAATCAACAATACTGGATAACTTTTTTACGTTTCTTACCAAAAGCTTATTTGGTTGTTCCTCTTCATTCTACAAACAATCAATTCATATAAATACTATATAATACAATTAAAGAACATGATTGTTAGAAAGAAAGAAAATTATAAGTAAAATGATATTGGGGTAAGGGAAGCTCCTATAACAGCTGCAACAGTCCAAGTAAGGGAAGCCAAGTTGGTATGAAAAGTACATAGTTTCATCGTGAATAATATGTTTCCATCGTATAAAATATTATAGTGAAAATGCAAACCAGTTTTGAAAGATAAATACATAGAGGAATACTGCATAAGAATGTAATGGAAGGAAATGTATAGGGAAGTAGGAAAAAATTTAAACATTAGACTAGAAAGGAAAATCCTACAGTATCCATTTCCTTGTGTCACCTATGCATGGTAAAATCTGAATATGAGCTCTCAAAATTCTATTGAATACTGAAATAAATAATGCATCATTGATATAGTCAATCAATTGGAAAAAAATAATGTACATCAAAACATAGTTTTACCTCAATTGCAACATTGTCATCTGAATATTCATTCATTCGCTGCAAACATGACAAAATGGATAAGTATACTTATACTGGATATAAAATCAATCAAATGTGCTAAAAACACAATAACATCAATAAGAATACAAATTAACACACCTTTGTCTCTTTTCCATCCTCTTTCTGGTTAATTGCCTTCAAGCAATCTTTAAACCAGATGCAATATGTCTTCTTCGATTCACCAACAGTATCTGCTCCAATATGTGGAAAATGCAATGGAGCGTCATCTACATATGATTCTTCTATGCATATGACAATGCAATCCCTTTCTAAAGATCGTCCATGGCATTTTGTTCCTGGTTTAGTTGCATGAATTTTAGCAATGCCAACCTTTTTTGCATGGTCAGGCTCTAGGAACATAAAAACTTTTTCTCCTATTGTGAATTCATAGGCAGCCATGTCCTTCGCCTCATTCTTTGGTTTTCCCGGTTCCACCTCAACAAATTTTGAAAAATCACCACCTCAATCAATGGATCGGCCATATTTTTTCCTTTATGATCCTCTCGTGCTGATTTTTTCTTTATCATTCATATCGCTTTCCCTCACTTTCTTTTGTTCTAATGGAAATAGGTGTTATTTGCATCGGTGGTTCATGCACCCATGCACTTGAAGTGTATGCTTCAACAAAGATATTCTCTTCCTCAACACTCAGCGGTAAAACCCAATTTTTCAAGTGCAACAACATAATAATTAATTGTATATAAAGATGTAGGTATAAATGCCAAATTAGCAATATGATTAAGATTTAAGCACTTAAAATATATAGAAAACACAAATATTTATATTTGTAATTTACAACTGTACCTTGTTTTCCATTGCATTGTTGTTTACATTCTTTTTTTGTATCGGATTTTCTCCATCAACATCAGTTGAGTCCTATTCATGCATTCAAGTCATGAAAAGTGTGAGAATCGCATTTACACAAGATTTCAACATGTTAATGAATGAAAAATGACACTTTATTATTCCAACAATGCTACTAATGTTTTTAATGAAAGCATGTTTCCTTACATGATCAACATTAATGGATTCTTCTTGGATAATATCCTGTACAAATGAAACGTTAATTTAAAATAACATAAAAAAATGTGAATAAACAAAACTAAAATAATTTTAAATTTAAATTATAATAAAAATGGTAAATACCTTATCCTTTTGTCCATTTAGTTCAGAATTTGTACAATCGGTTTTCATCAAATCCTTTTTATATCAGCGTTTGAAAGGGTTTTTTTCCTTCTTTCCTCCCTCTTTTCCACACTATCATACTCCTCTACAAGCTTGGAAATCAGATCTTTAGCTTGTTGGCTAAGGGATGAAAAATATTGCACCTTTTCTTCCCGACAATAACGCTCAATTAACCTAGATTTGTACATATATTTAGAATTTTTCAAGTGCCAGTCAACACTTCGCTTTGCAACCATATTTTGTACTGTTTTTTTTTGTTTTCCTTTTATACTTCCCTTGGTCGCACGCTTACTGGCTTACGCCTATGTAATGGAGGGAGACCATTGTGATCATGGAGGCGGTGATAGTTGATGTCTTTCAAATGCCATTTTATTCCTTGCATTTCATAGTTGCAACAAGGAAAGACCATGCACTTAAATCTGTCCCTCTTTCCAATTTCTTTTATAATTTTACACTGCTGCAAATACTACAATTCACAGCCAATAATTAAACATTATAAGAAGCAAATAATGAAAATATTTCAGCTTCTCTCATCCTCTTTCATTTCTGAATTGATATTTACATAACTGAACAAAATAAAAATTAATAACAGGGTGAAAATTGCCTAAAATAATCATTACAGTACCACTCCCAAGTTCCAACAATCATGCGTTTAAACAAACAATTTTTTCTTTTGTTCCATTCACAACCACAAGACATGTTTGAATACCCAGCCACATTGATACCATCAAAACCAAAGTAACAGGAATCGGACTCAACAAAAACACGGTGGGCCAAAGAGTAAAAGTCAATATCGCTCTGCCATAAGAATACCTTCCTCACAAAAAAACAGATTGGAAAAACTTTTTAAATGATTTTATTTTCCCTCATTTCGCTTTGAAACTTTCCCTTCGGGCTTAGTGAGGCATGACCATTGACTTAGTCTTGGCTGAGTCAATCTACTCAGCTAATTTTCCAGGTGAGTTGAGTTCCAGTGAATCCTACTGTACCAAACTGCTTAAATTGTGCAATCTCATTCAATCACAATTCTTAAGTAAGATAAACGAGGTTCAGATTGTATTTGTTCATTTTATTGATGTCAAGGCCCAGGAAATCTAAAGTGAAGTTAAGGAAAATGCATGATTATCTTTCTTGCTTCAAAACATGAAATACTAAATTTGTTCTTCAAAGGACCAACTGTGCCCTATAAATGTTACAAAATATATATGACAGATATCATAGAGCTTCCCTGAGTGATAACAGGGGATTGACAGGTTTAGGTCTACTGAACTAGCATCCAAAACATGAGTTAAAATCCAATAGGCCTTGGGAATGCCCTAATAATCAACAAATTATAAAACCACCAATGTTATGTAGTTAAGCCAGGGTCAGATCACATAGATTGTCATATCAACAACTTCCAATCCACCAAAAGCACATAAGTAAACCAAGCTAAACTACCCCCATTTCCATAATGGCAACTAACTGGTGGCGATTCACTATTGCATGAATACGTAGTTGTGCTCAATGGACTATCCTGAGAATTAGTACCTTCTACTATTAAGGCCATGCAAAGACCTCGCCACACATAGTAAAATTTTATAGGTTGGCGAAAGGGCGTAGGACGTAGATCAGATCATCTATAAAGCAAGTACAGATGCTAAAGGATAAAAGTAATAAAAAACTCATAAGATCAGTTTTGGAAAAATTCAAACATTTGTTATTGTTGTGAATGCTACTTCAAACACATCCAATGACTTTGAGACACATGGAAAAGGTGAGAAGAGACAGATCCTAATGAAACTATTTGTTGTATGGCAATGCAGGTAGGCCTATTTGGTCATTCTTGTCTCAAACAAGTATAAAAACATCTCTTAGTTGTGGCTACTTCAAATTTGTGTAAAAGCCAATAAACTCTTTGCATCTAGGACAATTGTGAAACTCAACAAGTATCGCAAATATCGGGACTCAGAGTAACAATTGATGTGTAGGGAAATCCTATAACTCTTTAGTTGAAATTGTTATGCAAATGTAAAAATATATGGACACTAAAAGAACACGAAATTGGAAAATCCTAATAAATCTAAGACATACTAACATAAGTTGAATACCTGAATAAAAGTGTTTTATTCATGCAAAACAAAAATTATAAATAACACTACTTACTGATCTTTGATGTTTGCACTCATTGGATGCTTTATGGCTCGGACTAGGCACCCAATCTTCATCTTCATCTTCCTCCTCTACCTCATAATCTTCGTCATTTTGATCACTACTGTCATCTATGTTTAGTTCCGTGTCAAATTCTTCTTCAAAATCTGAATTCTCTTTTGTTTGATCAACAAATGCTTTTTCCTCTTCAATTTTTTCATCGTTAATCTATGTTTATGTTACAAAAACAAACACTATGTTGTCAGAAATAAGCATTTCATAACACATAATCCACTACAAAAATTATATTTCAATAAAAAACAAACAATCACATTTCCTTACCCGTTTCAGAAAGGCCATTGCAAAGCACGTGTTGTCATCCTATGTTTTTGTGGTTGATTTTTTCCACAACCGCTATTTTCTTTCATTTGATTTGATTTCTTTGTGGTTAAAAAATGCAGTTTTAAAATTAATACATAATATATGGTCATGCATAATCAAAATAAACAATATTGATGAAAAAACATTGTTAAAAGTTTCATCAATACCTTTAAACACAAATGAAGATGTTGCTTTTGATGATTGCTTCTTTGCCAGCAATAAGATTAGAAAGGACTGCTGAAATCCAAAAATATAGAAAGGAACTTCAAATCATCTGGCAGCAATAAGATTATATCAAAAAAATAGAACACAGTATATTCCTGATATAATATCTACAATGTGTACCTCGTGGAAATCCTCAAGAAAGATAAAGTAGATTTTTTTGATCGCTGCCAAAAAGGCCTCAAGTCGTAGCTATTTGTGTGAATGGAAATGATTCCATCATTTTAAAATCCTCATTTATTTATTAACTAACGGCATATCCTTGCTACCCCCTAGAGAAGCAAAAATCAAAAGTTATACTACACAAGTGAATGCTTTCACAAACACTTTCATATTTTTAATATTCGTGAAATGTTATTTATGCTTGTTAAATCATCAGCGGGGGCATACATTGATTTCTTTGCTTTCCCCAACTCCATCGAGACCAACAATGGCATCCGAAGAATGTTGCATTCTAAAAATGAAACCCTTGCATAAATTTGTGTTCAAAAATGGGAAGAAATGGCCTCCAAGGAGACTTTCACCGATCGTTTGAATGCTACTTTCTCAAGGCCTATAAAAATCTCTGTATGACCACAAGGATCCCATCTTCGACCTCAAAGGATCCAAAAATATCAAGTATGTATTCACATTTGATTAATTAGCCTTATTTTTTCTTGTGGTTTAGGGTTTTGCAGAAGCATAATAATGCACAATATTTTATGAAGTCTCGATTATTTAGAAATTCAAAGTCAAGTGAATGTGCATATTCATTTGGATTTATTTACTTAGTTTCGTGGTTTAGTGTTTTTAGGTACTCTAGAGTTCTTTACATTTGTATTTCAGGGTAACCTTGGGCTTTGATATGCGATCAAATTCACACGGTGGATTTACACTTCTTTTTTTTTGAGTTACAATGTGATACCCAACCATCAAGATGTATGCGTTCTTTACCTAATTTTAACAAAGATTACGTGTTTGTGGGGATCTAACCTAATTTTAACAAAATTATGTGTTTGTGGGGCTATGCTTATGAAGGCTTCAAATGTAACATATGGTTCCATGTATTTTTTTAGATCCATCTTGATGGTCTTCGGTATCACAAGTTAACTCAACGAAAAAAATTATTGTAAATCCTATGTGAATTTGATCACATATCAAAGCCCATCAGGTTACCAACAAATGCAAATGTAAAGAACTCTCGTAAACCCCAAAACTAAGTAAATAAATCCAAATGAATATGCACATTCACAAATTTGAATAATTAGGCTACTTTCTTTGACATGCATTCCAAAAAGATCCCTCAAAATCTATCTCACATTGAAAACAAGTCATGTATTCACATTTGAAACATTAAATACAGGCCAAAAACATCATAGGTTTAGAAAACAAATTACATTAGAAAACATTTAATAATGCCGAAAATATTCATAACCACTGGAAAACATTTAACAAATTCTTAGAAACATCTTAAAAATGAACCTTTGACTTTCGTTTGGATTTATTCATTGCACCCCAAAAGGTGCAGTGGTAGTATATGTAAGATAAAGTGTAAAGATCTCTTGTCCACACAAAGGGGTTCCCTTGGATTTTTTATCATAAAATTATCAATGTTATCTTTTATTTTTATTATTTATTTTTAAAGTTTTATGGTTTTGTTTAGAGGAGTTGGAAAGTGGATGCCGAACCATCAAGATTTTGAGAGCAACAAGGATGATTCCTAATTTTAACAAGATTACGTGTTCAGGCTAGGAAGTCTTGAGCCTAGAGGTAAGATTCACCCAATTTTCTTTGAAGTATTTTCAGTTTTATCTAGCGGCGAGAGTCCAATTCTCTGGGTATTGTATTAATATGCCATTGTGATCTAAATGTTTTCCAATGACAGCCTTGGTATACTTAATTGTTCTTAGTTCGACCTAAATGTTCGAAAGGATGATCACATGAGTACGATAATTTTTTTTTCTGAGTGATTAGGGGTGAGATTAGGCATTTACTGTTTGCAGGGTATGTATTAAGATTACATTATTAACAAGGATGGGATGATTTCATCTTCTAGTAGGTGTATAACCCAAATTACAGAGATCAGATGGCCTCTGGTAGTTGGTGCTACATCTTGCCTGAAAACTGCTCCGCTGCCTGTCTTTGGACGCGATTGTCCTAATAGGCCGTGGTTAGTGCACAAATCCTAGTTGTCACATATGTGACTTGCAATCACAACGTTCTCTTTTGAGTTCGAAAGAAAGTTTTATGACTAATATTAGGAGACAAAGTTTGCTAAGGTATGTTGAAAATTTGGACAAAAATCGAATCCAGGATCTACTTGTAGACGACGAGCTGCTCTACCACAGAGCTACTCATTCATCTCTTCCTGGGGCTTTTATTATGGGTTCTCAAGCGCATGCCAGCACATCCAATACCCTCTAAGCATCAGTTTGCATTTTGCTTCGACAGTGGGGACAAGTATGGACTGTGATCGCAACACCTACAGTCACCCACCACACTCCCCACCCTAGATTAATCCTTCTTCGATCAAGGGTGCTAGCACGTTCACAAGGCAAGTTCTAGCTATGGCTCTAATACCATGTTGAATATATAGGCACACTAGGATTTGAACTTGTGATCTACTTGTGGGAAATTTCGTTCACTATCACCATCTAATGATGGATCATGGGGCTCTTATTACAAATTTTCAAGTGTAATTGAGCACTTTTGAGTACCCTACCTTTAGTTATGCGTATTTTTGCTTGTAAAACTGGAGGTGAGAGTAGTTGGTTGATAGTATAATGGAGAGTGCCTTGAGGCATTTGGATGACATCTATTCCATTGAGTCTATTGCTATCTCATAGAATGTTTCATCGAGGCTATCTCGTGCTATACGAAGAATATCTTATATTAATGAGATTTTGTGCCATTCACAATCTCCTCAAAGCTTTCTGTCAAGCACCCACCTTTCCTCTCCGTCTTATCGGTTAGAGGAGACATATTTCCCTATGCACTCCTCAACTACCTGATGTTAGATGAGTACCTGAAGACTATCTCCTCCCCAACTCCCTCGGGCTTTTAGCATGGATTATCAAGTGTGGGCAAGCACTTCCAGCATCCTGTTAAGGGCAGTTTGTTATTTGCTTCAACAAAGCGGGGACAAGTATGAATTACAATCTTAACACTATCCTCTAAGCTTCAATCCTTCTTTGAATGAGGGTCATCACAGATCTACAAGGAAAACTCCAGCCATAAAAATGTGGGTGCACTACGATCTGAACCAATGACCTACTTCAGGATAGTGAGCTTTCGCTATCACTGATTGTCTTAACCATCTCAGGATGGGACTTGTATTATGTATTTTAAAGTGTTGGTGAGCGCTTTCAATAATTCCCCACTCCTCTAAAGCCCCTAAGGGATGGACTGCTTCATGCTACTGCAATGTGTGGGATAAATATGAATTGTGGCATCTGCAACTTAAGTTTGCCGACAATTCTTGGTAAAATAACACCTGTATCATAAACTTGTGGGTTCATCTCATTATGTGGTACCCGTATGTTGGGGTGATTTTTCAAAACAATATTTTGTAAGAGGTACAGAGATGTTTAGAAGATTTAATATGGCTATTATCTGCTACAAAAAAATTTCATGCACTGACTGTGAACGACATTGGGCTTGACTCAAAAGAGTCTTCAGCATTTGGCCTGTCTCAAAATGTTACACAGGGACGCATCCCATAGATTTTGGTGATGTCCCGGATGTTCCAAACATTTTGGGACTTGGGACTTTGAGGAGGGGACATCCCCTATTTTAAATTTTAAAACTATTTTGATGTAAATTTACTTTAATTTTTTGTTCTTTTACCAAAAACATTGTATTTGAATCTTGAAAGTACTTTGAAAAGCATTAAAGACAGTTTAAACCCCTAAATTTCATCAACAAAGTTAAAACATATAAATATTATTTAATAGCCGTCCCATTCCATCCCCAAAATCTAGGATTTTTTTGCATTGTCCCGTAAATGCATGTGATGTATTTTTTGCTCTCAAGGGGTAGGTGATATACTTCGCCGCAGAGGGAGGTAAATAGCCGACCAATGAACTTAATCTTAAAGGTGTACGCAATCAGGCTTGTGATTGGGCGAGGGCAATATCCAGGATGAGGAACATTATATCCTAAATTATAATGGGCTATTATGTAATCATATAATGTTCGTAATAAGACTTTCCATTTTATTGCAAAATTATTAAACTCAATCATTTGAATGCCAAAATTGAGTGTGAGTTCTACATGGAAAGAACTTATACGTGCAGGAGATAGGAAGATTAAAAATAACTCTAAACTTATGCACAGGAATTAAAGGAAGATTTTAAGTAGGCTTGCATTGCTTTAAGGTTTTAGTTAAGCATTATTGTAAACAACTTTGATTAAATTGTGTAGTTCCTAAAGTACCTAACAACTTCATTGACGGAAGTTAACGTATTCTAGTAGTAGACACTGTTGAGCATCTGATATTGACAAACTTTGCTTCTTTAAATTTAGTACCTTTTCATAAAATTTCCCAACTCTGAAATATTATATGGGAAAATATGTCAACCTTTTGAATTTAGAATCGGCAAATTTATTTAAAGAACATTGAAAGGACACAGCAATGGCTAATATTAGGCACTGGAATTTTCTTGAGGGCTGTAAAAAGAAGAAATATTTGTGGCGATACTCAAACAACAGTTCCAAATTCGAATAGCAGTTTTCAATGAATGATGTAATCCAAGAGTTCTTAACTCTTATGAAGCTTTGACTGCAGCCAAGAAGGGCAGGGGTTCGGGTCGATATCTGCCTCAAAAGAGTTCAGCACCATATGCAATTTTGATTACTCTTTACAGGTGAGATGCTGTTACCCCAACATACATGGTTCTGGAGCAGCTCAAACATACTTTTTCTATGCCGTGTAGAGGCTTACCTTGAAAAGCAGTGTCACGGGAAGAGACTGACAGTTATCAATCTCACTTAGCTTTTTATTGATACGAGTTTTTGTGTGATCAACAGGGAAACTCAAAAATGGAAAGGATTATATGTTGAAACAGGAGCTTATTGATGCAGCCGAAGCTAGTGGGCTTTCCAGAATGCCTATTGGGTAACTTAATTAACCTGTTCCTTGTTTAGATTTGTGCTCATGCTTTGTGTGTATAGATTCAAAGATCAATACTGTGTTATGTGACTGCAATTCTCTGTCTGAGTCTGCAGGTTCTGTCAAGCAGAGATTCAGCACAGAAATGGAGCATTCTCAACCCAAAAATGGGTTACAATTTGAATAATGCGTTGTTTATTAATTTTTGTGAATATTAAAGTGATGCACCATGTAACCAAAATAATGCTAACAATATTGAAAGCATTGGCGAACATTTGAAATTGTTAACAATCACAAATGCTCAATCCTCAAGCGAGAAACACTACTGCATGGGGCCCTCTTTTGAGACAAACGTTAGAGACAGAAAATGAATTTCGTCTCTAACTTGTTTCCCTTTTTTAATTTTAACAATAAGTGGAATTTTATTTTTTTTACCGAATTTGGGGCAAATGACGGGAAGGGAACCCTAGATTCAGAGTAGAGGAGGTCACAGACGATGGGATAGATTCAGACTAGAGGAGGTCATGTATTATGGGACAGATCTATGCCAACAAGTACATCAAAGATTCTTTGACAGATTTTACACACTTGCACCAAGTGATGAAATTGCTTCTTCATTTTCATTGGTTTCTTCCCATGCACATCATCCCATTGTTATCGGGTGCACGAACAATCGGTCTCTTTTGGTTTGGTGCCAAGTTACTGAGGGATATCTCTTCCTCCAAAGGTGTTGAGGAATATCTACAAATGCCATAAGGATGTGTTTTTGTTCATCTGACCACTAAGAGCACAAATTTTCAGCAAGAGCTGACTAACTTCATGTATTGTCTGGCACTATTGAGTGTCAACTTAGGGACTACTTCCAATATGTGGTATCTTATAGCACCAACATCTATGACAGCATTCCATGTTGATGCTAAAGATATGGTTGACCAAGTAAAACATCACATACCTCTAAGGGTGCAACATTGGAAAGGACTACATCTTGAAAAGGCTTGATTTTTTACACTAGATGATAGTGTTGAGTAACAAGTTTCCCAAAACCCAAGCTGAACCATCCAATTGAGTATGATTGTGGGTGAAGCATTAATGGCTAACTCAGTCTACAAACTACTTCAAGAGAAATCAAGCTATTTTGTCTCCCATTGCCAACTATGAAATGTATTGTTTGTCCATTAACCCACATTTGAGAAAGAGACGAATGTTCTACTTTCTCCAAATCTGAATTGGATGAAGAGGCAATGTTTGTGGTACCGACCATGGCATTAGGCTCAGATACCATGACTCGTTTACCCTTTCCAATGCCACGTAGGTAGTACCAATTGCTTCAAGTTGTGGAAGTAGAGTTTTCTTGGCGCGACACTCATCTATGGAGTGCGTGTTAGATTTATGGAATGTACCGCACCTACTACTCTTGGATTGTTTGTTTTGAACATTTGACCATGTTGCCTTCTTTTGGGACTACTTCAAGGGCCATTCCCTTGGTTAGGTTTCTGTTTCGTTCCAAGCTAGGAATTCTTTAATTGTGGCTTGTCTTGAGACTTGGATTCTGCTAGCTTAGACTTCAACTTGGATTTTCCTTCGAATTTGCAAGCAATTTGTAGGCTTCCCCCAAAGAGGAGATTTGCAAGAAATCTATGTCATCTTGAATGTATCCTCTCAAGCCTGCCCTATATTTCAAGATGAGATTTTGCTTAGATTCTTGGATATTTAGTTTCATGGAAAAGGAGTGAAAGATGTTTATGTATTCTTGAACAATTTGATCATGACCTTGGCAAAATTGGGAAAACTTGATGTACTAATCATCATACTTTCCAGCAAGATACTAGACATGTTTTTGAGTGCTTCAATGAAACCTTTCCATGTTTCTACAGAAAAGTCCCAGTTCATCATCTTCATGCACAGTGCAGTAGTTGTCCCACCATTTCTTTACGGATAAAGAAACTTTCAAAAGAGCAAATGTAATCTTTTCACTATTGAAATTTACCACATAGTATGAACAAATAAGGTTAAGTCAGTTATCTAGGGTAAGGTTAAGTCAATTATCTAGGGCTAGACAGTCTGGATACGGGTACGGGTACGGTACGCCGATACAACAAATTTTTAAAAATCTTGGGTACGGTACGCTTTTGGGTACGTTTTATATATATATATATATATATAAATATAAATTTAAAGAAGCATTTGCATACTTATTGAAATTTAATTCTCATACATTGCATACTTATTGAAATTTATTATTTCTCTATCACGCTTATTTATCTTAGTGATCGTGATAAGATTCAAGGAGTTTTGATTGTTCATGGTGACCTTCCTTGATCCACTCAAAGACGATAGTATTGTCCGACATATTTCCCGATACATCATAACTAAGCAGGAAAAATATGGATCCAAGTGGCGGCAGTGGGACGATTAGTCCGAGCACGGGAGAATACTCACCGAGTTTTGGAAAGCTATCCAAGATTTTTAATTACTAACTGCCTCTACAAGCGATCAAAGCTCATGATTCTTTCGAAGATTGCAAGAAGTTGCTTGGTCCAAAAAGGTGCAAAAATGGATTTTATGAAAATAAGAAAAATATTGCCATCAATGCGTAGAGCTCGAGAAAATATACACTTTTAGAGAAAACGACACTTGAAACGGAGTCACAGAATGAAAGTTATGGCACAAGCAAGTTTTTGCTACTACATCTTCCCGGACCCTTTCCAAAAATGGCAAATTTTTTCTGTCCTTGTGATTTTTCCACCAAAAATCGAAAAAAGGAAAGAAACGTTGTCTTTGGCAGGTTTTTTTTGGACGGGTACGGCTGGAAACGTACCCACAGGGGATAGGGTATGGTCCGGATACGGTTTTGCCGTACCCGGACCTTACCTTGTCCCCAGTGGGTACGTTTCCAAGCGTATACCCACAATCAGCCATACCCCGTTACCAGACTGCACGTTTCTAGGCTGGTACGGGGGGGCCTTAGGCGTTTCCAGACAGTCTAGATCTAGGGCATTTACAACTATTTTTCTTTCAAAAATAGGAATGTCTAAATTGACCTATAACTTATATGGGGTGTGACCACCAAAAGATCGTTGTGGAACAGTAAGATTGGGAGTCGCTTGTACATGTTTAAGAAGTTGAGAGAAGTGGTCGACGATCCCCGCTCTTTCACATGCATGAAATTCTTCCAATTCTTCTCATTGTTATTGCAAACCATCCTCTACCATTTGTTTGAACATATCCAAAGTTGGAATCTTTGAAGTTGTTTGGTTTTCCATCTAGAAACATGAAGTATGAAGAAGGATCACGGATTTCTAGTCCTAATTTCCTGTATTCAAACCTCGTGTGAGTGGGCATACAAACAAAGAGAGAAAGTTTAGATGTAACTTCAATACCACTAGGATATGATGAAGTGAGTATGTGCTCTAATACCACTGATCTAAGGACCCATGAGGAGACCCAGTGGACAACACTCTAAATGTGAATCTAGATGTGTTATATGTGGAAAATGTAGATGACATGACAAAATCCAAAAGATATATGAGAGCGCTTGTACAACATAGAAGAAAACAAAGAAACACTAGACACCAAATGCAGAATTGCAATGCAAAGTCATGTACAAGATCCAATAGGTAGGATGTAGTACGTTATCTTATCACTCTACTCACTATCTCCAATATATGACTATTTTATAGGAATATAATGATGCCTTAATATACAATGGAGGATATGAAACAATGCAAAACCGTTACAAGCGCTTTATAACCAATCATCATCTTCACCTAGCCATACCACGCAATGCCGTAGAGAGGAGTTAGGACCTTGCAGAAGGCAAACATGTGTGTGGCATGATGATGAATCCATTTGTGTAGTCAAATCATGACAAAGCAACATTGTGGTGCCCCAAGCTATTTGAAGATCTCTGAACTGCAAGGAGGATTTAGGCCCCTGCGGCATGCACATAATGTTGAAACTTGAAATCAATGGTGAAGCCAAATCATAAAGTGGAGAACACCGAGATGCCATGAACTATTGGAAGCCTCAAATCCTCCTGGATAATTGGAAGAGTGCAAAAGCACCAATCTATCAATGGGATTCACCCCTCTTGGTTGCTCCATATAATCTTTAAACAATCTATGGCCTTTTATAATCTATTTGATAAGAGAAAAGGCAAGAAGAAGAGTAGATATGTCCTGCTGCTAGGATTTCGCCACAATTGTGATTTTCCCAACTAGCAGGAGACTGTGACTATTCTAGGATAGGAGCTTTTTTTTCAAATTTAAACATTATCCATTACCATTGGTCAACAATAGAGAGTTGCATACTAAAAGGATTACCGAAGCATCTTATGATCTCACCTAAGTTTATAAGTTTACATTTTATTTAGCAAAATGGAGGTTCATCTTGGCCAACAATAAGAAAGGCCTTCATTTTTTCCCAATTCGCAACTGTCCCAAAAGATTCAACAAATCTGTCCAAGCAAAGGACAGGACTGTCTACCGATTAGCGAGTCAGTTAAAAAGTTAAGGCTGAACCATCAACAAAATACACATTGACTAATTGACTCCCTCATGGTAAGAAGATTCGCTTAACTTTCCCATGCACTCTGGCTGCCTCAAGCATATATCCATGATCCAAGAGCATCTGCTGCACTTTCATGAATTTAAGGTGCTAAAAGGAAACCCTACCTGAAGAACAAATCTATTGGATCAAAAAGCATTTGATTCAGACTAACCCTCATACAAGCTTGTCTGAAGACAGTTGCCTTAATCCTGTGAAAGGATACCAAACCTACCTTTAATTACATCTTTTTACATACAGGTCTACTGACTTGTTTTTCAGCTCACCTATGACCCTTTTTAATAAACCGTGCAGCGTATAGAAATTCCATTCACTTTTATAGTAGGTGATTTGCTTCTAACATTATGATGCCGCCTTTTGAGAACACTGCCTCGCACAATTCACTCATCACACAACTGCACCCAAATTATATCTCTGTTGCATATTAGTTTTGCAGCTAAGACCTCTAACGTATGGCTATTTGATACTAATGCTGTGTTGCTGGTCAACATACAACTGCAAGCAGACAAACTTTACTTCAAGGCAATGCAAGGTTATGCTTTGTTAATAACTCTCGGTTGTTGTGCCTCGGTAGTTTTGAGTAGTAGCCGGCCAAGTTACCAGCACGGGTTCAGGTGTGAGTATGGGTAAGGGGTTTGGGTACAAGTGTTCGCCATTATTTTTTAGACCCCGCTATGGCTTGGGCAGGGCACGGCTTGTCTTGGGTACGTCCATACAAAAAAAAATTATTAAATATTTAAAATATAAAAGCTATAGACAAAACAAACAAAATTAACCCTCATATCAAATATGTAGATATGGCGAAATTCCCCCGCCCACTCCCCACGCCCCTCAGATACGGCAGTACGAAAACAAAAAATCTAGTCTGATAAATAAGAATTAACCACATACTATGGATATAAAAAACAAAATAATCACAAAACACTACTGACAATCTATTAACCACATGATA